>JAWDGP010001968.1:290000-340000 GCA_033675545.1 Elysia crispata
AGGACTTGTGGTGGAGGGGTCAAGATGAAGTCACGGAAATGTGACAATCCAGTGTAAGACTCTAATATTATACTCACACTTAACCACATCTATAGAGTAATACAGGCATGTGCGAAGCTCGACCCTCGGGCCAAACGCGGCCCGTGTTCAAAATTTACCCTGATCCACAGCCTATGTCATAAAATCAATAAACATTAAACGTTACTGGTTCAAAGAATGTCAGGCTAAATGGCCCGCTTCCATTTTCATGTCACCAAATCTGGCCCTTTTTGAAAAAAGTTTGGACACCCTTGGCATAACATCATGAGAATCGTGCAAGAGAAAGAGATTCCCAGGGATCTTTAATTACAACATTGTTATAATTGTCCTTGGAAAAATGGAAATCTTTCTATGTCCAGCAAGTAAGTTCTATTTACATACAATTTTAGTTTAAAAAAAGCTTTGAAAGGTTTATATTGCCTCAATTATAACTCTTGTATTTATCATTAAAACTTGTATTTAACGTGTTACATATTCCGTCCACCTTTTGTGAAAAAAACTTTTCTTTAGATATTGCTTGAAAAAACAAATTAATAAAAAAAAAAAACAGCATAGGAAAGCAAGTTGTCTAATTTAGTTTTTTGTTTCATCAGAAAGTTTTTTTCTTTTTCCCTTTAGACCGCAAAAGAATGGTGATTACTGCCTTGGAACCAGAGTGAAATACAAGTCATGTAATGTCAAGGTTAGTAACTGGATTGGACTATTCATGGCTCATTGTGTTGCATAATTACGCTTTAGAGTTTTACACGGAAATTGGAAAAAAGTAGGCCTTCAAGTGTATCACTGGATAGATTTTAGAACGACTTATATAATAAGTTAAAATTTTTTTGAAAATGATGAAAGAAATGTGAAGTTAATGAAAAATACATCGAAATCAGCGCTGATATTTGATATTTTGCGACTATAATTACTATTGTTGCTGTTATCAAGCATAGTTTACATAATAACTTCTTTTTGTTCATAGAAAATGTATGCCTTTTACCATGAGTTTCTTTAAAATCGACGCACAACTGCAAATCATATAAATATTTCATAATGGATTAGTTATTGCTTATTTCTCTCTGCTTTCTCCATGTCTATTACCATGAGCTCATTTAAAGTCGACACAAAACTGTAAATCATATCAATATTTTATACTGGATCAGAATTGTTCATTTCTTTGTGCTTTCTCCATGCCTTTTACCATGAGCTGCTTTAAAGTCGATCAACAACTGAAAATCATATAAATGTTATATACTGGATTAATTGTTCATTTCACTCTGGTTTCTGCACACCACAGATGTGTCCTGCTGGGTCCCCTGATTTCCGATGGGCTCAGTGTAACAGTAACAAAATGAAACTTAAATATAAAAGCCACTCAGAAAAGGCGGAATGGAGGCCCCAATATCGTGGAGGTATGAATACAAATTAAGGCTAGTTTGTGACTAGTTTTGTCTTACCAAAAGTTAGAGGGATTTTATAATGATTTCATTAAAGTCTTTTTCTCTCAAAGTGCATCTCAAGTCTACTTAAACTTATAATTTTCAACTATTTAATTCAACATTTTCGCCGTCTCCACTCACCGACAAAGGAAATCTATCCAGAAATTGTGCTTGCAATCGTTAAATTTTCCCCAGATAAACTGGAATAAACAGTATACGTGTATTATTATATTGAAGCAAAATGGCAACTGGCTAACCTATACTCCCATACCATCCATTCCCAAAACACTGATAAGAATCTAAAAGCCAAAGCACATAAGTCTAAAAGAGTCTATTTCATCATGAGTACATAATGAATTCACGCCACTTCTTTCCAGTCTGACTTGCCTAAGTTTCTGTACTATTGTCGTTTTACCAGTTCGAATGAAAGATGCCTGCAAATTGTACTGCAGAACCCAGAACAGCAGTTACTTCCTGTTTGCCAGGAAGGTGATAGATGGAACCAAGTGTGGACCTTTCACCGATGATGTTTGCGTGGATGGTCGATGTTGGGTGAGTAAATACAAAGAAACGGTACATGGAGGTGGGCTATAAGGATTTTAAAGCAAGTTGTATAATATGCAGTCTTCTGCGAAAGTTATGAAGCCAAATGGATTGAATGAAAATTAGAAAAAAAAATGGATAATATAACAATTTTGAACGATGAAAAAGAAAATTAGGCATTCAATAAGTATCTGCTGTAAATGAAGTAAGAGCTTCAAAAAATTTGAAGATCATCTTTACGTGAACTAGTGCACTAGTTTTTCCATAACAGAATTGAACAGCATTTAATTTAAGATATAGGTATATTTAAATTTAAAACAAATAAACAAAGGATGTAGTGAAAACAATCTAGGACTATAAAGATCTTTTTCACCTAATGTCTTTTTCGTAGGCGGTAGGTTGTGACAACAGACTCGGCTCCGCCATGAAACGTGACAGATGTGGTGTATGTGGAGGAGACAACATCACCTGTAAACTGGTCACTGGGAGGTTCAACAACGCCAGATATGGTACGGCATCACTTAAACACCAGAGGCAGCAAGCTTAGTAAAGGAATTTCTCTAAAAGAATAACTCATTTAATCTTCTGACATCAACTTCGAAACGACGTATTTCTCTCTTTTTCTTTTCTTTTTTTTTTAAATCATGAAAAAATACTTAAACCATTTTTTTTCTTCTGTTTGCTGAACAACTAATAATAATCTGTAAACCTTCAACAACGATTTTGGGCTTAAATTTTTTAGGCTTATATTTGTTTCTAAGAAAGAAAGTCAACCATTATGTGAGCTACTTCTTGTTTTGGAAAAAAAAAAACTGCTATTTCACTGCATCTAATAAAATATTTTACTTATTTAAAAGCTTTCAGTGCCTCAGTTCTCCAACAGGGATACCTCAGATGCATCATTTATTTGCATCGAAAGTATTCTCGATTAGTTTCTATGCTGGTGCCTAAACCCTAGAGATTCCATATCATCTTTGTTTTTTAGTTAGAGTTTGGTAGTTGTCAAACGCAACATATCTTTGTTAAGAATGACTGGTACAATATCCCCAAACCAACATCTAAATATCCATATTGTGTCTATCAACCAAGTCAACCTGTCAATGTTCATATTGTGCCTGTCGACTAAGTTACCCTCTCAAAGATCATATTGTGTCTTTCAACCAAGTTACCCTCTCAAACATCATATTATGTCTGTCAACCAAGTTACCCTCTCAATGATCATATTGTGTCTGTCAACCAAGTTACCCTCTCAAAGATCATATTGTGTCTGTCAACCAAGTTACCCTCTCAAAGATCATATTGTGTCTGTCAACCAAGTTACCCTCTCAAAGATCATATTGTGTCTGTCAACTAAGTTACCCTCTCAAAGATCATATTGTGTCTGTCAACCAAGTTACCCTCTCAAAGATCATATTGTGTCTGTCAACTAAGTTACCCTCTCAAAGATCATATTGTGTCTGTCAACCAAGTTACCCTCTCAATCTTCATATTGTGTCTGTGAACTAAGTCCCCCTCTCAATGTTAATTTTTTGCCTGTCAACCAAGTCATCCTCTCATTCTCAATGCTCATATGGTGTCTGTCTACCAAGTTATCCTCTCATTGTCAATGTTCATATGGAGTTTGTCAACCAAGTTATCCTCTCATTGTCAATGCTCATATGGTGTCTGTCTACCAAGTTATCCTCTCATTGTCAATGCTCATATGGTGTCTGTCTACCAAGTTATCCTCTCATTGTCAATGTTCATATGGTGTTTGTCAACCAAGTTATCCTCTCATTCTCAATACTCATATGGTGTCTGTCAACCAAGTCATCCTCTCATTCTCAATACTCATATGGTGTCTGTCAACCAAATGACCCTCTCATTCTCAATATTCATATGGTGTCTGTAAACCAAATGACCCTCTCATTCTCAATATTCATATGGTGTCTGTCAACCAAATGACCCTCTCATTCTCAATATTCATATGGTGTCTGTAAACCAAGTGACCCTCTCATTCTCAATGTTCATATGGTGTCTGTCAACCTAGGTTACAACTACGTAGCGAATATACCAAGTGGCGCGACAGATGTTGATATACGACAGTATGGTGTCCGCAGGCACGACAGTGATGACCAAAACTACTTAGGTGAGTTGACCTTTCACCTTTTATGTTGAATAAACTTTAATACGTCGGTATTTGGGAAGGGAGTGCGAAGACTTGAAGTGTATTTCAAAGATCAATTGGGTAAACTATTTGACTAATAACATATTGAACATGCCACAAATAGAATCTATCAATTCTACAAGTAAATTTAATTGAACAGCGTTCATGAATCTCCAACTTTCACTTTTCCTGTTATGTTTTCACCAAATTCTTATATCACAGCTCATCAGTGAAATTGGATCATTAGATGAAATTTGAACCTGCAATTGACATCAAGCACCAATGTAACTCTTTGACTTCTCCCTCTAGCCTTGGCAAACGCAAACGACGATTACATTCTAAACGGTCATTTTGTGGTTCATACTGGGCCATTCAAAATCAACGTCCAAGGTGCTTTGATGGAGTACACGGGTACAGCACAGATGGTGGAGCGAATCAACACAACAATGATGATAGCAGAAAGCCTCAAACTCTACGTGAGTAAAGACACTTCCTATCTCTACCTATCTATCTATCTATCTATCTATCTATCTATCTATCTATCTATCTATCTATCTATCTATCTATCTATCTATGATTTGCTAGCTGTATAATAATTTTTCTAGTTTTGTTATTAAAATCAACATTTTTTTTTATTTCCTAAGTTTTGCCTCCAATGAAGTGAGTTCCACATGAGTTGCTAAAATCATATTGTATTATTCAAAACCTTTTTCTCTTTTCTCAATGACCTTAGATTTTTACCCATCAATATTAAAGGTGCAATACATATTATGGAAGGTAATTTTTATATGACTGTATCTCGTGTTCGATTAGTTATGCACAGAAAAAATATTTTCCAATGGTATTGATGTTTTGATTGGGGATCATTAGTTTGAACAGCACAAGCCTGTGGTGCTTTCCTAAACTGAAACGTGGGACGCCATTAGCTTCCAATGTATTTATAAAACTGTCAACATATTTTTGAAAGCTATATATTCGACCCTCATGAGATGCATTGAGTTAACACTCTTTTTGTGGTTTGAAAAGTCTAAAAAAAATTACTGAAAATGGAAATGGATAAAGGGGTAGATAAGTCCGCAATATCTTATGTTTGGCCTTCTAGTCAGAAAGAGGCTGAAGACCCTGTTAATGACTTATAAAATAATGAACCGAAAAGTCACTAAGTTTATAAAGAAAGTTCTATTTCCTCCTCCAACCAGGTGCTGTCTGTGGGTAACCTGTCACCTCCGAATGTGACCTTCTCCTACATGCTCTCTGTCAGCAAGAACGTCAAGTGGATGAACCTGGGCTGGGGGAGGTGCAGCAGCATCTGCAATGGTAAGTTTTCTTTCTTGTTCAAATTATAGTATGGAAACTTTTTGTGATGGTAGATGACTATTGGATGTCTCTTGATTAGGGACTTATGTCATAACCGCTGAAAAAAGATGCAGCAGTATCTGTAATGGTAAGCTTTCTTTCTGTTTCAAATGATATCATGGAAACTTGTTATGATGATGGGTGACTATTAGATGTCTCTTGTTGATGAGTACAGACTTGTGTCGTAACCTCTGAAAATAAAAGTTTAAAAATTCCTTTTTGGAAGGAAATCTTTAAAGAAATCGCATCTTCTGCCATACTCACTTCATTTCAATTATCACTCAATAAAAGAAAGCTTTGGTCCGGGCCAATAGCCTTTTTTTCAATCTTGTGTCCTGGGTGGGTTTTTAATAGTAGTGTTTGATAAGCAAAAAGATGTGAAACCACAAGATTGACTTTATAAAACAGACCAGTAAAGATACTGTTCTCATTTCTCAGGAGTGAAAAGGAGCCGAGTCCAGTGCATCCGCGAGGATGACCATCTGATCGTGTCCAAGAGAAGATGCCGAGGGATGATGAAACCAAGGAGGTTAACTGAGAGATGCAACACAGACTGTCAGTTAAGGTGAGCCAGTTGTGCCGCTTGTTGTCAATGCTTGTTTAATATTGTTTTATCAAAGAAAGGAAAGAAAAAAGAAGCTTTCAAAAAATTATTTCGACCAAAAAAGTTTCCAGATGCCGGTGTCTTTTCAAAAAAAGCTTGTCTTTTAATTGAATTTAAAAGAATACATTAGATTAGCAATAATTTAATTTTGTTTTCATGAATTACAGTTTTATAATCAAAATTTTCAAACTACATAGGAACTATAATATATACCGTTAAGATTTTTGTTTAAAATTAAAAGCTATAAAATATTTTCAGTAATATCCCTATTTTGATATATATTGAATTCATATTTTACAATTACGATAAAAAAAACTGTCTATTTTTGTACAAAAATACGAAAGAGATATCAAAGCTGAATACAAAAAGATATAATACTTTACGTTACCATTTTGTTTCACCAATATTGTCTCTGATAATCCTAAAATAATCTTTTTGGCTTTTCTCCCCTTTACTAGCTGGCAAACAGTTCGGGCTGAGGAGTGTCCAGCCAGGTGTGGTATCGGCATGCGACGCCAGCTGGTCCACTGCATGAAGAAGACCGGCTGGGACCAGGCGGAGATCGTGAGTGACCGGGACTGTCGACTCATATTCGGAGCCAAGCCCAGCCAATACGTGCGCTGTAAAGGCCTTTGTCTCCCCGCGTCCTGGTCATACACAGACTGGTCTCCTGTGAGTGGAGTGTGGTCTTAGCAATTATAGGCGAATTGTGTGAAATTTATTATTTCATATCACTTTGAAACTGCAGTGTGTATTTTTGGCAATATGCCAATTGTATGAGGTTTACTGTCTGATAGTAGTTTAAAACCGCAATGCGTATTTTTGGCAATAGGCAAATTGTGTGAAATTAACTATCTGATATCAGTTTGAAACTGCAATGCGTATTTTTGGCAATAGGCCAATTGTGGACTTATCTTTATACTAACAATTGAGAGAAATAAACTTTCATTGCTTAATTTGATGTGAGCTAATTGCTCTAGAGTGGATAATTAAGTGATTGGATGGGAGATGCATATGATAGAGCCTTAAACAATCGTTATAAAAAAAAACAAACAACAGTTAATGTTTAAAAGACTGAGACCAACAAAGCTAAAATCGTTGGAAATTTTTTGTACTAAGTTCAAAATCATGAAATATTTCCATAAACCGCAGATGCAGGAGCTGCGGTTTATGGAAATGTTTCATGATTTTGAACTCAGTGGATACTTCCAGGTCTTTCTATATGCAATCTCTTACAGTCTCCATCTCTCCCTGCTCTTTGCCTTCATGATCTGACATCGTTTCTCCCACCTATATAGTGCTCAGTGACTTGCGGCGAAGGAATCCAGGAGAGACAAGCTGCCTGTGTGGACGAGTCCGGGAAACAACTGGAGGACAAGGAGTGTGACGCAGGGAATAGGACAACCTCCAGGAAGTGTGTCCCAGGTCCCTGCCCACAATGGTCCACGGGCAACTGGCTTGGGGTAAGACTTATGAGTATATATATATATATAGGTTGGTTTAGCCTAGGACTAGGACACAGTGCAAACGCATTCCGGGTCTCTTCTACTCCAGCAACTTTAAAATCATATAAAAGGCTTAATTGAAAAAAATAGGCCAAAGAATGAGGGAAAAGAAGTTAGAATGAGACTATAAAAACAAGAGAAGTCCTAGGGGCATTTAAGTTTGTTGTTTTTTTATTACATGTTGCCAGTCCTCTTGAAATCAGCAACATCGACTTATTTTAAGTTTACAAGAAGTGTATGTGTTTTGGCAAAGAGCACCCGAAGGTGCTCGCGCTGCCTTGTGTCAACTCACAGCTGTCCATTTATTTTAACTAAAATGAATGTTGAAAAGATCTAAAAATATATTTTAATGTTAAAGAATAAGCTTTGTTGACATGATTTTTAAAGCCTAATAGATACTAGCAAACAAACAGAACTTGTGATTATTTTTATCGATAATATTGTCTAGTTATTTTTCCTCTCGGCACGATTTTCTCTGCGTAATTTACCCTTATTCTTATTAGAATTATGTCCTAAATGAAAGAAATAAAAATTAAAAAGAAAAACCGAAACAAAAAATGCTCAACAGATGACCAGTAAAGTCTCAGAAAAGTAAACATTTATAGGTGTGTATTAACTTTAGATTTGAGCGTAAAAACAACGTACAAACTCCTGAATATTTGATTTTCAATTGACTGGACCTGTTAGTGCGTCGAACATCCGCTCTTGCAACTTTTACTAGCTCGGCCTAACAAATCAGTTAGCCGATTTTTAAGGGTTTAGGGTTGAAATTCTAACGAGGATTACAAAGTTAATAAACAGTTTCCATCATCTGGCCGTCCCCAGTGCTCTGTGAGCTGTGGCGAGGGCTTCAAGAGGCGGAAGGTGTGGTGCACTCGAGAGGGCCACCAGCTGGATGACTCGATGTGTGAGAAGGAGAAACCGCCAGAGGTCAAGGAATGTCGGCTGGACAGTTGCCCTGAGTGGTACCCCGGCGGTTGGGGGCCTGTGAGTCACCTTGATAAAACTGAAGTCTTAACATGGGCAATACAGTATCAAAAGCACCTGTATTCGCTTTTTCCGCTTTATTTAAGCTTTCAGATCCTTCCTATCTCAATATCCTATTATCTTTTAGTTTTTGTTTTTCTAAAATTCACCTTTACAATAATCATGCTCACTTTCCTTTACCATTTCTTTTACGGTCTCTTCTTTCCTTGTCTTTCTTGTGCTTTATCTCCCTCCCTCTTTTTTACCCCTTTTTCTCTCTATCTCTCTCTTCTTCTCTCTCTCTTTCTTTCTTTCTCTCTCTCTCTCTTCCTCTCTCTCTTTCTCTCTCTCTCTCTCTCTCTTTCTCTCTCTCTCTTTCTCTCTCCTCATCTCTCTCTCTCTTTTTCTCTCCTCATCTCTCTCTTTCTCTCTCGATCTCAAATCATTCCTCTCCTTCCTAACCATGCGGGTCAACTGACATCCCCCCCCCCCTTTTTCCCTCTCTCTGTATCAATTTTGTCCAGTGCTCGGTGACCTGTGGCAGAGGAGTGAGCATGCGCGCCGTGAAATGTCGCGTGGCGGAGACTTTCCAAGACGATGACGTGTGTGATGTCACGCGACGCCCAGTGGACAAACAGAGCTGCTTCATGGGCACCTGCCCCACAACACCTGCCCCAACCACAACTACAACAGCGCCTGTCACCAAAAGAATGAGAATTCGAGCTTACTGGAGATACGGTAGCTGGACGGAGGTACGTCAGGATATACTTATTGCAAAACTCACAAATTTTTATTAGAAAAATAGTAGTTTATATAAATATTAATCAATTTATTCCTCTTTTATTCACACTTTTTAAGCTGTAAATGCGAAAATTTACAGCATAAAAACAAGCGTTTAAAAAGATAAAAAAAAAAAGAGATAAGCAAAGTACAGAATTAGTCCATTTCCTTTATTGACCATGTGACGTTCATATTGAAAATTGATCCCGTCACAAGGAACGTAAAGGCGCCGACAGTTTGAACATATAAAGGATAACAACATTAAATATTCCTTTTCTTTCAGTGCTCAGCCACTTGCGGCACGGGGATGCGCCATCGCTACGTGACCTGCATGGACTACCGGAGTAACCGAGTTGACGAGATAAATTGTGGTCACTTGGCCATGCCACACAGGAAGGAAAGATGCATGCGCAAACCTTGTGGAGACTGGAGGCTGGGCGAGTGGGGAGATGTGAGTAGTTAAGCAATTAACAAAAAAAAAATAAAATAAAAAATAAACATTGATTGAAGGTTGAGTATGAGCGAGTAGGCAGGTGCAAGTGCGACCAAAAAAAAAATATGTATATAAAAAAGTGTTGTGATTATACTTTAAGTAAACGCTTAGATATTTACAAACAATGTTTTGGAAAAAAAGGTAGATTGTTGATTTTAGCAGAGGCTGAAAAAATTTGGAGCGTTATAGAATCTCCAAAGGTACAGTAATAATAACAATAATAATAATTATAATAATAATAATAATAATAATAATAATAATAATAATAATAATAATAATAATAATAATAATAATAATAATAATAATAATAATAATAATAATAATAATAATAATAATAATAATAATAATAATAATAATAATAATAATAATAATAATAATAATAATATAAGATTGACTCTTCAGCCATAGAAAATATGTAAATAAAAGTATACAAAAAATGTTTTACAGAGTATCCATAAATTACGGAAAGCTTGTCAAATCCAGAAGTCAATGTTCATAAAAAATATTCCGTGAAATCCGACACTGTCAATAGAAATTGTTTTGATGGAAACTTGTGAATCACGACGATAATTATCATGTGCATCCCTCGGTTGTTACCGGAGGTTGAGGAAAATGAAGAAAGTGAGCAGGTAAAAGACGTTAAGTGATTATTTCATGTTGTTTACTGGATTGGAGAGTTAGAGGAGACGAAAGGAGTTAAACCATAATGTATAAAGCTGTAACTGGCATGAGGGAATAGATGAGAATACATTAAAAATGTTGTTTATAGCACAATACACTTCAACTAGAGGGATATAAATGTTACAAAAAAAAACAAAAAAAAACCCCACCGGAGGCACGGGTTTGATAGAGAATGAGCTTGTAAAAGCAATAAAGCAAAAGATTTTGAATGAACATAACTATGAGGCGAGTAATAACTTATTTCAATTCTGCGCTATTGTGACTGGCTAGTGGGAAATTGAGCAATGAGGTTCATGTTCATTTGATACGTTACCAGCATGAAACTAGCCATGTCTTTTGATACACTACTCAATAAATTGAGGTCAATAATGAACTTTCTACCACAGTGCACCGTGACGTGCGGTGAGGGCCTCCAGATGCGGTACGTCGTGTGCACGTTCGGCCAGCAGCGCCAGGACGACAGCTTCTGCGACATCAAGAGCAAGCCCGAGACGGAGATTCGCTGTAACCGCGGGACGTGCCTCACCCCGGAGGAGGACTTCAAGATAGCCGTGATCACCAGCAATAGTGTCACCGGGACATCTCACTGGAGGGTCGGCGGCTGGAGTTCGGTGAGGATTTTGCAATGGGATGAGACTGGGTTGGGTGGATGGGATAGGGAGGGGGGATCAGTATAGGTGGATCAATAAGACACAGAGAGAGAGAGAGAGAGAGAGAGAGAGAGAGAGAGAGAGAGAGAGACAGACAGACAGACAGACAGAGAGAGAGAGAGAGAGAGAGAGAGAGAGAGAGAGAGAGAGAGAGAGATCACCAGCAATAGGGTGATAGGGAAATCTCATTGGAGGGTCGGCGGTTGGAGTTCGGTGAGGATTTTACAATGGGATGAGACTGGCTTGGGTGGATGAGATAGGGAGGAGGGATTAGAATATTGTTGGATCAATAAGACGGAGAGAGAGAGAGAGAGAGAGAGAGAGAGAGAGAGAGAGAGAGAGAGAGAGAAAGATATATATATATATAAAATAGATATTTAAATCAGTTAATGTAAAATGAATAAAAGGAACTAAATATAAAGTCTTTTATTCATAATTATGCTTTCATGCTCAAGTAAAACCATCCGCAATATATTTTGAAAAAAAATTAAACAATGGTCTTTGAGAGTCTTAATATGCAAAATTTGTTGTTAAAGTTGGCAACCGAATGGAACCGTAATCAATGGCAATAAAAGTACATTCCAATGATTTCTGGTGAAGCCAAGTATGAATCAGACTAAAAGACCAAATTTTAATCTGTATCAAACCTAAAGTCTCCTCTCTCTCCCTCTCTCTCTCTCTCTCTCTCTCTCTCTCTCTCTCTCTCTCTCTCTCTCTCTCTGTCTCTCTCTCTGTCTCTCTGTTCCCACCCCAGTGCTCCAGCACATGTGGAACAGGCTGGGAGCGTCGCCGAGTGGTCTGCCGAGACGAGAGAGGGGACAGCAACAAGTGCGACCTGAAGCTCAAGCCAGACGAGTTCCGAACCTGCAAGAGTGGACCATGCCCATCCTGGACCGCGGAGAATTGGTCCAATGTGAGTTCATCTAATATTATTTTTATTCCGTCGACTATTGCCGTGATAGCGAAGGGATCGTACCATGGTTTAACGCTTTGTTCTAGAAAGTTGAGTAAATTGGCAGACTGATCTAGCTCAAGAAACTCTTTAAACTTTGTATGTGTTCTAGATTTGAAATATTATAGTTCCATTTTAAAATGCAAAAAATTCCTTTCAAATACCTTTACAAATTCTGTTTTGCTACTTTTCCTCACATGCACTAAACTTATAAAAATTCTATTGCAAGGTTTTTCCCAGAACTCTGAAGGTAGAGGGCGAGAACTAGATGGAATCTTTAAGCCATCTTACACACGTCATTGCTGAAACTCATGAGTTTTTGTTCATGTTACATCGTTTAATTAAATTCATTGTTAATGCACACGTCTTTATCTATTGTGAAATAAGAGTTCAACTCATAAACAGAGAAAATTATCCTACGATTGAGAAAAATGAGAATTCGTCTTTAAATCAAGCCCTAAACAATCAAGAAATTACAAGAGAAACTGTTCAGGTTGTAGAACAACATAGTGTGGAATGATCCTACATTGCTATTGACGTTTTATGTACAGAAATAGTATACAACCTCTTGGAAACCTGAAGACACCAGACACTTAAAAGGCTTACCAATGCCTGCCCAAGATGAGTGATTTGACCCTATATCTTGAGTTTCATGCAACAATCTCATAGGAGCTTCATGCGGCTAAAACATGTCTAAAAGCGTGTCTGTTTAGCGGATGCTTGTCTTTGCCACCAGAAGGTTCACACTTATGGTGAAACCCTTTCCCTTTTCTAGAAATCGTTCTTTATAGTACACTTAGCTCTTAAAACAACAAATCAACCAATATCACCCCCACCAATCAGTGTTTTATAACACACATGGGAAATCTGGCTTTTATTTTCTTATAAAATTAGAAATCAAAGCGTAAACCTTACTTTCTCCCATTATTTCTCCATGATTTTCCTAGTGCTCGTCTACGTCATGTGGCAAGTCGGGTCTCCAGACGAGGCGTGTGTTATGCAGCCTGCCCAACGGCGAGGCTCTGGCTTCCTCCAACTGTGACGCCAGGGCCAAGCCCCAGGAGATCCAGGTGTGCTCCGCATCCTGCACAAGAGCTGAAACTGAAGCAGCTCAGAGACCCCAGCAACCGGAGTGGAGAACAGGCCAGTGGTCCACGGTAAGCAACCGCTCCAAATACTATTCTAAATCAGAGACAAGCAGCAACGACAACAATAACATCAACAAAAACAATAACAACGACAGTAATAAAAATGAAAACAACACTAACAAAGAGCAATACTCATACCATCGCTCTCACCGTCGCACTCACCATTCGCAAAATTCCTACTTACCATCTTCACGATCTAAAACCACTTCCAACACGGCAACTGCCACATCTTCCTCTTCATCTGCTTCCTCCAATCGCCTTCACTACCGCCTACCCAACCACTTGAAAAACGGGCGTCGCCGCACGAGCTCGTCTAACCGCCTCTCCAGATATAGCCCAAGTGACGACAACAGACTCCAGCGACCATCTGATCCCGGGCGCTATATCCCTGGGATTAACACCTACCAAACCAAGAGAAGAAATACCATCTCCGCTTCCTATTACGACAGAAATAGGACGGACTCAAACAGACTGCGTTACGGTAGTCGCCTTGGGCGAAACCGAAACTCGCTGAATAGGCGTCGAAACTACAGAATCGATGCTCGAACCAGGCATAACGGTCAAAGTCAATACCGGAACCGACAAGTCTATAACAATTACCGCCATAGTAATATCTATAACAGTTATAGGCACCCACCTGTTAGTGCTCACACATCCCAGCAACGCAAGAGGGAGCCAAACCCTACAGGACTCCGACAAGACTATTACAGGCGCCGTTGGGCTTATCAACGGTCAGGGCAAGAGAGGCCATCAAAGTTGTTAAAGTCTCAGCAAGAACAGACACAATCCAGACGGACGATACAAAACGAAAGAAGAAATACGACCATGCCTTTGGCTGATAAGAAAACTAGCGAAAGAGTTCATTCATCGAGAGCAGTTAATGAAGAGTCCAAAAAGGCTCGACCAAACTCTAAGGAAGAATATGCAACTGTACAAAGACCTAAAAGTAAAAGACTAGGGTCAGCATATTTTGACAGAGATAGATCTAGACGATATCACTCTAAAGGTATTCGTCGTCGTCGTCGAAATCATTACAGCCGTCAAGCGACGCCGAGCACAAGAAGCTCAGTTCGCGCGTCACATATACGACAAAGACCAAACAACTCTGAACGCTTCAAAAGCACATCATCTTCTTCAGAATCATCCCGAAATAATTACCACTCCTTTCAAAGGGAACGACGCAAAATTGGACAAACCAAATCTAGAAGATCAGAACAACGAACTAGATCTCCAGAAAGCGAAAGATTGGAGGGGCTGGCCAAAAAGGCAACTGAACTGTTGAACAAGGGATCCAAAAATCCTGCTTTGAGACGCGGCACGATGTCTTATCCAAACAAATTCCAGGCACGTTCAGGTGGAGATAGAGCGGACCCTGGTCCGTTTAGACGGTATGGATTTTTCTCTGAGAATCCTGAAAGTGCTGTAGAAGCCAAGGATACTTCTTCAATACGTTCAGGGATATCAACAGAACAAGGTACAAAAGGAAGTTCTATGCCAGTTTCCATTCATAACTCTTTGAGTCAGTTGACCCATGAGGAGAGGCGGGAAATGATGCACAGTGATGCAGTCAAAAGACGGCATGAGAGGAGGCGTAGAGGAAAAGGTTGATCATGGGAGAGTGGTGCAAGTGTAAAAAATTCTTTCTGGTGTAAGTCCTGAACATGAAAAATATTTGTAAAAATGTTTGCAAGCAGTATGGCCTTTCATTTTTTTTAAAAGTCGTTGATGGTCCTTTGTCACTTAATACGCTGCCCGCTGTTCAAGAAATCTCGTGAACGCTGTTTCCACAGTAACCATGCCGTGCTTTGATAAATGGTGCTCACCATTATTTTCATGTTCATACCTTTGTAAAAAAATAAACAACCTTGAAAGCTGCTACTTGCAGAGAAAGCAAAACTGGACCCTTAGAGGCCATATTTCAAACTTGAATGCATAATACAATGCTTAGTACATTGTTTACACACAAGTGCCTCTCGGTCTTGGACTTTGCGTTGGTTTCTAATCCTGCATCCTTCCTTGGCCATTAACCTGTTAGCGCCTCAATTTGTGCGTATAGCAAGGAATATACATTTGTAACTGCCTATTTTCAGCAACAAGGAAAGAAACCAAGTGAAGTGTCGTTGCAACCTTTTTTCTCAGACTTAAGAAGGGTGAAAGACATTAGGCGACAATTTAAAACTATTTAAATATAGGTATTATGGTTGTGAATGAGTAAATGCCTATGAAAGAGTTTCACACCTTCACCAGCTAGCTGACTTATTTGCAGGCGGCAAAAGGCAAGTTTACCTTAAATGTTCATTAATAGACAAGTTAAAGTCCTACCAACTTATTAACTATGTATGTCACTACGATGGAACATCTCAAAATCTATAACTATATCAAGATTATCAAATGGATTTTGGGATAAGTTAAGGCTGTTTGCGCTCCTTCTTCATTCTTTTCTTTGCCTGTTTAGGTGCATGATATTAAAAAAGAAATTAATCATGCATTGTTTCAATTGTTTATTTGAATCAAATCAAAGCTTTAATGCTTCATTATCTCGCGTTCCAAAGAACACAATACATTAAGAAATTTTAAATTTTTGCTTTAGCGTAAAGGGCGATAAGCCATAGAATATTAAATTTCACCAGATGGGATAAGCTCCTCTTTTTTTAAAGTACCTCCCTCCATCATTTTTTCCTCTTGCCATTATAGGTATGCATCCATATACTTGAAAACATTATTTTATTGGAGCGGATCTTATTGTGTCATAGCTTTTAACACATTATATATGACACCATCTCGATGTTATCATTAATATTCCTATGTAGGTGTAACGAGAAAAATCTGCAAATCTGTGAGTTATCTTTTATGAGGTGTTGATCTAATTAACTAATTCAAAGAATTACGGGTCGTTTAGTTATAGTTTTATCTAAGTCTTGTTATCAATGCAAATGTAATTTTCATCAGCATTTGTTGCAATTCAATGTATCATCTAATGCAAGTACTAATATAGAAGTTTATAGATTTAACTACAATTATCTAGAAATTAAATGTAAAAAGAAAATGTATGTTGGTGATCCATAAGTCTTTGTAACATGCAATTTCAAATTATATCTCAAAACTCGTATTGATTTAAAGTTCAATTTATCAAAATCGGATTTGTTTTTTTCAATTATTCAATTTTTAAAGACATAACTATCTGTTCATTAGATGTACAAGTTTCTGTCTAGAATTCTGAATTGAATTTAGAATGGCAAGATTCGATGGTCATAAAAAGGAATTAGAATCTTGTCAATTCTAGCCAGTCAGGCTAGTAAAAAGAGTTTGAAAGATTCAATTTTGCGTACGTTTAGCCTCGTTGTACATTCGTGTGACTCCCTGTAAGAGAGACATATTAAGACATCCCTGTACTTTCAATTCTGAGAAAAATTTTCTGATTAATACATTCTAGGTGCATAACACATTATATCTTTTACACTCAGAGGGGCCCGTATATTTGTGACGATTTGTAGAAGAACGGGTAGTATGGTCATAAATGAAGGAAACTTAAAAAGAAAGGAAAAACGTGAAAAAATTTACCACGAAAGATAAATTGTTATCTTGCGCTTGGTTCTTCACCTGATAAAGAGGATAAAAAAGAAGAAAAAAGAAAATAAGTTAAAAAAGTAATATATCTCCTTCAGCTTTCCAATGTAAAATTGACATCTTCTGATATGAAGAAGATAATTAATTCTTTGAAAATATTTTTTTTCATTTTTTTTTTAATTCAATTTTTACATTTTCTCTTAACCTCGCAACTGTCGGGTTTTTATTTTCAGTCAATCAATCTTAAAATACGTAAAAAAAAATTAAGGGGAGCTAACTGTTTGATCCCCTTCTCACCCGTTTATAAAATATTTAGCATGGCCGTGCCATTGAAGAGTTCGTACTTAAAACGTGTATTCGATATTCATGTTGTAAATAATTTGCCTTTCAGGGGAAAAATGTAAATAAAATCCCATCTTTTGTGCTGCTGTATACCGTAGATCTTTATTTAAGTATAATGGGTTTTTTTTTTTTTCATGCTTTTATTTATGAGCAGGAACTTTTATAACTCGTTTTGGATATGCGATAGTTGATAGAAATATGTGAATGATTGTTATATTGGAGAAAGAGGCAGAGAATGAGACACACACTGATTGAGAGAGAGAGAGAGAGATAGAGAGAGACAGACAGACAGATAGACAGACAGACAGAGAAAGGGAGGTAAAAAATGAAGAAACAGACCGAAAAACAGACAATACACAGACAAGAAGACAGATAGAAAATCGGAGGAATGGAAGGAAAGAGAGGAATTCGCAAATGATATTAAGCACAAGATAAAAAAAATTTGTTTTTATATACATATATGAAGGAAAAAGAAAGAGAGTTTGAGAGAAAGGCCAGAGATAGCGATGGATGAATGAGAGGCCGAGAGGTGGGATTCTCACTTCAGCCAGAAAGGAAAGCAGTAGCCTACTGGAGGGAAATAAGAAATGAA
Organism: Elysia crispata; assembly: GCA_033675545.1. Lineage (NCBI taxonomy): Eukaryota > Metazoa > Mollusca > Gastropoda > Plakobranchidae > Elysia > Elysia crispata. Next base: position 307,786 of record JAWDGP010001968.1, read on the forward strand.
ATAAACCTTCAAGTATTATTTTTCGATTTCGCATTTGAAACTTAATTTTGGTGGTCATTTCTTTTATAAATATCAAAAGTAAAATATTACCGGAAAATCCTTAATTCTAAGACTCTTGCACTGAAGAGAAATTATATCTCTTTCTTTTTCTTTCCCGAAGATCCAAATACATACGTTATCCGTTTATTTCATTTTATTTTGTTTATCATTAGAACTTGAAACGCATAATCAAAAAACCTTCTGAAATAGAGCAGCAAGTATAAAAAAAACCCCTCTAACTTTCACATTGTACGCGAAATACAAGCTCTCAGTGCTGAAAGGGTCTGAATGTAATGTAAGAGAAGTTATTACCACGTAATGTGCGAGCTATATCAAAGAATAAGCCAAACCAGCATTACCTCGTAGAAGATTAGAATATTACTATGAGAGAAGCTCTTTAACATTAAAACGTACTCGTAGAATCTTGTTGATGCGTGCTATATACTCTGAAGATTCGAATATATATATATATATATATATATATATATATATATATATATATATATAAATTTTTCTTTTTTTTTTTCTGAGGTCCTTATTGGAGTTATACTTAATATCAAATTATAAAATAATGCCTACATACATAGTAACTTTTATTTTATTGTACAAAATATGTTCGATGTAATTTATGACATGCCATTTACGTTTTATGTGAAAGAATAGTTTTGTACACTGTATTTTAATCAAATATACTTTGTATTGTTTTGTTTTTATTGAAAAATAAAATCCAAAATGAAAATTAACAAAGTAAAAAAAAAAGAAAGAAACACAAAAAAACCCTAGTCAGGAGACGGGATCTGGAGTTCTCTGCCACAAAGCTATGTAGCCTCTAAATCAGTGTCTGAGTCCTTCCTCTTCATACCTTGCTCACAAAGTTTTAATCTGCCATCAAACTGCAAGACAGATCTAATTCCTAGCTTTGCCTACCTTCGATATTACATCTCTGTGGAAGTGAAACACATTCTACAGAGATTTATCTAAGGCTAAGGCAAAGCAGGACCAGGTCTAGATCTAAACAAAAACTACCTGACGCTGTCATGTCTTGCAGTTTTGATGTGCAGTTCAAACTTTGTTGTAGAGCAAGGTGGATGCTGAAAGAGGCCCAGACTCAGACGATGAGGCCCCGCTCGAGGCTAGAGAGAAAACTCCGGGCCCGTCTCCTGGCTAGGGTTTTTTAAAATATTTTCGGGATGACCTTTGATCCCTACGGTAATCTGATACCGCATCTCATTAGCATCTCATCACGTACAACGTCAGAGAGGGAGAGTTGGGGGGCTCCGTTACCACATCCCAGAGACGGTGCCGTGGTGGTAGAGGGCCCAAAAGTAAGGTCTCAGGTGGTTGGTGGGTGGGGTAGGCGAGCGAGGTTTGGGGCTCAAGGCGAGACACCGCGGCGCGAGATTTGGTTCCAAACCGTTTCGAACCTCCATGTACCACGTGACGTGCTGGGTTTTCTGGCGACGTCTAGACCAAAACCGCAACCTCATGTCTGACTCCACAGAATGGACTCCACCACTCTTAACACATACACAATAAAAGGTCCTGCATACTTTTTTTTTTTCTTCCTACCTCAACTCTCCCTTCCCTCTCCCTCTTTACCCTCACCACCTTCCCCTCTTTTTCTCTGAGACCTTGACACACACTACCCCTCTTCTCTGTCCCTCTTCTACCCCTTTTTGCCACCCTCCCTCTCTCTCTATCTATATTTACCATTCCTTAGCTCTCGTCTCTATATTTTTAGTCATCTAGACCAAAGCTTGCTTTTCCCGAGCAAACCCAGACAAATCTTTACCCCAGGCACCTACCCAGTAAAAATAGATTCCACTGACCCCTACCTGAGGGACCCCATATTCCAAGTTGCCCGGAGATTACGAAACACTTGAGCTCTGCGTCTTTAACTCTTTAGTTACCAGCGTATCACTCAGCAAGAACGAACCAAACTCGAAGGAAAATTAATCCAGGTGGTTTATGATGCTGCAAAACGTGGTTAGTAAAGAAAACTTTAGGTCTAGCTGCAGGCGAAATTTTGTTTCGGATATCTCATACGGTATCTCTTTTATCCCTGGCCATCTAGCCGTTTTTGCTTGCACCTCGTAAACTTTCATCATCAAAGAACCCTGATATTGAGCAATATTATTTTGGAGTCTTTTGCTCTTTTCTGTGAATAAATATTTGTTTACTTGTATGTAACTGTCACTGAGCAACTGAATATCATGAATAGAAGACGCCCTTTAAATCTTGGTCAAAACTGCGAAAATAAGCAATTATTATTTCCGAAATAAAATACTAATCAGTGGAATTTAATGTGACCAGCCTGTCGAGATTGAATTGTTTATCTGTTCATGATATCAAATGCAGATCAGAATCTTGAAGTGGATTTCATTTTGTGGTGAATTTGCTTTTTGTAATTTTAAGACTCTGCGTACCTCACATTTTGATTTGGCCTGTACTTGAAAGATCTTTGCACCCATTCATCTATAAAGGCCTATGAAAGAACGAAAAAAAATCCAAAAACCAAACCATTTTGCTCTTTAAAGTTTGGGAATAGTGATAAATTTTGCGCTTTCTAAATACAACTTTTAAGAGAAAGCTTAGAAGATGCCAATGATCGAGGGTTAAAATTTCTCTAGCTCTAAGAGAAAAGAATATTTGTACTGATAGAAAGAGACCAAACCAAAGAAAGAATACAAAATAAAAGACATAAGCTTGTTGCAAGTGTACATGGGCTTCAAAAGCAAAGCATTTGGCAATCTTTCCTGAAATCTGAACGGAAAGGTCTCAGCACAGATATTTACGATAATGTCAGATCTTCATAACAAAGCGTCTTTCCTTTTGTAGACATTTCAAGCATTACGAGAATACTCTTCGATCTTTCTCCATTTCGGCGTCTTTGATCAATCCCCATTATTTCATCTAGTATTCGCTGAACTATTTCTACATGTGTTTCATGACTGTCGTGTAAAGTTACATTGGTATTTCTGTGCTGTAGGCTCTCTGTCTATTTGACTATCTGCCTTTAATTTTTCTATCTATCTATCGTTTTATATCTATCTTTTTTATCTATCTATCTGTCTATCTATCTGTCTATCTATCTGTCTATCGTTTTATATCTATCTTTTTATATCTATCTTTTTATATCTATCTATCTATCTATCTATCGATCGATCGTTTTATATCTATCTATCTATCTATCTATCTATCTATCTATCTATCTATCATCCTATCTATCTAACATTCTATCTATCTATCTATACAACTTTCTATCTATGTATCATTTTTTTCTTTTCATATATCTTTCTATCTACCTACATTTCTATCTATTCGTCTATTAATATGTTTTTTCAAATCATCTGCCTATCTATCTTCCATCTCTCTATCTATGCACCTTTATATCCGCCTGTCTGTCTTTCAATAAACTACGTCTTCTTTGATCCAGCTGTCCGTGCTTCTATCTATAAATTTATCTATATGCTTGTAAATTCCCCATCTGCCGATATTTCGACCTATTCGTCTGGTTTTAACCTTTGAAATCGAGCTGTTGGTCTGACGACATACATATTTGAGTACTAATTTATCAGCCCTCTACTTTAAGCTGTTTCCTTGTCTTATTATTAATATACATTTTTAGCTCGTTCTTCTCACCAGACTACCCTTTTCTCGACCCAACTCTGAGCTTTATCCTGAGTTCAGCACCATATCTTTTTATGCCAGTATAGCTCAAGAAATTTTAACCCACAATTTTTATTTTGTTGTTGTTTTACTTTACGCAAATTTTGTAAGCAAGAAAAGTTTATCCTTCCTAAAAAAATTCACATGTTAACCTTTACATGAATTTTAGTTTTGATTTTTTTAATGTAATCAGGTGAAGTTGAAATCAGTCTTGTGCAAATTATTTAAAATTTGTGTTGCTACTCTTAGCATCTTAAACACAAAATATTTTTACATTCATTAATCTTTTTGTCTAAGTCTATTATGTTTCTTTTTTTTTCCCATCTTAGTTGGGTTTTTTTTATTTGAATATTGTATTATTCTATTTAATTAACCTATGATAATAATAATAATAATAATAATAATAATAATAATAATAATAATAATAATAATAATAATAATAATAATAATAATAAAAATGATGATGATAATAATAATCATAATAATAATAATAATAATAATAATAATAATAATAATAATAATAATAATAATAATAATAATAATAATAATAATAATAATGATAATAATAGTAGTAATAATTTTATCATCATCGCTATTATTTATATTTCCACGAACACTGACACTATCTTCAATTAAAACTGAAAAAAAAAAGAACAGCCTTTTAATTTCATCCATGTTTTCCTTAAAAGTGCCTATAGGCTAAACACACAACTTGATCTACAAGAGGCAGCCAGCTATAATGCAAATAGTTCTAACACGAGACTTAAAAATATAGGCTCTAAAAATGCTGTATGAAAAATGTTTGGGATAATACGAGGAATGTTTTCATAAAGACGAGTAAACACTGTTCTAACCCTAAAAATTAATATATACACATATTTTTTTAATATTTCTGCTTTTCATTTTTGTAATATTTGTAAAGTATTAATTCATAGCCGTAAACTTCTCAGCTAGTTTTTCTATCTCACTCCGTGTTATCTCCACCGTTAAAGCCAAACGTGCTTGATGTGACTGGTTTGAGTTATTTGCATGATTACAAGAACGCTGTGCTGTGCGGAATGTCGCTAGAGTTTAGAAACTCTAAAGCATTAAGAGCAAGAATAACAGTTACTGCTAGATTGAATATGAAGAAATGAGTGATAGAGAGAGGAGAAAACAGAGGAAGAAAGGGAGACATGGGGGAGGGGGAGTGTTATGAAAATAAAGAGGTGTCAGGGAGAAAAGAGAAACCGAGAAATCGAGAGAAAGAGGAAACGTGTTCAGATAAATAGATGTTGAGATTTTGTTCACGTAGGCACAAAAATACGCCTCAGAAGCATTATAAATAAAAATGGTTCATGAAAGTGCAAGAAAAACAAAGTCCAATAGATATAAAAATTATATAGAGACTTAAATCCCTCCTCCCTCCCTCCCTCTGTCTGTCTATCTGTGTGTGTGTGTGTGTCTCTCTCTCTCTCTCTCTCTCTCTCTCTCTCTCTCTCTCTCTCTCTCTCTCTCTCTCTCTCTCTCTCTCTCTCTCAGGACTTGGCCTCTTTACTCTCTCCCTTCCCATGCAGTAAGGAATCTCTAATCTACCCAGGCTCATCTTTGTTTAGACTATGTGCATACCATGCACACCTGAAAGAGCAAGGCTCTCCACATTTCTCTCTCAAGTCCGAGAATTTCTAGACAGTGAACGTGGGCAGATTCCTGGTAGTGAGATTTCAGTATCGAATATAACTTGAGGTATATTTTAGATACACTTGTCATCGTACTTTCTGAACCTTTTTAATAAAGGTTTAGACTCGTGATTATTTTATTATTTTATTTAGTGCTCTCAATATAAAAAAAAGGGGGGGGGGGGGTTGTTCGATATTTTTGATATTTGAAGAATTCCACAATAAAAATTCTACAAATCCATTTTTAAAAATTTTCTTAGTAGAAATGAGAACAGTACTGCTTATTATTAGAAAGCCTTTTGGCATCAGCCTTGCTCTTTGATAAGTTTCTAAGCCTTTTTACAGGATGTCAAAATACTCAAACATATGCGAAAAAAGAAGACTCTTCGCTTCTTCTCGTTTCTCAGAATTTGAAGACCGCTGTTCAATGTATTTTAGGTAGGAACCGTTTACTACCAACTCTCTTATTACATAATGTAGCTTAAAATTGTAGGAGAAATGATACACTGTATGTCCAACAGTGTAAGGACATGCATCTGATTAATGAGAAGAAAATATGAGATATGCGAGATAATAGCTCACCTTTTGTGTGTCTTTAACTGAATAATATTATCACACCTTTTAACTAAACTGTTTCATTGAATTTAAAAAAAATATGAAGGAGGTGATAGAAAAGTGTTGCTGTCACCATATTTATTATTGAATTATTCAATATTCAGCGCAACTTCCTAAAAATTCCTATCATTTTTTTCCAAACCAATCTAAATAACTCGAAATGAATAAGTTCTTCTCCAATATTTCAACTTTATTCGGCATGCTTCATCGATAAAGATTTGAGAAAACATAAGAAAACTTTAATCCACAATGATAGTACCTGTATTGCTCATTCACCGCTAGATGATCCAACTTTTTACACTTTTATCTCTTGACGGAATTCAAGTTCACCTGGGAGCGCACGATACTTTTCATTTATTTATATTTAATGATAAAAGCACTGATTACATTTCTCAGAAAAAATGAGCTCCGTCGATCAACATACCGAGTATGGCAAACTTCGAATCATATAGTGGTTGTCAATGATTGTAGGCTGTGCATTTCACACTGTATGTGCATATTGTTTCTTTGGAAGTATGAAAACAAAAAAGAAACAATTACATAGCTAAGATATAAAAAAAAAAACATAACATATCTATAAGCTGTTTAGATTATTTTTTCACTAATAAACAGTTTTCAGAAAAATGGAAAAGTAAATCGAAGAGGGGAAAAGAAGTGGATCAAAACCCAACTTAGAAATATTTTGATTCTCCTATTTTAAAAAAAAGATCTTGATTCTCCTATTTTAGAAATATCTTGATTCTCCTAAATTCCTCAAAATTAATGTCATGTTTTTCTTGAAACTTCCCCCTCCCACTTCCCAAAAGAAGTTGTGAAGTAACATCACTCTATGTCCCCCCTCTCCCCTCCTCCAGCATTCTATGACTCTCTGCCTGTGTGCCTCTGTCTCTTTCTCTGACTCTCTCTCTCTCTCTGTGTCTCTGCCTCTCTCTCTGTCTCTCTGTCTCTCCCTCCCTCTCTCTCACTTTCTCTCACTGACTTATTATTTATTCAGGTTCCGTTCTTGGTGCATTGGTGGAAACCTGTAAGAGAAAACCATGGCTACCCAGATATTAGTTTTTGTTTTTCCCTTCAGCTAGATTTTCACAACATAAGCGCTGTTAATGGGAAAGACACTTTTACTATGCCATCAAGAACAGACGGGGCGGTGATGAAAATAGAAAGAAAAAAAAAAAAGTAAAAAAAGCTTAACTAATGTTAAAAAATGTTCCTATCTTAACTCCATAGCGATACACGAGTTCAACGTGTTTCAGCAAATTATAACGCCTTAAGTTTTCATAAAGTAAGACCACACGGGTAGAAATTTTTATACACTTTCTTCATCAATTAACTATAGAGTTAATTACTTAACCCTGTATAAAAGAAAAAGCATTGGTGTGTGTGTGTATCCAGTAATAACATGTTGAAAAGATGGCCAACAAAAATGATTCCTGTAAACAGCATGCCCTAACAAGATAGTATCTCATGCCAAGCCAGCCAAGTGAAGTCGTTTAGATAAAAGCTTGACATCTGAAGCTCGGAGCCTCTGTTTTAGCTCTGGTAGTCAATGAATGAGCATCTCTCTTTTACATTTTCGTTTATTTCAGGCAGATGGTAATATTTTTTTCTTTACTTAGTTAATCACCATCACCTTGACCATCATTACCTACAAAATATTACTGTTGAAGTTATGCCTGTTTGAACCTGACGTCACAGCTTAATCTTCTTCTCCTACCACTACTACTACTACTACTACTACTACTACTACTACTACTACTACTACTACTACTACTACTACTACTACTACTACTACTACTACTACTACTACTACTTCTACTACTACAACTACTACTACTACTACTACATTACTACTACTACTACTACTACTACTACTACTACTACTACTACTACTACTACTACTACTACTACTACTACTACTACTACGTCTACTACTACTACTACTAATACTGCTGCTGCTGCTGCTGCTGCAACTACTGCTACTACTACTACCACCTCTACAGGTACCTTCATTATTTTAAATCCTTCAAACCTTTGCATCTGCTTCTTCTTTCATAATTAATTTATCCCAACAGTCATGAACCTAGTTTATGTCTCTAAGTCTTATTGTTAGGCATTCTTCTCTTGTGGGACTAGGTTAAAAAATGTATTAAATTTCACCCTTAACGTGCACACTCAACTGCCTTTATCTTGATAATCTTTATGATAATTAGTTCGTGACTCTTTTCTTTTTTTTCCGGGTGTGCTTTATCCAAAAATATGAAACAGATGTAACCTTTTTGTCCTTTCTCTCTGTTTTTTTTTCTTCTTTCTATCACACTATGTATATTTTTTTTTTCAAGTTGGCTGTCTTGGATTTTATGATGTGATGGGCGAGAGTGGGGGATTCTAGGAAGTTGGATCAGATGTTTGAGACTAGCACAGTCACTAAAGAAATTTTTTCGCAGGGCCTGAAATAACAAAAAAAAACAAAAAAAAACTGTTTTCTGATTTACTAGAAAAAAGGGAGGGGTGGGGTAGTAGTAAGAAAAAAAACAACAAGAAAGCAACGAAAACGAAAGTAGAAGAGAAAAAGAACCCAGAGGAAGACGGAGAGAAAGGAGAAGGAAAAAAGGAAAGGCCCCTGAGATTTAAAGTTACATTAATGCTTTTTCACATCGAGGACACATTTTTACAGCATTTTTGCTGCTTCATCTCTCTCTCTCTCTCTCTCTCTCTCTCTCTCTCTCTCTCTTTCTCTCTCTCTGTGTCTCTCTGTCTTTCTCTCTCTCTGTCTGTCTCTCTCTTTCTCTCTCTCTGTCTCTCTCTGACTCTCTTTCTCTCTCCGTCTCTCTCTTTTCTGTCTCTCTCTCTCTGTCTCTCTCTGACTCTCTCTGTCTCTCTCTCTGTCTCTCTCTGTCTCTCTCTGACTCTCTCTTTCTCTCTCTCTTTTCTCTCTCTCTGTCTCTCTCTCTGTCTCTCTCTGACTCTCTCTCTTTCTCTCTCCGTCTCTCTCTTTTCTGTCTCTGTCTCTCTTTCTCTCTCTCTGTCTCTCTCTGACTCTCTCTTTCTCTCTCTCTGTCTCTCTCTCTGTCTCTCTCTGACTCTTTCTTTCTCTCTCCCTCTCTCTCTCTGTCTCTCTCTCTGTCTCTCTCTCTGTCTCTCTCTCTCCCTCTCTCTCTCTGTCTCTCTCTGACTCTCTCTTTCTCTCTCCGTCTCTCTCTCTCTCCCTCTCTCTCTCTGTCTGTCTCCGTCTCTCTCTCCGTCTCTCTCTCTCTCTGTCTCTCTCTCTCTCCCATACTCAAAGGCCCTAACAAGCTAAAGTTTTCCGCATGCTCACGCCACACTGCCAGAACAAATCAGAGGACTTGACATTTTGATCCAAGCCCTAGAACCATCACGTCTGACTAGATCTAGGTTGTTATTGCTATTCTATGGCTGCCGATGAAAGTAAAGCTTCAATGTTGAAACAATTCTAAAAAAAAAAAAAAAAAAAAATAGTGGTCCTCATTTTGATTTGCGCACAGCAGGGACGTAGTTTCTAGACTGAGAGTTACAAAGAGACGAAAACCATTGTTTTATTGGTTTTTTTTAATATATATATATATATATATATATATAAATAAACTCATAAATTTTCCCGTCAGCTATTTGCATTGGGCTTGAAAAAGGGTTAAGCGCTTTATTCGTTTGGTGTTTGATGTGAAAACAAGCGATGTCTGCCCTTATAATCTGCAGATACATTTTTCGCAGGTTCACTCTTACCCAGCAACTGTAACTACGGGGTCTTATCTTTGTGGCCCTACCCTGTCCCACAGAAACTTGCATTATATGTTGAAAAGGTCGGACGCCATCTTTTTGTGAACCGGTCATACCAAAGGATCTAAGAAAATGAAGGGAAGTTAGTTTTTTCTGTATACTCTTAATAAGATAGGAACATAGTCCTAGCTGTATGGTAGCGCTGCCGACAACAGTTCAGAGGCATGTTACGCTCATAAATGTATAGATTAGGTCAATGGAAGCATTGCAACTGCAAGTACTTGCAAAGATAAAAAGGGTAAATGAGAATTAAATAAGTAGAGAGAAAAATTGAGAACCTGTTTAGAGTGAAGGGGACAGAGAGGGAGAGAGATAGATAGAGAGAGAGAGAGAGAGAGAGAGAGAGAGAGAGAGATACAAAGAGGGAGAAAGGAAAGGTATCAAATAGGAAATAGGGAAAGAGAAAGAAAGAGAAAGTAAAATTCAGAGAGCGAGCGAGCGAGCGAGCGAGAGATAGATAGATAGATAGATAGATAGATAGATAGATAGATAGATAGATAGATAGAGAGAGAGAGAGAGAGAGAGAGAGAGAGAGAGAGAGAGAGAGAGAGAGAGAGAGAGAGAGAGAGAGAGAGAGAGAGAGAAAGACAGTCAGACAGACAGACAGACAGAGACAGAGCCAGAGACAGAGAATAAAGGGTGTTAAAAACAAAAAAGTCCAAAAAAATAAAAAAAAGAAAAGAAAGAAAAGGGATGTAAAAGAGAATACATATTCAGTTGGTCACCTCACTATAGGAAGAGGAAATTTTATTCTTTCATTTAGTTAAACGAAGCAATGACTCTCATAGAAATTGGGCGTGACAAATCGTTACGCTTAACCAGTACTTTTCTCACATGGAAGTACAGTATAATGGTTTCGTAACGCCTAACCAGTACTTTTCTCACATGGAAGTACAGTATAATGGTTTCGTAACGCCTAACCACAACATAATGATTCCGCTTATTGAAGTGTTCAGCTTAGCCGACTAGTACAAAAAATGTGCTGTGACTAGGAAAACCTTTGGCAAAACCCAAACTCTAGGCTGTTGCTTTTGGCAGAAAATCAAGTAATGCCCGTAAACCAGTCATTTCTATGATAGCCAGACTCGTATAATAGATCCCAGTCATTCAGACGTCTGGCTCCTAAAGAATTTAGTACGGAGACTTAGAACATGTTCAGTTTGGAACGTTTCGTTAGTTGTCCATAATTTATTTTTCTGACAAGATGATTTAGGTGTAATATAGAGACGTCAGTAATATTGAACAATACGGAATTATAGCTCCATGTCTTTCTAGGTTTGTAGCTAGACTCACATCATGGCTCAACAAGGCAAATGCTTTGTTGTGAAGTGATTGTGTGTAGCAACATCAAGCTGATTATCGTCATTATCCACTTCCGAGTCTCAATCTTTTATGTCTTGTTTATCACCGGTCATGAGGCACACCTAGGCTTGTGATTGCATCTGCTATAATCTTTTATATCACCAATAAGATTATCTGGAATCTGTTGACTGTGTGAGAATAATACATTGGGATTTTGAATGCCTACTAGCTTAGCAATCACATACAAATAAGTTAATTTTTAAATCAAAAGCAATCATAGTATTATAACCTAACTGCCCCAAAATGTAATGTAATTTTTTTTTTCAAATTAAGACCATTGCAATATAGAACAAGCTCTAGGTACAATATTGATTCTGCATTACATACACAACGCACACTCATTTCACATGACAACCTGGAGTTTTGGAATATCTTCGGATTGCTCAGTGCACCGGCAAAATTGCTACCCGCCGCAGAAAAAAAAGATTAGCCTCGTGGCCTAACCTTTCATGCCTGGAAGATTGAGAGCAGATAACACGCAGGTCTGGGGGCAGATGATGATGTGTCCAGACTTGGCTCAATTAACCCTTCCCAGGCCGGGAGTAGTTCAGTAGGTCAGTCGAAATTGTGGGCTCAGCATTTACGACTACAGGTAACCGGCACTAGACAGTGCTATGGGCGCTTGCTGAGGAGATAGCAATAACGATCCTTTTAATAATCCTTAAGCTTGAGAAAACTAAGCAGATGGAAATAATATTCAAGACCAGAAATATAAGTCAAGCTTTGCTTCCATTTTCCGCAATAATTTCTTACCATCGATTAGAGTAACAAAATCGCTATTGTACTATCGAATGTTTGTATATTTTTTTTTAATGTATTATAAAAATGCAATTCGAGTTAGAGAGTTCATAGGAAATTTTTCTATCTATCAGTGACACATTCACTCTTGCTTATCTTTGATTCAAGGTGTTTACCGTCGGATTGCATATTAATTCGCTAACAGGGCAGAGAAATAGGCGAACCTTGTATGATACAAAATTCTACAATGATGTTGACGTGGTTTTCTGTTCTTGGTTTCATTGATGTTGTTGCTGCCGTTGTTGTTATTGTTGCTTACTTTCTGCATGTTGAAACAATGTATCTGCTAGTCTTACGGCCTAGTTGAAGAAAATATTTTCTTTCCTCATGAGAAACCCTTCCCCCCCCTCTTTTTTTTCCCTCCCCTAAAGAAAAAAAGCAACGTCTCTGGAGTTAATTAGTCACTGCAATTTTTTCCTGTCCATTTTTTTTTAAATCATCACTAGTTCTTCTTTTATTAGTCCATGCTATTAAATATAACCTGGCATCTTCATGGTTGCCCCATACACAATCTTTACTGAATACGAAAATTTCAGCCATGATATTTTATATCTCAAAAGATGTTGACATCGGTGGACTTTGCTCTCTGTTCATCTCGGGCAAGCCACCTGCCTCATGCTATGAGCAGTAAAATACTCTCGCTGTCAGAGTTAATTTGCTCATTAATTTTATGTTAGTCCATCTCTCTAGGCTGGAGGTAGCCCGGCTTAACAGCTTGAACCCCTGGTTTCTTTGCTTTCACCTACAGACAGACCTTTTCATCAACCATCTTTTTTTTTGTTTTCATAGCAAAACACGCGCAAGCATAATGAAATGAATGCTCTCCCCGATCCCACAAGATTTGCGCGTTAAAGTCAGTATACATTATTTTGAAGATAAAAAAAGAAGGCAAAAGATCTCCAGATTTTTCTCCTTTCTTAAAAAAATTAGAAAGCTTATAATTGTATAAGATTTAGGGCACTAGTACAGCAATGGATGAGGTATCAAAGAGGATGGCCCTCTGATCGTATTAACAAATATTTACAAGTATTGGGTTACGTCTATTCCTTTCTTAGAATTTTAGCTTTAATTGTACACAATTGATTTTATACTTTTTTAGAACCACTTTTGTCTATCTTCTAACTATATTACATGTATAATTGGGTTTTTTCTTTTTTTTTTTTTTGTTGCTAACTTAAACCTGCCAGCTTTAATGACACCAAACATATTTATACTTGGCATATGTATTTAGTTTAACTATTTCCTTTTATTCTAGTATGAAAAGCTTTCATACGCCCCAAATCTCTAATTAATTCTCGACAACTCTCAGTTTCTCTCTGTCTCTCTATCTGTCTGTCTGCTTTTGTCTGTGTATTCCCCTGTCTGCTTCTCTTTCTCCTTCTCACACTAGTATCGTGGCTTTCAGATTTAAACAATAATTCACTATTAATATTATAAGCCTATTCCAAAAGGGCCCCTCTTTCATATCTCATCTCTCTCTCTCTCTTTGTATCTCTCTGTCTCTCTCTGTATCTCTCTGTCTCTCTCTGTCTCTCTGTCTGTCTCTGTCTCTCTGTCTGTCTCTCTCTCTCTCTCTCTCTCTCTCTCTCTCTCTCTCTCTCTCTCTCTCTCTCTCTCTCTCTCTCTTCCCCTCCCTCTCTTTCTCTTTCTTTTTTCTTTCTGCCTCTGTAAATATACAGGTTTATGTCGAACTCGAATATAAAGGATTACCGAAATAATAAAACATTTCCTTTCAAATGAAAAGAATTACCTATTAAAAAAAAAGCTCTTACATTGTGCATTTAAAAACTCAACTTCAATGTTAAAAATTATTAGCTTTCCCCCTTTACTGTTTTTTTTGGGGGGTTTTGTTGCTTTTTTTTTTCACTCCTTATATCATCAGGATAAAAAAGCTTGTGCCTTTTGGTAAAATAACTACAGTTTCTATAGTTGATTTAATTCTATATGATAAACTTCAAACTTCAAGTTTTATATCTTATCGACTCATTTGTTTCCAGTGCTCTGTCTCGTGTAACCACGGCATCCGCAGCAGGGCGGTCAAGTGCATGGACCGGGCCACTCGTAAAGAGGTGGACATCAGGCACTGCCAGGACGAGAGGCCGCGGAACACCCGGAGATGCTACAGAGGGCGCTGCCCGCGCTGGAGGGCTGGCCGCTGGGGCAAGGTGAGGCCAAAAAAAAACTGCAGCTTCATTTACCCTGCGGAAGATTGTCAATCGTTGTATAGGACTCTTTGATAAAATTAGAACGTAAAACGAATTAAAATGAAAACTTTATAAAAAAAAAAAAATCGAAGGTTAAAGCCTAAAATAGAAGAAGTGTTTTTTGTTTTGTATATTTCTTCCATTCTACTATTTGGCTTTATATTAACTACTGGACAGTTGTAGTTAGGCGATCGTCAGATGCACGGCAAATTTAAATAGTTTATTTGCCTTTTAAAAGTAAAGATATAAAATGAGTTTCTCTTTTATTTGAAGGTAAATGGTCAAATGCGAAAAATAAAATTTGAAACGGGAGTAAAAAAAAAAGAAGGTGGATTAGCTAGTAGAATATAAGTGTGTTAGTCTAGACAAACAGGGAGGGACTAATGTAGTATTTCATTAATTTGTTAATCATGAAATTAATAGTGCACTGAGGCTTTTTTAAACGATATCTCGAAATGAGACTTTTGCCACCGAGAAAGTTTTGGGCAATTGCAATTTTACCAAAGAAAGCTTGAAATGCCAGCTCCATTATCTAACTTTCATATGGTTTCAGAAGTAAAAACACTATATATAGCGAGGATTTCAAACCCTCTTGAGGAAAATGACATTTTCCGTAGTACCCATCCACCTCAAAACGTTTCATTTTGTGGCGTTGCTACACAATTATAGTTTTTTGTTTTAGTTTTAACATGGATTTGACGATTTGACACTCTCTATTTTTCCCAGTGCTCTGTGAGCTGTGGAATAGGAGAGAGGAAACGCGAGGTCCGCTGTGTAGACAAGCGGAACAGGGCTATTAGTCCAGTGTACTGTCCCTCCAAGACCACCATCAACACCACCATGACCTGCAAGCGGCGGGAGTGCACTCTCTACAACTGGCAGAAAGGACTTTGGTCACAGGTGCCTTGAACTCTCCTGATATGAAGACACTTCTCCCCCTTTTTCTTCCTTTTTTTAATATTTCGCTCTTACATAGTCAAACCCTGTCTGAAAGAAACTTTGGTTTCTCTCTTTTTTGCTCATCCCTCCTTGTCCTTCCACTCAAACATAGCCATTATTTTTGTTTGTTTGTTTTTTGCGGAAGAGTAAAATAGTATCATCTGGTAAAAGTATTTGACGCCTCGTCTTCTCAGAAACCTATAAATCCTTAATATTAAATATATTTATTGTTCTAATAGATCCAATTACTCGATATGTCCTGCCGTCAGCATTTTCCAGCCAATTATAAAAAAAAATTTCCGTCGATTAAGACAGAGATAAAGTGAAGATAATCTAAACTCATGCACGAACGATATTCTTGCATGCGAACTCACTCACAACATTATGAAAATCTTTGAAGATTGTCTTTAAAATGAGTACTGTCCTCACCCAGTGTTCCCACACATGCGGATTTGGCAAGAAGCATCGGTCAGTGACGTGTGTGGATCAGTCTGGGTCGCGAGTGTCGTCCCACCTGTGTGACACGGACAGGAAGCCCAGGATACAGCGCAGGTGTAGCGAGTTCCCGTGTCCCTTCATATGGAACACAGGGCCGTGGAGCGAGGTGAGACCAAAGAAAGACAGTCGGGGAGAGAGGCAGAGAGAGAGAGAGAGATAGAGAGAGAGAGACATACAGACAGACAGAGTGAAAGAGGCAAAAATAGAATTAATCTATAGAGAAAGACGTCAATTTATCTTAAATATTGTTTTTATTGATGTTAAAAATATTACAGAGTTTACTGGTGAAGTAAGACAAAGTATCAGAAGTGTGATTAGTTTCCAGGGATGATTTGAAGGAAAACATCTGCTATCTGCAACTGAAAAATACAGTATATTTTTTGTCCCTCCTGCATAACATTTGACATCTAACTTTTTCTACCCTTCTACCCTTCTCACCCCACACCCTGATCTTTTTAATTTTTTTTAAAAAGGATAGATCTTAAATAACACTCGCTGCCGTACATAGTATCTCAAGCCATGTGAAAGATCACAAAACGGGGGGCTGTGCGCTTATCTCCAAACTATATGTGACAAACTACAAAAATGTTGACATCAATGTCTGTGTATATAACCATTAACTTTTCTGCGTATGTTCAGTGCTCAACGACGTGTGGAGAAGGCAGGCAAGAGCGTACAGTGACGTGCCAAGCGGTGACTCCAGAGGGCTGGATCCTGGATGGAGAAGTCCCTGACAGCTGCCGACAAGGGGAAAGACCCAGCGAGACCCGTTACTGTAACTATGGTCACTGCTCCGCCCAGAACCACTGGACAGTGAAGCCTTGGCGAGAGGTAGGATGGTTGGTATATTAACACGTAAATACTTTGGGTATATCCATGTAAGATACCTCCGGTTTGGATATATCTATGATATGTACCTCGGGTTTAGATATCTCCATGTATGTACTTCGGGTTTGGGAATATCCATGTAAGATACCTCCGGTTTGGATATATCTATGACATGTACCTCGGGTTTAGATATCTCCATGTATGTACTTCGGGTTTGGGTATATCCATGTAAGATACCTCCGGGTTGGGTATATCTATGATATGTACTTCGGATTTAGATATCTCCATGTAATGTACTTCGGGTTTGGGTATTTACGTGTAATGAACTTTGAGTTAACATATATCTATGTTTTCCAGTTTTGATATCTCTATATAAGACACTTTAGATTTGGATATCTCCATGTAAGATACCTCGTGTTTGGGTATATCCACGTAAAACGCCTCTGCTTTCGATATCCTGATGTAGATACTTCGGGAACACCTCTATCTTTCGAATCAAACTATTGGACCATTTATAATCAAAATAAGCATGAATCAAGAGATGCCTATATCTAAAACTTGAATTGAATGCCTTTTCAGAATCGAATTGTTCAAGCTGATTCTAAATAACAAAAAAAAACAAAAAAAAACGATTGACAACGTTTTAAACATTAAAATTCAGCTGTTATAGAGTTTCAGGGGCAAACAGGAAGCAGAAATTCATTGAGATGGAATAAGATTTTCATTGAGCATTTTATAGGTCCTGGTAACATGAATTGATCTGTATTTGACAGCTGGTATTTTCAATTTCAAATTGTCATTTTCTTTTCAAACCTCTATGTGTTCGTTACCTTTAAAAAATTTAATGACCTACATTTCTTTGGTTCAGGATGCAAGTAAACGAGACAATTTAAGTAATTCACGTATATATAATTTTCTGTAATTCCTGGTAATGAATTCAACTGATTACGATAAATCATTTAAGTCCTCCTATGTCTAGGTCATAAAATACCTAATTGCTTAAGTTTCCTAAGGCGCGAGAGAGCTCAACAGTAGATCAGTTAACCAGTATGAAGATCTTACATGTAACTTATGGCTTATAATATCTTTTTGTGATGCCGGTTCCCATCTTTCTCACAAGCGTTATTCTTGGCTTGACGGAAAAAACGCCACCTACGTATAAGATGGTCCTCTAACTTGTTTCTTATTCATGATTGTCTCTCTGATTTTGTCAACAGTGTAGTGCAAAGTGTGGTTATGGTCGTCAGAGGAGATTGGTGATCTGTACAAACAAAGAAGGCAAGAGGATCAGGCGCAACAACTGCTACTCCCTTTTCAAACCTGTCAGCCGGAGACCTTGTTACAGCGGAAATTGTGAGTTCATATAATTATGAAGAGTCCAATTTATTTACACGGTGTTGAGTGTAGGTCTATGGATTTGTTCGAAATCAATGTCAAATGCATAACTAATAGAGCATTTATCCACAAATCTTCCCTTCTCAACTCAAAGAGTATATCGGGCTTCAAGGCGAAATCTTAAACTGACTTGATTCCTGTAACTTAATATGCCAGACATTGGAGAAACGCAAAGATGTGTAAGGAATATTTTTAGGACTCAACACTACACATGATATATATATATATATATATATATATATATATATATATATATATATATATATACATACATACATACATACAGAAATAAAAAAAACAGATTACTATGTAAATGTTAAAATGTTTCAAGAGAGATACTGTGATTGAAATTATTTGCCGATTCTGATATTGATATGCAAATTAAGATAACTATCATTATTTTTGGCTTTCCTCTGACTAAGATATAACTCAATAGATTTCCATTAAAATATTACCACAGTGGAAGAAATCGATTAATGGCTAATGTTTTGTCTCTTGGGCTTGAAGTTTTAGAGATTTTTATATTGAATACGTGCCATATTTTTCACACTTTTCAGGCTATGCAAGATCATGCCTTGAGTTTAAAAGACTCACAAAAGTCAGAAAGGATGGCGATTACAAACTGAGAGTGGGCGACAAATTGCGGAAGGTAAAGTGCTGTCAGTGCAGCTGTTAATCAGCCCACTGGTCATTGTATTAAGCAACCAATGTCGTATGAGTTTAAACAAATAAGAAACTTAACTTGAGTACAAATCAGTTGATTAATGAGCTCAGGCTGTGATTAAAATATATTATTATTACGAATTTAAATTATATATTTGAAGCACCGTGGAGATTTAAATAAGCATTTGAAATATCAGTTTAAAAAATACATATACGAAAATGCCAGTTAAGTGTAAACTTCTAATGGATCTGAACATGAATGATAGCATACTGCTTTAGCATCCAACTAGTTTTGAAGAAGAAGAGCAAAACAGTCTATGTACTGCTGCACGTAATCTATCATCTGCGTTTAACAAAGTCAAATTGAACAATCGAGAGACAATTGTTTTAATAAAGTCTAATATTTCCTATTTCAGATCTATTGCCGAAGAATGAGGTCTAGGGAACCCAAAGAATACATCAGTCTGACTCAGTCTCCAAGAGAAAACTATGCAGAAGTTTTTGGCAAGAGGTCAGTGGATTTTTGGTCTTCTCATCTCACCAACCTAAAGGAGTTTTAATTTATAAGTTTGTTTGGCTTTTTTTACAACTAAGCTGCTTTTATCTCTAGAACTTTCCTTAAATTTAATTGTTATTTTGACTTTTCCAGACTGCGTCAACCAAACACCTGTCCGAATGATGGTAAAAGACCCTCTGCAGATTGTGAGGAATGTCGCCGCAGAGACTACTCCGAGGCCAAAAATGCAACGTTCGCTAAAATCAGAATTGACCTTCCGACTCTAACTATTATACGTGAGTAGGCTGGCTAAAGTATTTTAATATGTATGAAGGCAAGACACATTCATTGCGATTGTTCACACCATGTACCACAATATCGATGATGATCACTGGCTCCTGGCTATAAATGTTTAACAGCCTGTAACCTGCCTTGACTCAGGCAAGACAAAAACTAGAATGATTTGAAAACGCTCAGCTTGCGATTTCCCTGGTCCTGAAGGGCATCTCAATATAATTAAGTTTGGCTAGTTTTACATGGAAGCTATCAGCTAAAATTTGCCATTAGAGATTAAAAAAGAGTTCACCATTGTTTTTATTGAAAAGTCTTTTTCTTAGATTCTTTAGTTTATTTGTTCACCAAAATCAGCTTCAAAAGTGCTTTGAAATTCTCTACAAATATAATGCAATACAATTAAATATCTGTTTCATTTATCTCAAACTCTTACCTTAAATTTGTAAATCTCATAAATTGACTCGCATTTGTGGATCCCGTAAAGAGCTCACCCTAAGAAGTAGGTTGAGAACAAGGCGTATGAGTCTCCTGTGGACTGTGCAGGATGAAATATGAGAAAGAAATAAAGTTAAGATGAGAAAAGACAAGTTTATCTCCAAATTATAATATTACTGTCAACAAAAGCCAAGTCCTTTGGCCTGAGTGAATGTGTAAGTTTGGAGATGATAAGCCATAACCTGACATAGGTGTTCGGAGGTTTGTCAGATACTGTAAGCTTGATAAATGTGTATATATTCTTAATCTGTTACAGTCTGTTCTGGGTAAGAAATTTAGTAACAAGTGGTCAAGGTGTGGTAGTGGACTTGCTTTGTTAAGCGTCTGATAAGTATTGGGATAAGATGTATATTTTATATAAAAGAATCTCTTACCTTAGCAGATTCCTTTGTCTCTTTCACACTTTATATTTCTATCATTTTTATTGCCTGCTTCTAGCATCGGACAAAACATTTAGCAGTCAATCAGGGAGGTGGCGCAGGACTATTCCCTATGGTAGTGCTGGAGATTGTTACAGTGCAAACAACTGTCCACAGGTGAGGAATGGACAAAGCAGCCCCACATTATTTCTTTCTTTTTTACCTACAATCAGTTAGTATGAGATTTCAGCATTTTTAGAACACCTATCAGTATTTTAGATATGTTTCAGATAAATTTATACTGTGACCGATTATTTCCGTGGATAAGATGCTTCAAGACGGGGCAGATCGGTGTGACAGGATTTTAAACATTGATAGAAAGATCGGTGTGACAGGATTTTAAACATTGATAGAAAGATCGGTGTGACAGGATTTTAAACATTGATAGAAAGATCCGTAGAGTTTCGGTACAAATACAATAAGCACAGCTGAATTTCCAACAGCTGCAGAATATTCGATTTTTTTAACTCACGTGAGGCCAGTTAAGCACTGGAGACATAGCCTTATGGTGTACAATGACATAGCCTTATGGGGTACAATGACATAGCCTTATGGTGTACAATGACATAGCCTTATGGGGTACAATGACATAGCCTTATGGTGTACAATGACATGGCCTTATGGTGTACAATGACATAACCTTATGGTGTACAATGACATAGCCTTATGATGTACATACATAGCCTTATGGTGTACAATGACATAGCCATATGATGTACATACATAGCCTTGTGGTTTACAATGACATAACCTAATGGTGTACAATGATATAGCCTTATGTTTTACTATGAAATAGCCTTATGGTGTACAATGACATAGCCTTATGGTGCACAATAACATAAGCTTATGGTGCACAATGTCATCAGCCTTATGGTGTACAATTTACAGCATGTAAAAAATAAACCGAGCTGCCAAAAATGTTTCTTCAATGATCTTCCATGTCCAAAGATGCGATTCAAATCTATAGCGATTTTTTTTGTGATTTTTAATACAACAGGACGTCCGGACACTTCCTGGAAGTAATGACACGAACAGACCAAAAATCTCGTTTTATTAATTTTCCTTCTTGTTGGATGGTTTTGCAGGGCCGCTTCAGCATCAACCTTGTAGATACGGGATTTGCCATATCCAACAACAGTTCATGGACACTACATGGCAACAGGGCTTCTCAGAGGATATGGAGATTAAAGGTAAATAAATTCATTATTTAAGCATGTTCTGTACTAAGATTATACCATTTCTGCCAATGGTTATAGCATTGGTTTAGAAAAAAAAACAACTATAAGACAAGAATGGATTTGAAAAAAGATTTTGGAAAAGAAACAAATTTTGAAAGAGAGGAGGAATAGAAATAAGAGACGAAGAGTAGGATTTGTAGATTTTGTTGTTGTTGTTGTTGTTGTTGTTGTTTCAAACCAATTATTATCATTATCTATCAACCTCCACAGGATGGAAAGATCATTCGAGGCATGTGTGGTGGATACTGTGGAGTTTGTTTCCCAGATCCTAAAAGTGGACTTAAGGTTGTACTTGCTGACGACTAGATCTTTCAATCAAAAAGCTTGACTTGTACCATAAGAACTGGTAGCCTGCATGGACTAAGCCAACTCTACACTGTCCTCGAAGTGTTTGCCATATTTATAAAATGAAAGCTTGGAGAACATTTCTGCAAACGATATGACATTTAGAATGAACTTTGTTCACCATGGAATAGGTTCAACGGAATCTCAAAAACGCATTTTTTCCACATGCATTTATGATTTTAAGTTGTATGCAGTGAATTGTGTGACAGATTTTGCTCAAAACTTGAAGGAGAATTGAAAGATTTGATCTCTTACACACAGGTTACAGATTTGTTGTAATAATTAAGTTCATCGGACATATGAAGTTGAATTTCTTACTCTGTTAGCCTCTTTATTGCAAAAACAAAGCTTAATCATACAGAGAAGATCTTTTGCCATAACAATTAACTGAAAAGTATCAGGATAAACAGTATAAAGCAGGCACTATATTTTTTTTTTTATAGAGGTTTGGTCTCTTAAAGTCTGAAATCTTCAAACCTTTTAAGCTTCAATTAGAGTTGCTGATAGTTTAAAACAGGATTTAATATGGCGAATCAAAGCATAGCCAAGATGTAATTGTCATTTGTCGCACAAATACAGATTTTTTTTTGTTATTATTTTTTAGAACAATAAAACAATGAGGAAAAAGAAACAAGTTAGATATATCGAGAAAAAGGGCGAAAGAGATGATAAAAGAGAGACATAGGAATGACAAAGAGGAAAAAGAAAAAGGAATGACATTAATAGAGAGAGAGAAAGAATGATGGAAATGAACGGATAAGAGAGAAGAGAAAGAGAGAAATAGGGAGATTATGTTATAAGTTATGAAGGGTTATTTTGAGGAAAATGATGTAAATTTATTTGTACATGTAAATGGAATAAAGATAAAACTGTATTCTGTATATCTATGTACATACCTATACATAATGAAATATGCATTATGTATTTCCCAAAATAGAATGCATAATTATGATTTTGATATTACACTTTTCTTATTTTGAATATCACAACTGACTAAGCCATGATTCGTAAATATAAACTGATATCATGTAAGCTGGTATTTTTTCCATCTTTGAATTTTGTAAATCATATTTTAATTTCGTCTGATGGGATGGATATATGTACATATTGAAAATTAAGTTCTGTATTGCTATCTTTTTTGTATATCACAACACCATTGATTTTTTAGAAGCTTTTTAATTATCAATAAGTTCAGAGTCATTGAAAAATTGAATATTATAGTAGGTCAACTCAATTAACAATACTTTATTTCCCATTCGATTCCCAAAGAATCCCATATATTAATATGAAAGCGTTTGGAAACTTCTGAACTTGGCATGGAAAAGAGGAAAAGTTCCCTTTTTTCTATTTCCTTTAACTTTTTCCTCCAAAATTAAATAAAATATCAATATTTCATGAGTTTTGCTAATCTCCAAAACATTATGATTATATAGGATATCACTGTCAGTGAGATCTTTAAAAACGAATGTTTACACTTTTTTTATAATGCATAAAATGACTTGGAGGTTTTTACATTAAAATATTTCACTTTGAAGGATTAGTTGAAGAAATTACTTGCACAGAAAAAAATTGATATGAAAGCCACACAATCTTCACACAGATAAATACACTTGTTCATTCATTGTGGGTTAATTTAAAATTGATCTTACATAAGAATCACAAAGACAAGCTTTAAAGACTTTCAAAAGCTTTTTCATAAGCCATATTTTCATATTACATAAAAAATAACACAGAGGTTAGTACCTTATTTATAATACGTTTCGAACACCATGATAGCCACTGTTACTTCTTACTTCACACAGATAAACACATATATTCACTCTCTGTGGGGTAGTGTAAACTCGATCTTATATTATAAAGACAATCTCTAGATAACGTTCAAAAGCATTTTCATAGGTTATAAGTGAGAGGAAACTCTCAATCAGTCTTGCACCCAAGAAAATTCATAATCATTTACTGACTGGGCACATGCAAGGTGCAAGCTCATGAAGGGGCTTTTTCCGTAACATTGTTATATAAAATGCTACTATGTCTTTATATCCTTTGCTATTCCCTTTGATCTTGCTTGTAAATGAAGTGTTGCTTTTTGTACTTTTTTATGTGCAGTATTTTTACTCAAGGGCTGCCCTTTTGACATCCCTACTTCGGCAGGCAGTTTTCTTTTATGATTATATATATAATACTGTAGGAATAAATTTTACACTCCACTCTGTGCCATACGTAAAGGTTCTCTGAAATAAAATTTCTTTCTAATATAAAAAACCAAAATGCGAGTCTTACCGTCTCAGAATGCATTATCTTGTTGCAGAATAGTATCAGATGCAGACACTATAATAAGAAAATAACTTTATGTTCAATTAAAGTGATACTTTTTGCTAAAGTATGAATAGTACAGGTAGAATAGACAAGATATTTTAAGAAACGTTTACAGATCAATGTAAATTTCTAAACAGATGCGTTAAATATTTCATAACATTCAAGTTTTGCTGTTTGTTACTTCTCGGTGTTTTTTTTTTTTTTTTTTTTTTTTTTTTTGTTGTTTTTTTTTAACTGCCAATTTAGTTCATAGCATATTTAGCTTGAGAGAAATTTTGATTCTATCATACTAGAAAAGACAAAGTTTTGTTACATTGTCATTGCTTTATTATATTAAAATATGCGCAAATGAGACACACAGTTCCGTTTTCAGATAATTAGCCTATTATGCTCTGAGTGTAATTTTTCCTCCATAGTGCTTTTTATACAAAAAAGAGACCCGTGCGGTTTAATGATATAATATTATTAGTGGTTGTAATTAATTTTAATATAAATTAATGAGTCTTTGCTCAAATGTTTTTATTTTCTTGCTAACCAAAGCTGATACACTTACATCTTCACAACTTTATTACCAATGCAAATTATTTCTAAAGTGTTGAGGAAATAAAATAAAGTAAACCTACCTTACTTACCTTAATTACATAAAAATTATTAGATAGTTTTTTTTGGAGATAAACCTAATGTGTAAATCTAATTAATTTGAGAGCAAGAAAACTCTGCTATTTTTTTTAAATAAGTCAAATATATTTTTTTTTTTTTGTATTCAAAGAAAAGGAATATCAGCATCAAGTTTTGTTTGAATCTCTGAAAGTGAAAGTTATCAATAAATGAATTTGCTCCTGAATCTTTCTCACTTTACAATAAAGACCAAATATATACGTTGTCAGAGTTATTTTTAGTAACAGAGTGAGCTAACTTTTTAAAATCTGCTCATATCAATGGAAAATGACGTTAAAAAATGATACTCAAATATTTTTTGTTTCTGTAACTAACAAAAGGGAAAATGTCTCAAAACCAGTTTGACTTAGTTTTATGTCAAGAATTTGAAAAAAGAGAAATTTGAAAGTAATTTATTCCTTTTTATTTTTAATTACTTCACGTAGCTGAAAAATTAATATCCCCTCAAATAATTCTGAGAAGAGAGAAGGCTGTTAATTTTAAAATGATGTCTTGATTTTCTTAATTATTTGTGAAAATTATAGACATAGAAATTTGCATGCCTTCATACTTTAATACTCTTCGATATAAAAAAAGTTCTTGCAAGGATGATGAGAGAGAAATTGTTCTGAGAGTATCATTTAATTTTTTAACATCACAGCATTTTTTAATCATTCTAATAAATACCTTCAAAGTCGCCAACAAAATACCGGTTACCCAGTCTAATTTTCATATTTCAAATACTCAAAAAAAATTTTTACATGTTATTTTGTAGATTAGTTTAAATCCTTATATTTTAGATGAAACATAGTGTACAATAGAAATATTTGTAAGACTAATTGCACTTTTTATGACATGTTAACGTTTATATACAATGCCTATGAAATCAGTTTTGTTATATGAGGAATATTTATTACCGTTTATTATTATTACTTTTCAGAAAAGAACCACCGAGTCATAAAAGATTAGGCCTTTGAAATGAATTCATTGTTGCTTATTCAATTTTATTTTCGACTAAAAAGCTTTTGAATGACGAAGATTCAGAAGAAAATGAGATTGGATTAGAGTGAATTCTATACAAACTTTTTTTACTTGAATATAGTCTAAATACTTCTCTCAAGAGGGCATTGTCGCATTTCATTCTAGTCAAAGCTTTTGTCAGTTAAAAGTTTGAATCACAATCTCATTTTCCTTTTTTAAAAACTCATTTTTTTTTCTAATTTCACAGTAGATGTTTACATTGCAAAAAACAGCTTTATCTGACATTTCGAAGGTTGCATTATAAACTTGATTGAGCTGTCCCTATAGATATTTTCTTACAAACATAGTAAAAAAAAATAGTAAATGCAACAGAACATATGAAAATGAAATCTGTCTCTTTTTCAAACGCCTAAGAAGGAATCAATTTTCTCAAAGTCAAATCAAAAGAGATAGAATTAGATGATATTTATTTAATTTATTCCTTCTCGTGGTTCATATCTTATTAGTTTTAACCTTAAATTATCTGAACAAATTCAAAACATCATTTTTACATTATGTCATTGTGATTTTTCCAGGCGCATTCAGTCTTAGGATTTTCCTATTAAAAATTTCAGTGTTTAAAGACATTGCCTGTATAGTTAAGGCCCATTCAGTGCCAATAGGACTATGTACTATTTTCAGAAATGCCTATCTTTGTTGATAATATTAATGTTGTATTATTCATTTTGTGTCATTCTTTTAAATTCTGAATAGCAAGTCATCTGAAATCTAGATGTTATCTCCTTATCTCTTAGCTTCTACTTTCACATGAAGTGTCCGTATTCGTTTTTCAAGTATCCAAAAATAAGAGATAAAATAATCCAATAATAGCTGTCAAAATGTAGATTATCGATATGCTTTTAAATCTCAGAGGATAAATGATTTAAAAGCTTAAGTTGTAGCTATGTTTTGGCATCTTGTCGTTTTTTATTTTCGAATGATGGTGAATTTTTTATTTGTATACACCTAGCCTTCAAATGAAACCTTTATCAATATTCTTATTTCCAATATCAGTATCCATATTTTTATTATTTTAATTCTTAATTATTTTATCAGCATCATCATCTTCACCTTCATCATTATCATCATCATTTTTATCCCTCTCCTCACCATATTTTTCACAAATTTCATTTTGGATAAGTTTTACCGTTTTTTCTGTTCTTTACAATCATTTACTCCCGTTTTTAAGGTCCTAAAAAGGTCTTATTTGTGTAAAAAATACTCTATGGAACATTATCCTTTGACAAAGCTGGATTGTACATTTTACAGCACTTCAAACTTCAGAGTAACTGTCATTAATCTGCATCAATATGTGAATATTGTTTTATTATTCATTATGTTTTATATGAAACGCACCAAAATGCTACACAACTAATAACATGTTTTACCTCATTTCATTATCTCACTATATCACTTTATGTTCTTGAACTTCAGAATTTTTTTTCTTAAGTTAATTTGAAAATTACATTTACAGCATTGGTTTAAAATGTGTCTAAATATTCTAACGCAGTTTTCAGTGTAATAATGATTTTATATTTCTTCTCTTGTATGTAAACCCTTTGACAATAATTATGGTGCCAGATTTCACAGATGAGATGTTTGGGAAATTGATCTGATGTATTGCAAGCTTGCATTTTGTACATTCTTATTTATTGTTTAATGTATTGCATTGAAGATATATATTTATTGTAGTTCTAATTTAATCTTTGTCTCGTATTTTGATGCATGTGTAAGCAAACACGCATTCTAAAGCACACAGCTTCCGTTATTTTGAGAGTGCTCTCTGGCATAATTTATTTTGCCTGAATGGAGTTGACTGGTAGAACAGCTTTCTTTATTAAAGATGTGTATTTTATCTGCTCCTTTTTTAAAGCAATAATTCATTGTGAATGGATATCAGAATAAAAGGGACTATGCACTATTATATCTTTTTGAATTTTTGAATGTGGTTCGATGTTCAAATGCTGTATTCTGATTTTTTGTAGACGCCAATGAAGGTTATAGAGACCATTCAGACGTTGGTGAAGATGATGATGGCAATATCGATAACCATGGTGATGATGATAATGAAGAAAAGGGACCTGGTGCTTATGCTGATGATGGATGTGCAGGTTGTGGTGTCGTCGATAAGTGTGCAAATTATTGAAGATAAAAATTGTGAGAGTATGATAACTGCTTTGATAGTGGTAGAGAGAGTAATTACGGTGATTTGTGAAGGAAGAGGAGAACGACTACGACGAGATGAAGAAAAACAAAAAGGATAGGGTTAAAGAAAATAATAAAATGCTTTCAATCTTTTTAACAAGTAAGATGAATAGTAATAAGAAAAAAAAGCTAAAGAAATTTATATTGAACGGGAACAGATTTGTGTTCAATTTCTGGAATATCAAGCATGGCCTAACTGTTTTAGAATTTTTTTCATACAGTGAAATAATCAATCTTATCTACAAAATATTCTGTCGAAAGTATGTTTGAATCAGGCTTTTATAACCCTACCGGAATCTGAAACAAAAGGGACATACATGTAATGTCTGATATTATTGGTGGCTCAAAGCCTCCCCACCATCATCTTGATAAAAAGAAAAGATTGGAAAAATAAAAATGAATATACTTTAAACCTATTTTGCTTCCCAAAACAAATAAAGATTTGGCTCTTAAATCACAAAATTTAAAAAAAAATTAGGGGAAGTAAAAAAAAAAATTAGCAAATGCGCTGTACAAATCATCAATAGGAGAAGAAGTAACAAAAAAAAAAGAAAACAAAATTAAAATTTTAATTTGCGAAAACTTTATTACTGAAGTTAATGCAACGCGTATGTACAAGTAAAAGAAATGGCAAAAAGTTGACTTAAGATACATATCAAACAAGAAATAAACATTGAACGGCATGAATACAACACTCACCATCATCATGTATGACCAAAGTTTATTACTTAAATTAAGTTCCTAGTTTGAGGAAAAAAAAACGTTAGGTTTTTTTTTTTACATTTGGATGTTTTCACGTTATTTCACGGTTGGGGAAAATAATTAATAACGTAAATATCAAAGCATTTTCAGGCATTTGAAAGGATATCCAGGTTTGACTGTACATTATTAATAACAAAACAAACAGGCAGAAACTGATACTCATAAAAATATGAGAGTAAAGGTTCTTTCAGAATTGTTTGCCTATCTATAAATACGAAGCACCCATAGAAAATAAATATTCCTGTGGTCACAGATTACTTCTAAGTATAAAAAGCAATATTGCGGATGAGACTCTAGAATACGCCTACTTCTCTCTCGTTCTCTCTCTCTCTCTCTCTCTCTCTCTCTCTCTCTCTCTCTCTCTCTCTCTCTCTCTCTCTCTCTCTCTCTCTCTCTCTCTCTCTCTCTCTCTCTCTGTCTCTTTCTGTCTCTTTCTTTCTTTCTCTCCTTCTCCTCCATTTTTTTTCTTCCTATGCTTGTTTTATTCTCCTTTTTTCCCATATTCCTTTTTTCTCCTTCTTACCTCCTATTCCTACTTCTCCTACTTTTCATTAACCTTCTCTCCTTCTACCCTCGACTAAATCACAACTTGAATCCCAGATATTTTTGTTCTCTCGTATAACTTTTTGAAAGACAAGCATTATGAGCTATGATTATTGACAAACTCGTGTAAGAAGCTATAATTATGTCACAATTGATATGTCAAGTATATTACAAACTCAACATTCATAATACACGATTACAAAAAATAAAATGTTGATCATTTTTTTTTATATAAATGAATGCTGATAACTTAATATTGGATACCATTTGAAATGGTTATTATTTACAAAGTGATCAAATTAAAATAGGGGTATAAAGAACTTACATTTAAAATATTTCTTACGAGGCAAGAAAGTAGCATGAAATATTGTATTGCATGGTTTGTATATGTACATAAAAAAATTAATGTTTCTTTCAGCTCGTTCTGCATCATAACCCATTTATACCTTGTACTCATTTAAAAACAACCTGCACTTAAAATCAAAACCGCACGACCAGAAAAAAAAATCGAGGAAAATAAATAAACTAGATGATTCGTAAGATATTTTTGTTGCGGTTTTGTTAACGAATTCTGTAGTTAACAAATTTTAATCAGTTCACCTCATATGTTTCAATATCTGATTTTTCCTTGAGTTTTCCTCTCAGTTGTAACATTAGGAATAATAAAAACTTTGAAGGAATAATTTCCTCCAGGTATTTGCTTTAGTCACTTTATTTACAACTGGCAAAGTAATATATAGCTTAAATTAAACGGAATGGTCAAGTACATATGAACTTAAAATAATGGATTGATGTCCGTCAGAAAAAAGTCATTATAAACGGTAACAGTAAAAGAAAAGTTAATGAGCAAAGTCCAAAACATCTTGCATGACACAAAATGCAAAAAAATACATATTATCACAATTACAATTAAATGAAATAAAGTGACGGGGTCATATCATTTTTAATATATTTTTAAATTGTGCGGAATTCATAATAATAAGTAGGTAACGCTATTAAAAAAAGGTACAACGGTTGGGTTGTTTTTTTTTTTTTAATTCAAATTTGCACTAAGGAAATAAAATTCAACTGAGGGGGAGCAAATAAAGTATTGAACAGTATCAGTTTATTAGAGCATGGTGTTAAATTTGAGCAAGTGCAACGTTTCATTGGACAGTATTATCTCCACAGAGTATTTCGGAAACTGAGAAAATAAACGAAGTATTAAGTTGCATCAATATCTGACAATGTTATATCACTGCAGAATATACTTTCGAGCAGTTGCCAAAATGCTGATACTAATAGCACTTATATATGAAAAATTGTGTATCCATAGACAAAGAAACAGAGGCGGAGGGGGGCTAAAAAAATTTTAATAGGAAAGACGGGAGAAACACGAAAAGAGATTCCATTTACCATGAATTTTTCTGATACATGAAATAACAATGGTGTTTCTAAAGAAAACTTGGTCAAAATAATCAATTATGTTTGTTTAACTCCTTTTCGTGAATAACAATAAATAGATAATATCCTTCTTACATGAAATTAAAGCAGTTGAAAAATCGATTAAAGGGACGGTTAAAATATTATATCTATGGAAAAATTACAGATGGTATTTCAAAGATCATTTCAAGGTTGGCACGGCCTTTGATCACAGTATATTCACGTAATATTCTTTTATTTTAAACGGTTTTGCGTTATCACTGAATGTAAGGGAGAATTGAAGCTCTGAACGCGCCAATTTTTATTTATTTGCCTGCAACATCAAGAAAAACATGTTTTTGAATCTCTGGTTCTCATAGTTGCATGCTTTAATCTACACAATTAAACTTGTTTAATTTTTTTTCTTTTTCCAGCTTTCTTTTAAGTATTATCAGATTGGCATATTTTTAATTTTAAGAGCAAAGAAATATTGAACGAAGGGATCATACTAATAACCCCAGATTTAAATCATTATCAAAGTATTCGTTTCTTTGCCACTGAATTTTTTTCCGACTGTATTTATTTAAGTTGGAGACTCAATCCATCGCTGTTGTATTTTATATAAATTTACAATTTTACACCATACCCTTTAGCAAGAAGGTAATTTTTACTTCGTAATACTTTTGTTATCCTTTTTCAATAATATCTATAAATATGCATCATCGTTGAGTCACTGAACAATTTATGAAAACTTTTGTTTTCCTTATAGCTCTACACGCACAATTTCATTAGTCGCAGAAAGATTTTAGGACTGTCTCTACTGTGTTAAAGAGTTACCTTCCTTCTCAATGATTTTACAAACGCAAAAATTGTATAATCCATTAAATAGAGCTTATGTCTGCACAGTGGTAATAGAGTTATCTTCCTCCCCCGTGACTCTAGACGCGTAATGTTTGTACAAGGTACGATACATTAACAAAAGCTTATGTCTGCTTGTAGCTTATAGAGTTATCTTCCTTCCCCATGACTCTACTCGCACAGTAGTAAATTTTGTGTCATCCGTTAAAAGACCTTATGTCTGCAGAGTGGTTTAACAGTTATCTTCCTTCCCAATGACTCTACACATGTAATGTTTGTACAATTCCTTACATAGAGCTTATTTCTACACAGTGATAAGAGAGTTGTCTTCCTTCCCCATGACTCACTCATCACGCACAATGTTTGTCCAATCCGTTAAATGAAGCTTATGTCTGCACAGTGGTTATAGAGTTATCTACCACAGAGCTGTACTCGGGCGGAGGAGATGGGTTTGGTGATTTGTGATTTCCATTTTGGGTAGAAACTTCTGGAGCCTTTTTCACATTCTGCATAGGGTAACCGTTAGTGTTGCCATTTTCTGTGGCCTGTGGCAAAAGGTAGATATAAAAGTTAGTTATCAATCATTCCAACTTATCTTCAAACTATAAAAGTTAGTTATATAACTTTGAAGGAGAATACCTCTCCTCATCTATCTCTATCTCTGTCTCTTTCTCTTTGTCTCTATATCAGTCCCTATCGCTCT
>JAWDGP010001968.1:342500-349312 GCA_033675545.1 Elysia crispata
TTCCAGCAACGTCCACCTAGAATAAGTGGGATTAAATTATGAATAGTATTTCAAAGTTTCACCGTTTTCCATTAAAGTATAAATTAGAATGAAAGAACATAATAGGCGCAAAGTACATGAGCCAACATAATTGACGAAACTTGGTCCTCTGTTGCGCAGCGTTACAGCATAATATTAGTTTATACCGAAGAGATGAAAAAAAAATGTACAATTTTTTTAAAATATTGGAGCCACATTAGAGCCTTACTTGGCTCCATACTTTAGTGACGTGTGTGTGTGAAAAAAAGGATTACATGCTACGAATGGTGTGCTCTTCATGGCTTGAAATTCGGTAAATGTGACCAAATAACGCAAATAGATTTCTTTTATAAATTCACCATACCGTAATAAGACTCGGAATCTTCAGTTTTTGATAAAATTAAGAAACAATGGTTGATTTGAACACATATTTTATAACATTTTTTACCAAAATGTGTACCTTTTTTTAAGTCCATAAAACAAGGCCGAATTAATAAAAACTATGCGATTGAATGCGACTAATGGACACACGAACCTCCATGAACACACGGTATTTCGTTTCAAAGGTAAAATTAATAAACTATTTTTAGACATATCGAAAGACTGCTGAATTCCTCATCTGCCTCAAAAAGGAGATATAAAAAAATGATGACGAGAACGCACCATTAAAATCGGTGTTACAGAATGAAATAGTGGCTACAAAGCAATTAAAGAGTTGTACAAAAACTCACCAGGATACACAGCAGACAATTTTAGAGGTGTACAAAAACTTACCAGGGTACAGAGTAGACAATTTTAGAGGTGTACACAAACTTACCAGGGTACACAGTACACAGTATTCAATTTTAGAGGTGTACACAAACTTACCAGGGTACACAGTACACAGACAAAGACCAGCAGACTGGTACGGATGTTAGCAATCAAGATGAGAGTGACGATGAACACACAGATCAAGGCAAGCCCCAGGTTCCTCAGCAGTTCCTCTCGAATTACCTTTAAGAAAAAAAGACGAAACAATAATTTGTCTTCCCTTAAATATTGTCTCGTATTTCGTTGCCCTTCGCTCTTCTATTTCTGTTTTACGAAGTGCGCGTTTTCTTTTTCTTTTTTTTTTTCGGGCTGTCCACCCTGAATTCAGCTCTTTGTCTCTCTTCCCCTCCCCCCCCCCCCCGTCTGTCTCTCTCTCTCTCTCTCTCTCTCTCTCTCTCTCTCTCTCTCTCTCTCTCTCTCTCTCTCTCTCTCTCTCTCTCTCTCTCTCTCTCTCTGTCTCTGTCTCTCTGTCTCTCTCTCTCTCTCTCTCTCTCTCTCTCTCTCTCTCTCTCTCTCTCTCTCTCTCTCTCTCTCTCTCTCTCTCTCTCCCTCTCTCTCTCTTTTTCTCTCTCTTTCTCTCTTTCTTTCTCTCTCTCTCTCACTCTCTCTCTTTCTCAGTATTGTTCTTCTTTCATCTGACATTTTTTATGCGTTTATCTTTCTTCATCTACCCTCTCTCTATCTATGTATATACCTGTCTATCTATCAATATATCTATTAATCGTTCTATCTATTTTCTCTGCCTAGGTGATGAGCAATTAAAACAGATTTAATCGTAGATTTTGACTTTACACCTTTAGCAAATTACTCGTATCATGCCCATTCCTCTCAAAGTAGTCCAAACCGCTCACCTTGTTCGTCTCCCAGCCGAGGTATGCCCTGGAGTACGGGAAACACTCAGAGGTGGAGAACCCAGCCGCTTTGACCAAGGCCCTGGTGTTATCCATAGCGCTAATCTCGGAAGAAGAATCACTTAACTGGATATGCCGGAATGGGAAGCGGCTGGCCTGAGGAAAATAAAAAAAAGCGGGTGCTAGAACCGGATTAAGATTCGAGCGCGGTGATCGGCTGGCGGGTAAAATTGAGTCCAACTCGTCCGGATTTTCGGATAAGACATAATCTATAGGGGGCCTTCTTCGCACACCGCAGTTTGGTGAAGTTATGCCTTCATATTTTCAGTTACGCCCTTCTGAGGTTCACGAACGATAATTATACAAAAAAAATCTGAGATTACTGTTTTTGGTACGGCCTCTATAAAGCAAACAAAAAAGAAAAGAAAAACGAAAAGAAGGATTCCATTCTTAACATCAGTCACCGAGAAATGGATCAATCTCACAATTTTTGGGCTTTTTTGCCTATATCAGTTGAATTAATAATTACGATTTTCAATCGTTTCATAAAAAAAATTTAGTTGCCATTTAAATTGCGAAATATAATGCCCCAAAATTATTACTGCCGTTCGTTATATTTTAGATTATTGAATTTAATGTTTTACCTACTATCCAGCCAGCCGTAGTTATTTCACTAAGACCGTGTAAGTAAACAGAAATAATAATATCTTAATTTTCAGATAATTATATATAAAACAAGACGTATGTTTAGATATAAACTCTCACTAGCAGCACCGGACTGGAACTAAGGTCGGAACTTACGGTGATGTCGAGATCAGATTGTGTAGAGAATTTAATATAATTGCTGGTCCTCGGGGCCTGCTCCGTGGTCAGTCTGTAGGTCAAGTTGTTGAAGGCCGCTTCATCGACGGGAAATTTATCTGCATTGAGAAACAATAGATTGGAAAGATGTTAAAGACTCAACCTTAAAGAAAAAAAAATAACCCTCCCCCCTTAAAAACTGAGAGAAGCAGAGGGGAATACCCATATACAGCCATTCTGTTTATCAGATGATGACACAGCTTTTTGTAAAGAAGGGCCTGAATGACAAGCGGCAGAATAAATCCGCTGATAACAATATCGTCTATTTCACTTTACCATATACTGAATGTCTAAGATATCGAGCAATTTTATCTAAAAAACTTTATGGAGGATTAATATCTGTGATGTGCGAGGCCAAACTCATTCCCTATTCTTACTTGAGATTAGGGTTATTTGTGTTGTTTTTCAAATAAAATAAAGTTTATGTATTTCATCATATTTCATTATAGTTGCTTTTAAGAATCATATCATATTTTTACCTTAATTCAGATAATGACGTTGATAATTATGGTAATGACGATGACGGTGAAGAGGAAGATGATGACGATGGCGATGATGATAATGATGATGATGATGATGATGACGATGATGGTGATGAGGATCATGAGGATGATGATAAAGATGGTCATAATGATCATGATGATGAGGATGATGACGGTGATGAGGAAGATGATGATCACGTTGATGATGATCATCATCATGATCATGATGATGAGGATGATGATAATGTCTGTGATGATGACGGTGATGGTGATGAGGAAGATGGTGAGGATGATGATGGTGATTACGATGATCATGATGATAATGATCATCGGTGAAGATGAGGAGGAAGATGATCATGACGGTGATGATGACGGTGAAGGTGAGGAGAAAGATGATGATGACGGTGAAGGTGAGGAGAAAGATGATGATGACGGTGAAGGTGAGGAGGAAGATGATGATGACGGTGAAGGTGAGGAGAAAGATGATGATGACGGTGAAGGTGAGGAGAAAGATGATGATGACGGTGAAGGTGAGGAGGAAGATGATGATGACGGTGAAGGTGAGGAGAAAGATGATGATGACGGTGAAGGTGAGGAGGAAGATGACGGTGAAGGTGAGGAGGAAGATGATGATGACGGTGAAGGTGAGGAGGAAGATGATGATGACGGTGATGATGACGGTGAAGGTGAGGAGGAAGATGATGATGACGGTGAAGGTGAGGAGAAAGATGATGATGACGGTGAAGGTGAGGAGGAAGATGACGGTGAAGGTGAGGAGGAAGATGATGATGACGGTGAAGGTGAGGAGGAAGATGATGATGACGGTGATGATGACGGTGAAGGTGAGGAGGAAGATGATGATGACGGTGAAGGTGAGGAGAAAGATGATGATGACGGTGAAGGTGAGGAGGAAGATGATGATGACGGTGAAGGTGAGGAGAAAGATGATGATGACGGTGAAGGTGAGGAGAAAGATGATGATGACGGTGAAGGTGAGGAGGAAGATGACGGTGAAGGTGAGGAGGAAGATGATGATGACGGTGAAGGTGAGGAGGAAGATGATGATGACGGTGATGATGACGGTGAAGGTGAGGAGGAAGATGATGATGACGGTGAAGGTGAGGAGAAAGATGATGATGACGGTGAAGGTGAGGAGAAAGATGATGATGACGGTGATGATGACGGTGAAGGTGAGGAGGAAGATGATGATGACGGTGAAGGTGAGGAGAAAGATGATGATGACGGTGAAGGTGAGGAGGAAGATGATGATGACGGTGATGATGACGGTGAAGGTGAGGAGAAAGATGATGATGACGGTGAAGGTGAGGAGGAAGATGATGATGACGGTGAAGGTGAGGAGAAAGATGATGATGACGGTGAAGGTGAGGAGAAAGATGATGATGACGGTGAAGGTGAGGAGGAAGATGATGATGACGGTGAAGGTGAGGAGGAAGATGATGATGACGGTGAAGGTGAGGAGAAAGATGATGATGACGGTGAAGGTGAGGAGAAAGATGATGATGACGGTGAAGGTGAGGAGGAAGATGATGATGACGGTGAAGATGAGGAAGAAGATGATGATGACGGTGATGATGACGGTGAAGGTGAGGAGGAAGATGATGATGACGGTGAAGGTGAGGAGAAAGATGATGATGACGGTGATGATGACGGTGAAGGTGAAGAGGAAGATGATGATGACGGTGAAGGTGAGGAGAAAGATGATGATGACGGTGAAGGTGAGGAGGAAGATGATGATGACGGTGATGATGACGGTGAAGGTGAGGAGAAAGATGATGATGACGGTGAAGGTGAGGAGGAAGATGATGATGACGGTGAAGGTGAGGAGAAAGATGATGATGACGGTGAAGGTGAGGAGAAAGATGATGATGACGGTGAAGGTGAGGAGGAAGATGATGATGACGGTGAAGGTGAGGAGGAAGATGATGATGACGGTGAAGGTGAGGAGAAAGATGATGATGACGGTGAAGGTGAGGAGAAAGATGATGATGACGGTGAAGGTGAGGAGGAAGATGATGATGACGGTCAAGATGAGGAAGAAGATGATGATGACGGTGATGATGACGGTGAAGGTGAGGAGGAAGCTGGAGATGAACTCACTAGCATCAAGCAGAGATGTGATTGAAGTGTCCGTAGTGGAAGGAGCGGCCAGCCAGGTGGTCAAGGCGGAGTACCAGGAGTCTGTGGTGCCGGCGTAGATATCCGAGCTGCTGTCCATCGAACTGTCCAGGCTTTCAAACGCAGATTTCCTCTCAAAATAATCCAGATTGCCTAAACAATTGTAAAAGTATGTATTGAATATCAATAGAAATAGAAGTGAAAAATATGGAAAATAATGTCAAGAGGATATCGTAATTTTTATCTATCTTTTCTAGACTTCTGCTTAAAGTTGCGAAGATTTAAGCTTTCTCTATATTTCCTGAAACTTTAATTAATATGCGGAGAAAAAAACTTTAAGACGTTGGAAATATTAAAAGAAGTTTTAAATCATCATTAAAGTCTTAACGCAAAATGCAGAAATGTATGACATTTTTTATATAGTTAGTACGAAACAGACTTGCAGAACATCCACCAAAATTGAAAATCAATAGCATCAAGAATTGCTCACGAACTTTAAGTCA
This sequence comes from Elysia crispata, assembly GCA_033675545.1. Taxonomy (NCBI): domain Eukaryota; kingdom Metazoa; phylum Mollusca; class Gastropoda; family Plakobranchidae; genus Elysia; species Elysia crispata. The sequence goes on from JAWDGP010001968.1 coordinate 348,162, forward strand.
AGCCTTCAAAATTTGGGAGTAAAGAATTACATTTGAAATCAATGATTATTAAATTAGTTTACTTTTAAAAAAACATTTGTTCTGTATTGTTATCTTTATAAGTCAGATTTTTTTCTGACTCATGCTTCAATGCGGATCATTTTCCACAATTATATATTGTTAGAAAATTCAAAATTAATTTTTACACCTAAAACTTTTTCAATTCTTTGCGCAATCTGAGTATAAATTTTTTGCTCTAAGACTTCAAAGCATTTCGATTGTTTTAGTCAAAAGAAAAACATTGTAAGCGCAATACTGCTCTATAATTAAAGGAAAAAGGAATTTTCTTTTATTAATAATTTGCTAAAAGAAAAGTGATAACGCTGTCTTGTGTTAATGAAAGAAAAAGGGGAAAAGAACTATTTTTTCAGTACCTATTTATGTATCCTACATTGCCCTTACCACAGTACACATATCCAGTAAAACCATCCGCGGGGAAATGCCTCGCTTCAGCCTTTGTGTAGGACCTGGCGTAGGAATCATCCGGCAGAAACCAGTTCCGGTCAAAATACAGCTCGAGTTCCACAAACCCCCAAATGTTGACACCCAGAAGGGTCACGGCAATCAACGTGACTATGATCTGCGATGATGAAAAGCAATCATGATTGTTTGATTGGTTCCTTTAATAATTTCAATAAATTATAAATTGATATAGTTAGTCCATATGAACCTTATATCATACTCCTTGCATAACGAAAAGAAAGCCGCAGCCAAATAGGGCAAGGTTGCAGAAATGAAGCAGCAGTTCTTTGGTTGGTTGCTTGATTACTTTCACTTCATTGTAAAATAATATAGCTTGTCCACTTCAAAGTAATTATATCAGATCCGGGGCAGAACAAAAAAGCCGCTGTCAGGCAAAGCAGGGCAAGGTTACAATAAAAAAGCACCTCTTTAACTCCTAATGGAGTATACACTAATCCGTAGATTAGTTATTAGTAAATACAAGAAATTCGATCCATAAGAATAAATGAAAAGTGCGGATCAAAAATCCGGTTTCCTTTTTTATTAATATTATAATGACAATTCCTTGCCTACTTACAAGTCGATAAAGATATGAACGTTGCATATTACATTGAAAAATTTTTATCAATAACTCTAGGTTACTGTAACGC
>JAWDGP010001970.1:5000-13908 GCA_033675545.1 Elysia crispata
ATCATTCTCTTCAAAACAATAAACTTATTCAAATCCAAGCACTACGACTTCATAGACCATGAACCACTAAAGAACTAAACCGGCGACTATAGACAAAACCTCTCCAAGTTTCTCCAGTTGTTGACAGCTTAAGCTTATGTATTATTCAGCCCGCAATCCAACACGGTCTGCTGCTAATGGCTTCCATCCTTCTCCTCCATCGTGAATAACTCGTTAAATCCCATTAGAGGATCTCTGGGAAAGCGGCGCGTCGCTCCACCATCTAGACTTATGGTTGGTAAACACCACTAAACACGGTGGAGAAAAACTGCTTAGGGCTGGAGCTAGCACTGAACACGGCGATAAACAAAACGGGTTTTGCCGTTCTTTGTTGCAGAAACGGTATTAAATATTGATGAATTCGGTTGAAGTTTGTTCGAAATAATTGTGGTTTGAATCGTTCTAAAAACTAATGACAATTTCTTAGGCTATAAAATTTGGCGAAGACTGTAGAGTTTTTGTTTTTATGCAGCCATAATGTGAGTCCCTCTTGTACAAAATGATAGCTTAGAATATCTGTTCCGATAATTAAAAAGAAAAGAAAACAAAAACGAAACCGAAACTTACACAAAATCAAAAGATATGGCTGACTCTAGTTGTGGACGGCATTTTCAAGACTGTAAAGATTAAAATGGTAATAATTGGTTCACAAAACCATGCATTATGCTGGAAAAAATCAAAACAAAACAAAACAAAAACAAAATGACAAAGCACGTACGCAAACGCACACACTTGGACTGTTCAACACTTATTAAAGCGCCCTTACTATTCAAGTATATATACACACACCGACACACACACACACACATATCGACATTGTACAATTCAATTATCTGTATGGGGAAGAAAGGGGACGTCACTCCAGGTGAGGGTCCCCATTCCACCCATGTCTCTCTACCAGCGGAAGCAGACCACACACCACACAGCTAAGCATGCCGGGATACATACATATGTTTTAACCAATAAACATGTGTTCCAGTAAGAGCTATGAAATCCTAAGCCAGGCTCACGCCACTTGATCCGTAATGAAGCTGCCTCTACAATTACCGTATCTCCCTATACAGCGGCCGTTAACAGAAAGTAAAGAGAAGCTGTAAACACTTCCTAGAAAGCTAGCTTTGCGGGACGAGTCTAATGTTCCATTAAGCTTTTACAACTCCACGGTTTCTTAAACAGTTCTCGAAGAGGGGAAAAAAATAAAAAAAAAATAAAAAGAACATTAATATTTTCCCAAGACATCAATTTACGAGACCGACCATTTAGACGGAGGCCAAGAAATAGGTCACGCCTTTTAAAAATTATTTGATTGGATACAAACCAAGACCGCATCCAAGCGTTTCATCTTTCGTTTGACCTAGATTCCGACAGCATCTCAGCAATGATGGAAGGTGCGCGTGGCCCCGGGGTTTGTATCTTGGGGGTTTGTATCTTGGTTTATTCCTTCACGACGAGTGATGAGTGTCTTTAATGTTGAAGAAATTATCACGCATCGATTAAAGCCCGTTATCACAGGAGGAGAGAATCGTCCACATACGCCCTGACTCCCAAGATTGGGGATTGAGACAGAAAACACACAATGACGTGGCCTGAGGATGGCAATATACGTCATTGTGGCGACAACTCGAGATTTCTTGTTCTTGCCCATTAGTTCACGGAATTCTGGGAAATCTTTATTCTGTGATAAAGGCTGAGATCTAATTCTCTCAAAGACAGGACAATGTTATACTAGTTTTTTTATATTAATTTTGCTTAGCCGATGAAAGAATGGTCTGTAGAAAGGGGAGCAGGCATAGATCTTTAAGGGAACAGCCTCAAAGATTCAAAATTTTCCGCCTCTAATGTGTATAGATCCGCTAAGACACCGGTAAACCAACAAACTATTATTTGCAATGACTCGCAAAAAATGAAAAAAAAAGGGATAAAAAAAGTTTTATGTTCTATTGTCTTTTTTACTTTATTCAAGAAGACTACTTTTAGGACGGGCGGCAATCGAGTCACCACAAATTGATGAAAATTGACCAATCATATTGAGGAGCGCGAGGTCAAATGTTAAAATCGTGTGCCGTATCTGTCACCACTCTGCGAGAGAACATGAGCATATAAAGCCAACAAGTTCAGTGGAAACACAGACGGAAAGGGGAAAGGGAACAACTAAAAATAGCATCATATTTAACTGGGACTAAAGTCAACACAGTGAATTTCTCTACACATTTCTGGCAAGCGTTTTGTCAGGTTTAAAGTTTTGTGTCAACATCTTCAAGACGTTAGTCTCTCGTAACGGACCGTTCCCCTCCGTCGATGTCTTCCTCTCGCAGGATAATTCTGTTGACTTGCACCAAAGCTAAGCGTCGCTCTAGATGGTTCGGTGGTTACACGCTTGGTGTGGAATGGTTCAAACTCCAGTCAATTACCTGAAGACGACTAGATCTATGACATGTAAAAGCCACCATAGGAGCTACCCAAGCGATAATGCACGATTTCCAGTTTGTTTTGACAATTATAAACAACTTTCTGTGAATTTGCATAAATCGCAAAGGACAATAAAATTTTGCTGAACTTAAAAAGGAATAGTTTATATCAACATCAGATATTCCCACCCATAAAAATTTAAAAAAAAATCAGTCAGCAACCAAAAAAAAAAAAACAAGACAAAAAAAAAAACCCGAACATAAACACACTCCAATGCACAAAAAAAAAAAAAAAAGGTCTTTTGAACCCAGACCATAAAATCCGCCGTTCTAGCGAAGTTTTGATAGATTCACAACGTCAGGAAGATTACTTTGAGGCACAGAGAGAGAGAGAGAGAGGGAGAAAGAGAGAGGGACAGAGAGAGAGAGAGAGAGAGAGAGAGAGATAGAGAGAGAGGGAGAGAGAGAGAGAGAGAGAGAGAGGGAGAGAGAGAGAGAGAGAGAGAGAGAGAGAGAGAGAGAGAGAGAGAGAGAGAGAGAGAGAGAGAGAGAGAGAGAGAGAGAGAGAGAGAGAGATTAATCCTAGAATCTAAGCTTGTGTACAAAACATCCAGGCACCTGTAGAGGGGTCCATTGATTGGGACAACCATCAACACAGTAGCAACATAATAATGGGACCCGTCTCGCAATCACACAACGTAGGGAAGGTCTAGGAGAATAAACACAGTGTAAGGAACAGAGTAACTCATATTTGCAACGCTCTGCATTCACGATATTTGAATTTGAAACTCTTGATTTGCACATAAGGAATTTTTATATGGGCCGTCTAGTGCAAGGCAATCGCAGGCCTTAGAGACACAACCACAACCACCATAAACCACCGCTAGGCAGGGCAGCGTGATAGAACCACTAAACAAAGTAAAACACTTACACCCTTGCCGTATGTTCTGCACGAAACGAACAGGTTGTTTCCTCCATCTATGACGGATTGCTTCAGAAGTCCGGAGGAGCCAAGGAAGATTACTCCGTCCCTCAAATCGATAACTGTGGAAACACCTGAGGTGGAGGGCATCCACAGGCGAGCAGACGGTCAGACCAGGCGTGAGAGCAGATTTCCAGGATGCCGGCCGCATTGTGCACTCTCGTCTGCCGCCTTCCCGCCCAGCGTCACGTCACACCGGATGCTGGAATCTAATCTTGCAGAAGGCGGCAAAAAAACGGACGTTCGGTATCCGGGAGAAAAGGACCAGTATGCATAAATAATTCCATGGGGGGGGGGGGGAAGGGTATGCGGGGAATCTCCCGTGCTGCACTGGCAGGTTTTGTCAGAGGGAGTCATGTGACCTGGGAAACTTTTCCCTGGCCTCGTGCCTGGTCATTTTTTTTTTTTTGTTTTGTTTTCAGAACTGCCACTAGTATCAGGTCGAAAGATCTCTATCTCTGGCCCTGATGCTCACGTCTTATTGGCTATTTCGATGGTTCACCAGAAATCTCTTGGTGACGACACTACAAAGGACAAAGCCAACACTGCTTCTTGACTTGCTGAAGACAAAATGGAGCTGTTTCTAATATTTTCAGAAGATAAAGCTCTACCTTAGATGAGACAACAGATAACATTTATTTATTCATTTATATTTCTAGTTAAGGTGTTGGGCTGATATATTTCTAGTTAAGGTGTTGGACTGATATATTTCTAGTTAAGGTGTTGGACCTGATATATTTCTAGTTAAGGTGTTGGGCTGATATATTTCTAGTTAAGGTGTTGGACCTGATATATTTCTAGTTAAGGTGTTGGACCTGATATATTTCTAGTTAAGGTGTTGGACTGATATATTTCTAGTTAAGGTGTTGGACCTGATATATTTCTAGTTAAGGTGTTGGACTGATATATTTCTAGTTAAGGTGTTGGACCTGATATATTTCTAGTTAAGGTGTTGGACCTGATATATTTCTAGTTAAGGTGTTGGACCTGATATATTTCTAGTTAAGGTGTTGGACCTGATATATTTCTAGTTAAGGTGTTGGACCTGATATATTTCTAGTTAAGGTGTTGGACCTGATATATTTCTAGTTAAGGTGTTGGGCTGATATATTTCTAGTTAAGGTGTTGGACCTGATATATTTCTAGTTAAGGTGTTGGGCCTGATATATTTCTAGTTAAGGTGTTGGACTGATATATTTCTAGTTAAGGTGTTGGGCCTGATATATTTCTAGTTAAGGTGTTGGACCTGATATATTTCTAGTTAAGGTGTTGGACCTGATATATTTCTAGTTAAGGTGTTGGACTGATATATTTCTAGTTAAGGTGTTGGACCTGATATATTTCTAGTTAAGGTGTTGGACCTGATATATTTCTAGTTAAGGTGTTGGACCTGATATATTTCTAGTTAAGGTGTTGGACCTGATATATTTCTAGTTAAGGTGTTGGACCTGATATATTTCTAGTTAAGGTGTTGGACTGATATATTTCTAGTTAAGGTGTTGGACCTGATATATTTCTAGTTAAGGTGTTGGACCTGATATATTTCTAGTTAAGGTGTTGGACCTGATATATTTCTAGTTAAGGTGTTGGACCTGATATATTTCTAGTTAAGGTGTTGGACCTGATATATTTCTAGTTAAGGTGTTGGACTGATATATTTCTAGTTAAGGTGTTGGACCTGATATATTTCTAGTTAAGGTGTTGGACCTGATATATTTCTAGTTAAGGTGTTGGACCTGATATATTTCTAGTTAAGGTGTTGGACCTGATATATTTCTAGTTAAGGTGTTGGACCTGATATATTTCTAGTTAAGGTGTTGGACTGATATATTTCTAGTTAAGGTGTTGGACTGATATATTTCTAGTTAAGGTGTTGGACTGATATATTTCTAGTTAAGGTGTTGGACCTGATATATTTCTAGTTAAGGTGTTGGACCTGATATATTTCTAGTTAAGGTGTTGGACCTGATATATTTCTAGTTAAGGTGTTGGACTGATATATTTCTAGTTAAGGTGTTGGACCTGATATATTTCTAGTTAAGGTGTTGGACTGATATATTTCTAGTTAAGGTGTTGGACCTGATATATTTCTAGTTAAGGTGTTGGACCTGATATATTTCTAGTTAAGGTGTTGGACCTGATATATTTCTAGTTAAGGTGTTGGACTGATATATTTCTAGTTAAGGTGTTGGACTGATATATTTCTAGTTAAGGTGTTGGACTGATATATTTCTAGTTAAGGTGTTGGACCTGATATATTTCTAGTTAAGGTGTTGGACCTGATATATTTCTAGTTAAGGTGTTGGACCTGATATATTTCTAGTTAAGGTGTTGGACTGATATATTTCTAGTTAAGGTGTTGGGCTGATATATTTCTAGTTAAGGTGTTGGACCTGATATATTTCTAGTTAAGGTGTTGGACTGATATATTTCTAGTTAAGGTGTTGGACCTGATATATTTCTAGTTAAGGTGTTGGACTGATATATTTCTAGTTAAGGTGTTGGACCTGATATATTTCTAGTTAAGGTGTTGGACCTGATATATTTCTAGTTAAGGTGTTGGACCTGATATATTTCTAGTTAAGGTGTTGGACCTGATATATTTCTAGTTAAGGTGTTGGACTTTTTTTTTTCTTTTTTATGTGTTTGTACTGATATATTTCTAGTTAAGGTGTTGGACCTGATATATTTCTAGTTAAGGTGTTGGACCTGATATATTTCTAGTTAAGGTGTTGGGCCTGATATATTTCTAGTTAAGGTGTTGGACCTGATATATTTCTAGTTAAGGTGTTGGACTGATATATTTCTAGTTAAGGTGTTGGACTGATATATTTCTAGTTAAGGTGTTGGACCTGATATATTTCTAGTTAAGGTGTTGGACTGATATATTTCTAGTTAAGGTGTTGGACCTGATATATTTCTAGTTAAGGTGTTGGACCTGATATATTTCTAGTTAAGGTGTTGGGCTGATATATTTCTAGTTAAGGTGTTGGACTGATATATTTCTAGTTAAGGTGTTGGACTGATATATTTCTAGTTAAGGTGTTGGACCTGATATATTTCTAGTTAAGGTGTTGGACCTGATATATTTCTAGTTAAGGTGTTGGACCTGATATATTTCTAGTTAAGGTGTTGGACCTGATATATTTCTAGTTAAGGTGTTGGACTGATATATTTCTAGTTAAGGTGTTGGACCTGATATATTTCTAGTTAAGGTGTTGGACCTGATATATTTCTAGTTAAGGTGTTGGACTGATATATTTCTAGTTAAGGTGTTGGACCTGATATATTTCTAGTTAAGGTGTTGGACTGATATATTTCTAGTTAAGGTGTTGGACTGATATATTTCTAGTTAAGGTGTTGGACCTGATTTTGATTTTTTTTATTTGCTTCACTGGTTCGCATTTACAGATATTTTTTCCCTCGTCAAATCGCATTCTGTGAATACAAAGATTCTGTAGGCGATGAAGTTCAATTCAAAGATTTAAGAAAACTTAAGGAGATAGTAAAATAAATAAGAAAAAATCCGCAAAAACTAACAAAAAACAAAACAAAACCGGACAATTACACCAAAAATGGCAAAAATCAAGCAAATTTTTACAAACGAAACTTTATCTCCCTTACGTCTGAATTCTATAGAAGTTAAACGCAGTAGAATTTGAACCTCGCAATGCGCAACGGAACAGGGGAAAAAAAAACAACCGTTCAAACATTGCTCGTGCTAGCTACAGCGCGCTGTACAGCACCGCGGTCACGCGGCGCTAATTATCGCGAGGAAAGCTTTAATGAAAATCGATGGAGACATTTTAGAAGATGATCCGAGTATCGATCCCGGCAGCCAGCGCGATTACCACGGGAGCCGACGAATCGAGCGGTCAAGAGCTATCGACGCTTGAAGCTGGGCGGGTTGTCTCCAATCTAATTACTCGAGCCATCCCAAGGGACTCTAACCTCGACACGGCAGCTTTTATTGTATTCGACTCCACCCAGCGCGTCCCTTCACCTCCGGGGATTTCCAATTTCTTTTTTTGTTTTGTCCCCAGCCCCGGAACTTTGATTCCATTATTGCTGGCGCGTTTCAACAGGTTCCAGGATTAATGTTGCAGCTTTCCGATAATTGTTGCCCAGCTGTTGCTCCGACTACTGGAACTTTCGGCGATGGCAAGGGAGAGAAGGCTGGCCTGGGTTGTTTTGATATCCGATTCTCCGATTCTGCCCGGATATTTCGTGCTTTCTGCTTTAATATCTTATCTTCTAATTCTGTGGAAGTTCGAAATGGTAAATTATTGTGGATGTATATAGGAGGTAACGATAGTTTATTTATATATTTTCTCAAGAGTAAATGAACAAATCATGTTGTAAATATGAACTATATCGAAATTATCACACTTTATTTGTTTTAAAAAAGACTATCAAAGTGCATCCGATTTCTACTTTCGAAAAATAAAAGAAGGGAAATGTAAAAAATTTACTCGCGGTGGAGTACACTAAGATAAGATAGTTCAGTCCATTTACGATTTTAAAAAAAATCAGTCACAAAAAGTGGGATAAGACAAGCAAAACATTTCCACACTGGCACGTGGCAGAACAAATAATTTTATACCAGGCATTGTGTGCAAGGACTCATTTAAATCTGCCCGTAATGAAAACACGTGAAGGGTAAAAGAAATCTGTAAGGCAAACTTTTTACACTAGTCTTATTTTATGACGTTGTCTTATATTGTCTACCGCTAGAATACTAATATCCATTGATAAACGTTGAGTTCTACTACTAGGTTCAATGTACTCATAATGATAAACAGCAAGCAGTTTGTTTTCAGCGCAAAACTTGTGCTTCTCAGTCTAAGTTTTGCTAATATGGACTGGGAGGGATGAGCATGAGGTGGGAAAGATGAGGTTGGGAATCTCGTTAGAAATATGAGACGGTCTGCGGCACTTCAAAAAAATGGAGAGAAAGATGGGAGATGGGAGATGAGAGAGACGGATAGAGGCAGAGATGACAGATAAGATACATAGAGTGTGTGTGTGAGAGAGAGAGATAGAGAGACAGACAGACAGACAGACAGACAGACAGATAGACAGACAGAGATGCAGAAGATGAAAAAGAGTTACAGGAAAATACAGCGCTAGAAATACAGAAAAAGAAAAGGCAGACGCAGAACGGTATAGAGAGAAAGAAATACAGGGAAAGAGCAGACTGATTAAAACCGAGACGAAAAAGGGACAGAGTAAGAGAGAGAGCGAGAGAGTGAGCGAATCAGAGTGCGATATAGAGAGGGAAAGAGAGAGAGAAAGGGGTATAAAAAGAGAGAAGAGGGAAAAGCGAGAGGGGGAGAGAGAGAGAGAGAGAGAGAGAGAGAGAGAGAGAGAGAGAGAGAGAGAGAGAGAGAGGGAAAGAGAGAGATAGAAAGAGAGAGAGAAAGTGAGTGAGAGAGAGAGAGCGAGAGAGAGAGAGAGCGAGAGAGCGAGAGAGAGAGAG
>JAWDGP010001971.1:0-20000 GCA_033675545.1 Elysia crispata
ATATACGATCAGCGCAAGTTTAACTTTCTACCTAGTTACCAAACTAAGGGCCAAAATAAAGTAAATAGCAAAGTAGTCGGATTTTAACGGACTCCTTTATCTAGAATTATCAAATCATTTGATAGTAACAATTTACTCAATGTTTCTCAAATCGAATGGAAAGTATAGATTATATGGAAGAAATAGATTTATAACTTAATGTGTTTTTCTGTCTCATAAACTTCGCGAAGATTCTTTTACAGAGCCGATATTTGTTTATGGGGTTGGACTTTCCACTAACAAGTTCACTTCTCTCGGCGGATATACCTGCGGATCGATCAATAGATCCTCGAAAAAAATAATTCTGCTATCTACGTAATTGTTACAACTAGGCATCCGTGATGAAAGAAAGGAATATCGCAGCATAACAGTAGAACTTGCCCTTGTGCACTCGCATTTCATAAGCACATTCAATAAAAGGTCTTAAAATATTATTCAAGAGGCAACATTATGCCAACACTATGGGAAGCTTTTTTAATGATAAACATTGATAAGTTCACCCTTTACAAGGCTATTTCTATTTTGCGACAAGATCCAGAATTTAGATCTAGATTTAGCTCGGATGCCGGGTACGACTCGTGTCTTTCATCATGGTGGAGCGTCTAGTTACCGGAAGTTGTACAGAGAATGAGACAGAAAAATATCAGGAAAGGAAGTGAAGAGGTCGGATCGGCCAATTACCACTGCTTTCTAACAATCTCGTTTTTAAGATACTGTGCATTTGGTATTTTTCCCTTCTTTTTTAAATTTTGACCCAAACAAGCAGCACGTTTTTTCATCCTCACATAAACTTAAGGTTTACAGCATTTACTTAACAATGATTTCCTCCTCCCCCATCTCGACCTGTCATTGATGTCAATGCATCTATCAAACTGACCGCAATGGGCTATTTTTTTTTTTTACCGCAAACTCATTTTCTTATTTCCTCCGTTTCTTTGTAGCCAGAAGATGTGTATTTTGTTTCTTTTTTACTCTTGTCACTAAACTTTAAGATATAATTTGATGTTTTAGGAAGTAATTTCTGGTAGTTTTGTTTATTCCACAAATAGACTTATTTTATGAACATTTTCAGTGTTAAGATATTTATGGCAAGCATCATAAGGAAACTGTGAAGTTCACTTCAACTTGCAAAATCACATGCTAATTAAACTTAGATCCATTTAATTCAAGAAAATATAATATGAGCAACAAAACACTCAAAAACTGTCCATATGGAAGGAATGAAGCATCTTAGACGAAACGTGGAGAATTCAGATGATGCAAGCGATAATGAATGGAAAGGGAATAAAATGTTATTTTAATTTTTTCTATAATTTCTTACTTTAGTCTAGACGTTTTAATATGTTGCAGTCGTCTTATCCTAATTAAAATCTGTACAAATTTTAAATTACTTTGAAATGCGTAAATGTATTACTTTATTATTAATTTTACCTCATAAACTATGCAACGTGAATCCTTTCACCAGATTAAATTTCTCATTTTTCGTTATTTAATGTCTGCATTTAAGTAGCATTGACGTCAGTTCTGCAAACTAGATTTTTTCATCCTTCTCTCTGTAGCCGACGAGGCCGAGCGCCAAGGCCAGGGCTTGCCTAGTGAGTGTCGACAGAAGCACTACTTTACTTTTGATGTCGGAGTGACTAATCCTACGGCCGCAGCTGCCAAGCCCAGCAAGTGAAAACAGGGGCAACTTGCTGTGAGGATTACCGACAGGTCCACCAGTCTTTGCTTTTCTCGTGTACCGGTTAGAGCACTGTCAGTGTCATGCATTGCGTGCAAGTAAATGATTTTATAGTGTTAAAAAAGAAGAGCGATACCACAAGGCAGGGTAACTGTCAAGGTCGGATGAAGGACCCGGCTAGCATAGATCGAGCACTAGATCGTAGTCTAGACATCCGCTGTGACACTTGACGATGTTTAATCTACGAAATTTGAGCGAATATGAAGATTCTTATATGCTGCACTACTAGTTAAATTTTGAGTTTAACATTTCCGAAAAATCTATTACTTTTCATTAATGTGAGAAAGGACATATAACGCTATTACTTTTACCAGCTTTTAGACTTTTAGATTTTTTGCCCCAAAACTTTTGATAATATTTATAAGAAACATTGGTTAACATTATTAAAAAAAAATATTATCTAGGTTTCCTACTTTTCATTTAAAACCAATTATGCGAAAATTCAACGACGTAAATTTTATCAAACCTTTTGCATACTCTAGATGATAAAATGATTAAGAAAAGTGATAACTTCTTTTTTTTTAAGAATAGGTTTGAGTGTCATGTCTGTATACCGGGCCAAAATCTATCAGCATTAACGATTACTGGCTACTCTAAATTTACTGGAACACTAACATTCTAATTAGGCTGACCCAAGTTTATGGTTTTTGTTCCCATGCCATTTGGAACAGCAACATATTTGTCGGGATAAAAAGGAACTGAAGATTTTTTTTTGAAAAGAGATGTGAGGCTTTGTTATTTTTTAGATCATATTAACTAAAAATGTGGATTTGACGATAATAACCAAGCGATAAGAGAATAAATGTGAGAAAATGTGTATGAGAGATAGAGAGAAAGAGACAAAGATAAAGATAAAAATAGACTAACAGAGAGTGTGAAAAAGGGTATTAAAATTTTCTAATCCGCCTGTCAAGAGGATTTTGATATTTAATACATATTACTTGAAAATTTCTGTTTGGAAGCATGCCCTAGTCTTGCAACCTTTAGGGAATGTTCACAAATTAACCAATCAGTAGGATTTTTCTCTGGCTCAGTGTAAGCTGGACGTCGTTGTTTCTGTTTGCAGATTCCATACGGCAAACTGGAGACACTGACACACACATACACATACAAAACGAATAAAAATAGATTTAAAAAATGAAATGAAAAAAAAAATAATGGCGTCGCAAAACTGCTGATTATCTGTGAAGGAAAAGAACATAATAAAGTAAGACTTTTTCCCGCTTTAAGAGAAATGCAACTCTTTTCTCTTCCCGCCAAATGAACCGGCAATAATGATGCGGCAGGTATTGATGATCAGCTCTGTATGAGCACACTGAAGTTTTAGTAAAATTTGGAGAGGGCGTAGATTAAATTCCAGGAAAAAAACGGACATCGGCAAAACCAAAGTGGAACAGGAAAGAAAGGTTTTAGCAAACTGCGAGTTACATTTCAAAATCTGGACAGGATTATATAAAAAAAGAAGTTGGAATATTGCCAGTGCGTGAATTACTGGTTCGGGTCATGTTTCAGGAAAAAAAATTGTGTCGAGGAAATCGCAGATTTTTAAGGAGGTTCACTTCCGACTAGATGGACAAAGACAGCAGATTCATAGAGGATAGGCATAAAAAAAAAAGAAAAAAAGATAAGAAGGGAGGAGGGAAATACTGGAATTGGAAAGATGTGTGCTTCTTTTTTTTCTTTGCCTTTTTTTTTAAATCAAATTCATTCAATTATTTGTTTGTTTGGTCATGTATTTCTAAAAAAAACATATTATATTTTTTGTTTCATTTGTTTATATCTTTATTATAAGCCAAAAAAGACAAAAAGCAATGTTATGATTTTTCATAAGAACCTTAAAAAAATATTTTGATGTAAATTTGTCAAGGGAGTCCAACAAAATGTTTATGGAAAAGAGTAAATGAAACCATTTGATGCCAGTGTTTTTTTGAGATTTCATCCCTATTATAGCACACTCACCGAAATGAACTAGATACACTTCGAGATGTCAAAAAAAAAAATACTATCTAGATCTACCAGTTACTGAGCTTCACGAACTATGTAGAGCAACTTTATTAGAAGAATTGATGGAGCACCATTTAATTCACTTTCTCCACATTTTTTTCTGACTTTAAGCACGGACAATGCGTTTAGATGTATTAGACTCTTCAGTGTAGAAATTACTGTTTCCTGTAGTAACAAAACAAAGGAAGTAAAGTTCAGCTCTACTGATTTATCTTTAAATAAAGAAATACAAAGGTTGATATAGCTTCACTTGAGAAGTATTGTATCTGTAACAAAAATGTAGCATAATTTCTCAATAAAGACATTAAGATAATTATAAAAAGAGCACGGCTATACAGATCAGTGTTCATCTCAAAATTCGCCTCATCTAATAACTGTGACGCGAGCGAGATGAAACAATCTTAATCCGGCCTGATAAAAATAAGAATTGAACATGATTATTCTTTTAAGAGGGCAATCCTTATAGCCCTAACATTTCTTGTGTGACGAGTCAAGAACTGAGTTATTCTTAATTTATTCTTGTGCACATGTATGTGACCGTGTAGACGATACGCTGATCTCAATGTCAGACACGGCAGAGATGATCACACGAGCTGCAACAGTGAAAGTAACATTTCTCGCACTGTACTGCTATTTATTTTGTTTCTTTTTTCATAAGGAAATCTAACTATTTATTTTTCATAGCATTAACTTTTAGTTGCGCAGGAGAATCTTTAATAAACGTGATATGTAAAGTTCCGGACTAAAGTTGTTGGACATGTTTACTACATAAAGGCAAGGTTCAGGTCATGACCAGACAGCATAAGTTTGCTTTTAATATTTGAGGCTTTTTTCCCCTGGACACGTTTCTTATGTAAAAAAAAAGATAAGACTCCAAACAGCTTCAGATCATTTCATTGATTGCCTTTTTCTCAACATTTTATCAAAGACCTATTTATTTGGAAACTATAACTCTTGTAATGGATGTGTCTTCATGACATGACATTATTTTGGATTGTCAATAAAAAAGGAAGTGAAATAGCATACAATTTCTAAAGTCTAACCAGGGAGTATCACTGTATCGTCACTGCGGGGGCGATAATTGCGCTGTGTAAGAATGGCAGAGTTCAATCAATAATCTAATGTCACGATTAGTGCATGGAGAACCAATCTGGCACTGCCATGGATAGGCCTAAACTGACATTGAGGACCTGGAATCGTGTTAAGTGCGCTGAGCTCTATCTTGGTACTGGTGGGGATAAATCAAGGATTTAATATCGTGATTAATGCATGGATCCCTTTGGGTAATTTGATGATCTGATATGGTGATAAAGGCACGGAGTGCTCACTTAGTACTGTTGGGGATAAAATAAAGATATAATATCATGATGCACCGAACTAGCACTTGTGAGGGTAATTCAATCATCCAATATTTATCATGATTAGTCCACGGAATACCAAATTACATTGATGTTGACAAAGTCAAGAAGCTACCAAGTTGATAAAAGAGGTCATTCTTTGTTAACCTGGTGTCTCGATTACTACTTCATGCGATAGCTTGGCTCTATGAAAAGGCTTGAGTGTGTGAGTGGGTGTGCGTGGGTGTGTGAAGGGGGTGGAAAAGGATGGGTGCGACGTGATGACATGGGAAGGAGAGGTGACATTTCGGCTACAGAAGATGGATTTTGGGGATGTTTCTTTTTTTCTTATCCCCATTTCTAACGCTGGATTTGTCAGATCTGAGCAGATTCGTCCTCTTCGAGGTGGAATAAATTGGGTCATTCAGATCCTGCTCGTGATAAAACCTGCACAAACGTGCTATTGATTTTATGTTCGCATTTCTTAACAGCAGGATGGCTGAATGGTATTTTCCTCTTCTTGTTTTCTATGGGAATATTTGTCATTATCTCGTCATTATGTAAAAATTGTTGAATTGAATAGCTGGTCTAAAAGACAGTCATTGAAAATGATTATCCATCCATTAAATTTAGCCAAAGAATGTACTGAGCGCAATGACTAGCGTTTTGTACATATCTCAACGGCACAAAGGGTGAACGAGAGATGGATTGATAAATAGATAGTTAGGTAGCTAGAAAATTTTTTAATTAGGCCTACCTGGTAGTATAACATGCTTGGTCTACGACTTACAAGTTTCGTGCCTAGTAGAACTCAGTAGGTGGTGTTTTTCTCCTATCCACGATGGTTACATGTTTTTTTTTTTTTGTGGTGCACATATAGATTTGTAGATAGATTCATAGATGAATGGATTGTTGGATTGAGTGATAGATATAGATAGATATATAATAATACTGATATAGTGAGATTAAAAGATACAAAAAAAAAAAGACAGAGATAGAGGCTAAACTGAGTAATTGAGACATAGAGACAGAAGCATAAAGAGAGAAACACTCACAAAAAAGGAAAGGCAGCGAAGATGACAGAACGAGAGGGAGGAGAAAAAAAAAGGGGGGGTTAAAATTTTCTTGGACCACTTTTCATTTTTTTTTGTCGAAGAAAAGAAGTTTTGTAGTATATGACAACAAGAAAAGGGAGGGAGAAAAAGAAGAGAAAGAAGGAAAAAATAATGAAAACAATATACGAAGAAAAGAGGCTAATGACAGGAACAAAGTTGTGAATAGTGTTTCAGTTTTGTTTAGTAAATGGCGAAGCTTTAGAGATGAAAGAAGATTCAACTGTTATTTACTGACTAATGAGGAGCATGTGTTCGTTTGAGTGTCTTTGAGTAAGCTAATACTCAGGGCACTGGTGCAGGGCATCCCTAGATTCATGATTGGCTCTCATGAAGATAATACTGACTGGCTTGCAGCGACAAGTAATTTAATCTCTTATGTCTTGCGGCACAATGTGTAAAAAAATTATAAGTAGACTGCAACATCAACAAACTCATGTTATCCTCGTTGAGAGATAACCGAAAATACGAGGCAGAGCAAACCACCTTATGGAACGCGATCTATAATTAGACTGACAAACACCAATGCGTGAAACGACTCATAACATGTGGGACATGGGGCGACATCTATCATAAAGGCCGAGTCAATGCCCGCCTGGATTTATAAAGCAAGATATGTAAATTACATATTTGTGTTCAGCCTTGCCCTAGTCACGTGGTGACTGCATCCACGTGACTGGGTTTATTTTTGTTTTTTCCACATTTTTTCCTGGACATCATTGTTCAAGTTTCATTCGCTGCTTAAGCCGGTTGGATAAACTTAGCATTTTGATTTCTAAAAAAGGTGTTTGATGATTTAATAACATGAAACTTTCAACCGTCGAATCATAAGTGTCCTTGGCCACTTCCAAAAGACTGAAAACATAAAAATATAATTGAGGAACAAATTTTCTTTGAATTATAATCATTAGACATATCCACTATGAGCTAGAACGCAATATTTCTTAAATGTCTTCATGCAATAATTTATCGGGTGGAATACCATGTTATCATTCCATTAAGTTTGAAAGTATTATTTATTCCGAATACTTACACACTAGATTTGATTACAGTGCGGTATAAATAATTAAATTTAGAGTGAAAACACCATTTTTTTTAAAAAAAAAAGATGAAATTAAAGCCGAACATGAAGCATGTGAAAAATGTTTGATTAATTTATTGATGATCACCCTAAAAAGGCAGTTTATCTGAAAATAACTCTGTGATCATTTTTTTTTTTACTATTTTGAAGTTTTCAAATATCGAAGGGGAAGCGGTGGATAAAAAATAAAAGCGTGAAGATAATGAGCTTCATGGCAAAAGAAAGGAGATGAAAAAACCTCCCATAAGTAGCCGATGTATGGGCTAAGCTAATGTGTTTATGACATGGCTGCCATCGGACCAGCCACAGGTCCTGTAACCGTAAGGCTATACTGCGCTGTAAATTTAGTTGTTCAAGTTGAAACTAGAGGGAGAGTAACATCATGGCGTGTTCTATGGATGCTCACTGTCATCAGTTTATTTAAAAAAAAAAAAAAAAGCTTAGTGTCAGACAACGATGTGTACTTTCCTCATACCTTTTGTCTCTTTCTAGTGAAATTCATATGCGAAACATTGAAAGATACCCAGCAATTAAAGTAGGGGGTACAAAGAAAACAATTTGAGATACGTTGCGGCAGTAATCAAATGCAGAAAATGAAAGAAAAAAGATTTTAACGACTTCTAAAACTTGTTGGAAAAGAAATCAGAAAGAGAAGATTGGATTGAACAGCAAAAAGACGGAAGTATTAGTCGTGTGTCAAGACAATGAGAGTCCAAAAATTAACAGTAAATAAACTCTGGCACAAGGATCAATTCAAATATTTGAGTATTAATACCAAGCAATGGACTCAGGAACACTGAAATCGCATCAAGAATAGCGCAAGCAAAAACGAGTTTCCAGAGAATGAAATTGGTACAAATTAATTAGCTCATCCTGTCCACAATAGAAGAAGAGCCCTGGAGTGCTATTTTGAACTCATGCTGATGTATGTAGTGCGAGGCCAGGGCAGTTTTAAAACGGTTCTAATAGAAACAGGAGGCAACAAAGAAGTGCGGTAGGATACAACGTTAAAAGTGGATCAGAAATAATAAATCCGTTTCCTTGAAATTTTTCCCCCCTGTTTGTTTAAACATAGCCGCAAAGTCTCCGATATAAGATAGTTTTTTAATCAATTATTTTCAGAGTTCAAATAATTAAGATTTGTTTCGTAGAAAGATTAACCTTATGTTTATAAACTTCATAAGCGAAAGATTTATGTTTGAAATGCGATACTTCTACATACGTGGATTGTGAAGACAAGAACTATAGCAAATATCAACTCATTCTGGTGAAACTATCGTGTATGACTCGAACGTTCAGGAAACAAAATCTTTGGTAGATATTGATTCTCAATTATCATTTATAAAACTTACTTTTTGCTTTTGGATTCAAGGAGTTGGAACTAAATCTAAGTAGTTTCGTGTTTGATTTCGGAGAGATAAGTTGAACTCTAAGATGTTTGGTAGTATACTGGACTGATAACAGAGAGCTGATGCATCTATATGATCTTTTTGAAATAAATCTTTTCTAGCTTAAAAGTTTGCTCAGGTGAGAAGAAAGTAGTTTGACCGTTTTTGCAAGTTGTGTATGCTTTACGCAAGACAGTATTGAGCAAATGAAAATGACACGAACTTAAGATGATAAAGTGACATACGTTTAGGTTTAAAGGTAAGATACTTGTGTGTCACACTGATCTTGGCAAAATTGGAAAATACATTTTCCAAGAAGGTTTAATCTGAAAATAGCATCACTGATTCTTAGAAAAAAAAACCCATCAAAATGTGTCTAGATAAGCTTTCCTTCGTGAAAAATGTAATATATTTAAAAGTTGTTTTTCTCGTTAAGACACGTAATCTTTCATTATCTCAATATTTAAAAGGGCGAGTAAAATGAACTTTGTAAGTGCTTTAACCTGTCCTTTAATAATAATATTTCAATAGTATGCTGTTGATTTTTTTTTCTTTTTTATTGGGGGGGGGGGGGAGTATCTTCAATTCAATAGTGTAAAAACTCTTCTCGTTCAATGCATTAGACGTGGTAGCAAAGCATGTTAACAACATTTGAGTAAGATCTAATTTGAAATTTATGTTTCAAAATAATTATGTCGGTATTGACCAAATGGATTTTGCATAGAAGAAGTTTTAGGGTGACATTCGACAAGTTTTATACAATAGAAATGAGTTATGAATGAACATGATCCTATAGAACTTTTTCACTCTTCCATTTTGGACAAATATTTTTGCACAAAGCGCAATAATGAATGTCTAGAATTCTTCTGAATAGGTTGGAAAGACATGGCAGACAAACATTTTGTCGAATGTAAACGACCGGCAACCTTGGAAAGATAAACACTGAAAACACAAATAACATCATATTGATTTGAACCCATAATATGTCAAAGAAACCTTTTGTTTTCACTCTGACAAAAAGTGTTAAAGTGTGAAACTCCTAGAATCGTGCAAACTAAAAGATGGAGTAACAACATTTTATAGCTCTAAGACTATTTTGGGAATGCGAGTTTTTAAATTATAACGTCAGTAATGAGCATCATTGTCTAACTTTTGTCTTTAATTCTCTTATGGTTCAAAACGAATGTAATAAAGAAGAAAGCTGGAAGTTTACTTCGGAGTCGCGACACTCGCGCACCCACATAAACACAGAGTCACACATGGATATATATATATATATATATATATATATATATATATATGAGCACATTATCACAAACCTTTAGGCTTTTTAAGAGATATCTTTCTGTGAAATCTAAGATTTTG
This sequence comes from Elysia crispata, assembly GCA_033675545.1. Taxonomy (NCBI): domain Eukaryota; kingdom Metazoa; phylum Mollusca; class Gastropoda; family Plakobranchidae; genus Elysia; species Elysia crispata. The sequence goes on from JAWDGP010001971.1 coordinate 10,068, forward strand.
GAATCTTTATCGGTCTCAATTCTATCAAACCTAATTTGAGATAATGCCAAACTTTCTAGATTCTTTAGCTTCTGATTTGACACACACAAAGAAATCAGCAAACTTTTTATCTTTTTACTCTTTTGTACATTAAAGGTTTCGTCAAATTCATCTAACCATGCTGAAGTTTTTAAATATTTTCCTATTTAATTTGTCTAAGTCTCTCTCATGTAAATCGATCACGGTTCTCATTTTGAAATTAAATTAATTCTCATTATTTCTACCTCAGCAGTGTTCCCCACCAAGCCGTTAAGCTAGCCCCAGTCCGAAGTCCCCTCCAAGCCGTGAAGCTAGCCTGAGTCTGGAGTCCCCGCCAAGCTGTGAAACTGGCCCGAGTCTGGTGTCCCCGCCAAGCTGTGAAACTGGCCCGAGTCTGGTGTCCCCGCCAAGCTGTGAAACTGGCCCGAGTCTGGTGTCCCCGCCAAGCTGTGAAACTGGCCCGAGTCTGGTGTCCCCGCTAACCCGTGAAGCTAGCCCTGGTCCGGCATCTCCGCTAAGCCATGAAGCTAGCCCGAGTCTTTTGTCCCCGCCAAGCTGTGAAGCAAGCCCATGTCCGGCTTCTCCGCTTAGTCTTGAAGCTAGCCCGAGTCTGTTGTCCCCGCCAAGCTGTGAAGCAAGCCCTGTCTGGTGTCCTCGCTAACCCGTGAAGCTAGCCCTGGTCCGGCATCTCCGCTAAGCCATGAAGCTAGCCCGAGTCTGTTGTCCCCGCCAAGCTGTGAAGCTAGCCCGAGTCTTTTGTCCCCGCCAAGCTGTGAAGCTAGCCCGAGTCTGTTGTCCCCGCCAAGCTGTGAATCAAGCCCTGTCTGGTGTCCTCGCTAACCCGTGAAGCAAGCCCATGTCCGGCTTCTCCGCTTAGTCTTGAAGCTAGCCCGAGTCTGTTGTCCCCGCCAAGCTGTGAAGCAAGCCCTGTCTGGTGTCCTCGCTAACCCGTGAAGCAAGCCCATGTCCGGCTTCTCCGCTTAGTTTTGAAGCTAGCTCAAGTCTGTTGTCAGACGCCAATTAGTGAAGCTAGCCCGAGTCTGGCGCCCCCTTCAAGAGTCCAGACCTCATTGTAGAGCTTGGTGAGGACCGATCCGATCATCGGGTTAGCTTGTGCGAGTATCGAAGGGTACAGGGGAGTAGACTTCTTCTGTTTCCAGGTTTTCACTATGCGCATACAAGCAAACTAAGCTTTTGAATGAAATCATTCACTTCATATTTAGAAAATATCTGTAGTAGCAAGATTTAATTCCAGCTCAAATGAGCTGCTCTACGATTTTAAGATCAGTAGACAACACCAATAGTTTGGACACAGCTTAATTTCTGAGGAATGCATTTATGCAGAATTCACCGGAAAGTATTCAACACTAACTATGCCCTAGGAAAACCTTTCCGTTTTGAATGTCTCGTAGCCTCACTCAACGCGATCTCTTGCTAGTGTTTACTCTACGATGCTAATCATTGCATTCACTAAGTTAGCTTAACCTTTGAATTTATAAGCCGGAGTTAATTCGCCATTGAATATGTTCGAAAGAAAACCCAGCTAAATGCATTACGCTAAAAACTGATTGTCATTATTTTTACAACAGGTCAGCTAAGATCATCGCTCTTGACAGATGAGTCAGAAAAGGAGATTGACGCCTGCCTTCTTCCTCATAGGAATATGTGCTGAAAGTAAGTAGAAACTCAGAGAGCTAGATAACAAGGAGTCTTCAGAGATGAAACCCCCCTTGTAACAAGTGTTTCGGCCCTGAACTTCTGACACTCTAAAGGGGGCCAGGTCATGGCTCCCAGGTGTCTCCCTGTTCTCTTTTTTTGCACTGCGCCAGGATTCGAACCCACACCCTCATCTATTGATGGATTGCTGATCCTGGCGCTATACCACTTCACCAACTGGTCCTGCCGTGAGAAGCGTAGTCCAAAATTGTTGAGAAATATATAGCTCTTATAGACTTCGCAAGCAAGCCTTCTAGACATATTCTGTGATCTAAGTAAAATTTCGACTCTCTCATGTCTCATAAGATGTAATTTATTGTCAGTGGCCAGCGCCTTCACATAATACACTCGTATTCTGCCCAGGAACCTACCAGATAATAATTGTGAGGCTGAACAACACGATATTTAGTTCGAAAGATTGCTTTACAAAATGTCGTCCTTAGCCCGCTCGAATCGTAACGAAGACTGCTATGAGAACCAAGGAGATCATTATAAATTTTGTTGCTGTATTGATAGTACAGGTTTAAACCAGAGAAAAGAACGAAGAGTAGACGAATGACGGATATCCCAATCTTGTAGATCCTTTCGAGTGTTTATCTTTAATCAGTGTCTTGAATAATTGTCAAGAAACATAATGTATGAATAAACGTGCTGGCCACCTCGCGTAACACTTTGAAAGAGACCGAGAATTTGAGAGTGTGCAGCCCATGTTTTCATGGTTTTGAGGGTCACGAAGCAATTAATAACTAATTATCGAATGTCCTCTACAAGTAATTGCAATATGGTACTCTATGGTTGCTGGTCTGCTGGCGCTAAACCCGCACACCAGAGACAAACATATAGATTGCTTCGGGAAAGGATAATTGTCTGTATGTATAGAGCAGTTTTATCCGGAGTGGTGTAACAGGAAAAGTTTCCATTCGCCTAGTCAATTGAGTTTTTAAAGAGTTGTAATCAACGGATTACAATAAACCGATTCTGTTTATGTTAAAACACAACACTGCATCAGAATTTATCTTGCTTAAAATTAAGTTAATATATATACTTCTGTCTTTTTCTTTTCCTCAAAAACTTCGTTATATCTGGGAGAAAGTGTATATGTTTGTAAGGGGGATAGGGTGGGAAGAGGTGGTTACAGTCTCTCTCTCTCTCTCTCTCTCTCTCTCTCTCTCTCTCTCTCTCTCTCTCTCTCTCTCTCTCTCTCTCTCTCTCTCTCTCTCTCTGTCTGTCTCTCTCTTTCTCTCTCTCTTTCTTTCTTTCTCTCTTTATCTATATGTCTAGCTATCTCTTATTCATTAGCTCTCTAATTACCTATCTATCTTTCGTTGTTTATTTTCTCGTCTTCTATCTCTGTTGTATGATCTTTTTTTTTTTTCTTCTTCATCTATAATAGACATCGTGCTTTCCTCCTCTTCCTCAAACTTTCCTTCTGGACTCTCTCTCTCTCTTTCTCTCTCTCTCTCTCTCTCTCTCTCTCTCTCTCTCTCTCTCTCTCTCTCTCTCTCTCTCTCTCTCTCTCTCTCTCTCTCTCTCTCTCTCTCTCTCTCTCTCTCTCTCTCTCTTTTTTTCTTCTTACTAATCGATACACTTATCCACCTCTGTTCTCCTCTTTCCCATATTAAACCTCATAAGGGTATAAATGATCCAGGAATAAGGCATCTTCATCTCATGTGCTCATAAACAACAGTTACTCTTCCTTCAGTCGTTACTTCGATGTTTAGATTGCCATACCATTATCCTGCCTGAATCTGTGGTATGAGGCTCTATTCAGAAAAGCAAACCAACAAAGGATGTTTTATTACAGTGATAGTTCTGTCCTGTTTGCTTTAGAGCGACCGTGAAACATGGCTTGTATACCATATCGATTTAGAGAAGAAAAAAAAGCTTCAAAAACAATAGCTTTTCGTTCGCATTAGTTTCACACACATTTAGATACTCAAACTGAGGCGCTCTTATGGCCAAGTTTGTAGAACCACATTATACCGAAGATTTGCATATCATAAAACATGATACCTTAGATAAGAAACAATAATTGCACTGCTTTATTTCAATGGGAGTAATTATGAATTGATCACTCTCATTGATGTCCACCTAGCTTATTTTTATATTTAATATGTAATGACATTTTGGGGTATGAAAAAAAATGTCCATCAATTTGTCACTAGCGGCGTAAGATTAATCAACTTCCTTTTGTTCTCTTCAACATCTGTAGCCTACTGTTTGCCACAGAGCATGATCGCTTATTTCAGACAAGTTCCGCGATATTATGTTATGTGAATTTCGAAGGCAAATCAGATATCACTCCAAACCAGAAGAACTGTTATAAACCCTCGATAAATTTGAGCCTATATACAAAAATATTTAGCTTCAGGAATTAACTACAAAATTAGCTCGAGCAGTGTAAAAACAGGTAAGGACTTTTTATATTCAATTTGATTTGGAGAATAGATCAACGTTTTTATCAACACTAATATTTTGATCGGAGGAGAATTTTTATTTTGTTTTATTTTTATTGTACAGTCAAACTTGTATCACAATAAGTCTTCATATCGATCAAATTCATTTTAAATTTCACAATGTCTTGCCTTTTTGCCATGTCTCACTCTTGTTCAATGTTATCTCCACCAAACAATACACAAAACTAGCTGATGTATTTGGTTTTTATTTAAGTAAAGAAATATATATTCTATAAACAGATTTAATAAAACATAGTAACAGATTGTAATAACATTAAGTGTTGTTGTTGAACACACATACTTTTTTGAGTTTTCCCCAGACGAGAGTGGGAACACGTTCGTCAAAGATTCTGCCTAGCTAGTATAAAGTATAAATCAAAATTACGGTTTGTTGTTAATTATTTTACAGCTGTGGATCTAAATTCTAGTGCCTCCTACATTTGTGCCCTAGAATGTTATAAATGAAGAAAATGTGATAAAACTGACGGGTGATTTGAGGTAGAAGTTACCAACTTGGTTGATCTTGAACGTCATCAATAAAATTTCAAGAGCATGTTTTACCAGACAATCCGAATATTTATTTTCTGAATGGCTATGTTAGAAAAGTTATTTTTCTGTAGGTTTTCTTTTCTGTTTCTGTTGAGGGAATTTGCCTTTATTATGCAAAAGTCCACATCGAAAAGTTGTACTTTATGATGTAAATATATCGTAGAAGTAGTAGTAGTAGTAGCAGTGGTAGTAGTAGTAGTAGTAGTAGTAGTAGTAGTAGTAGTAGTAGTAGTAGTAGTAGTAGTAGTAGTAGTAGTAGTAGTAGTAGTAGTAGTAGTAGTAGTAGTAGTAGTAGTAGTAGTAGTAGTAGTAGTAGTAGTAGTAGTAGTAGTAGCAGTAGTAGTAGTAGTAGTGGTAGTGGTAGTAGTAGTAGTAATCGTAGTAGTCGTAGTAGTAGCTAAGGATATTTAGCCGAGGTTTGGGACATTTTACTGGTTGTGAAGCTGTCTCCCCTACTTCTGCTGAAATTAATAAGAATACCTGGAAATCGCATAGCATAATTCACCAAAATTCAAGGAAGTCACACTCGCATAATTCAGAACATTGCTCAGAAAGAACGAAACTGCATTGATTTAAAGTCAGTTTAAAAAATTGCTATGCACCAATAGAAACATAGCAGTGAAATGTTTTCTTAACAAAATAATCCTCAAGTACGAAGACAATGTGTGCGACAGTATAATGATCGTGCGAGAAATAAAAAGAAATTAGAACAGAGTAGAAATTTCTAAATTCTGTAGTGTATCGTGGAAATGTTTTTCAGAACCCTCAAATGTTAAGCTCGTTCTTTTTTATGACAGAAATCAAGGACGGAAAGAAAAAAGCTAACTATTATAAAATTGCATTTATAAAAAAAAGAAAATAAAAGAATGGTTTGCAAAGGACCATCATAGGCTTAGTAGAGTTTTATATGACCTGCTCATGTCTTGGTTCAATCCAAATCTTTACATCCGTCACGAGGAATTACGCAAAGAAACCACTCAAATTCTTACTCAAATGTGCCTTTTATTACAGTTTTAAAGCAGTGGTCACTTAATTATAATTGTACCATGGTAGAAAGTTTCAGATAGACAATATTATGCAATAATATCTGTGTGCCATCGATCTAGTACAGGTCACAGATTGTCTTATCGAAAATTTTTTAATTTTTATTATATTAGGAAAGAAAAATTTACTGTTTATTTGACTAATACATTTTTCAAATCACGTACCAAAGAGTGTAGATGTTTTCATCCTGTAAGATTTTTTTGGAAGAATGCTTTCAAAAGCAACTCTTTTTTTTATCAAGTCTGGCTTCAAGAAAAGGTTCAAAGTTCAAGGCTAGAGTTTATCCAGTTTCCTTCAAGTCTCATGATAGGACTGACTAGGTGAGATTCCATCTCACAACCAGTTAATGTAAGCCAAGATTCGAACCCCGTATCTCCGTATTGTTAATCCAAAGCTCAACCAGCTGAGTTACATTAAAAGAAGGATAATTTATAGAAGAAAGATACCAAAACCCAAGATTGGTTTTCCAGTAAAGTCTTTGTCAAAGCATTTGTTATCTATATATAGGGTGTGCTACTTCGATTTAGTGCTCAAATCAATCATTATCTTCCATTTAAATCTATTTTATTCCGAGTAGCCACTAAGACCGTAAATTGTCAGTACCATTGTAAGCATTATTGTGTTACAAAAAAATGCATTCCAAATAATTATCTTTAGAGCACAAAAAGCTTCTTCTAGGAAACAGAATCAGTGAGAGAAGCAAAAACTCAATTTCCTAATTTATGAAAATATTAATTTCTTTTTCTTTCATCTTATTCGTCCTAGTTAGAATATTAATATATAATATATGGCATATATTATCACATGTGGTTACCAAAATGGTGTAAGGATTAATTAGTGTAAGATATGTAAATGTAAATTTAGAGAGAGAGAGAGAGAGAGAGAGAGAGAGAGAGAGAGAGAGAGAGAGAGAGAGAGAGAGAGAGAGTGAATGGGAGAAAACAAAGAAGGAAAGAAAGAAGTGTGCGAGTGTAGATTTAAGAGATAATTATTTGGGAGCCTTTAGCACCCTTGATCTTGTCAAAGTATTTATTCATTATTCATCATATGCCTCCCTTTTGGAATACTATAATCTGCTTGTTTAGGCACTGGATCTTCATTATTATTCCCATTGGGATAAATCGATGCAGAGTTCAAAGCTATGTCTAGTGTGTACCTCTGCTTCTATTGTTCTTAAGTGATGGCAGTTAAGGAAATTAAACAGAAGAGTCCAGAGGAGTACAGAAGAGTGCAAAATTTGAGTCTCATGACTAAGATAACAGAACTCTGCAAGTGGACGATTGGGTGGAAAGTAAGGTCAATATGATCAACTTGTACTATTAATTCAGTGTATGGTTTTGTTCCAACAGTGTTACGTTATGAACTTTAATACTGCACTGAAAAGAATATGTTGTTCCCATCGTTTGTAAATCTGATGTCCTGAGTATTTTCAGTCAGAGTTATCAATAGAAAAGCAGTCTTTCAACAGCTGTGAGCATCACGCAGAAGTAAATCCATCAACGAAACAATAACCTAAATACTGTGATAGATTTGGGTCACATGGGACACATTACAGGCTTCGCTCATCGAATTACAAAGGGTACATTCATAATTGATGCACCGCAAACAAACAACCTTTATTCTTTTTATTATCCTTTCAGATATTTTTTGCCTAATATCTTTGACGCTACGGAAAAGTTTATTGAGAATACCCGTGGCCTTGTTACTCTGGCTTCTTCGTTGACTAAACTATGCAAATTTTAACACAAGAAAAAAAGGGTCTTCATTTCAGACTTGGTCAAAAAGAAAAAAAGAAAAAAAAACTTTTTATGTAATTTCAGGAAAATTACTGTTCAAAGCTAAGTATTTTGAATTAGTAGCGAAAAAAATGCTGCGTATTAATCAAACTTTTAGGCGTGATATATATCGAATTACTATTTTCTTGTTTTCAGCTTCTAATGTAATAACTAAATGCAGTGTCCCCGTAACATCTACAGTCATATTGACTATAACACGCCTCTCGATCCCCGCCACCAAAAAGGCCAATTTAGCATTCTAGCCCAAGACCGTATCATATAGACCGTATCATATAGACCGTATCATCAGCTAAATGCTGTATGATAATCCCGAGAAGCTATTTATACTCCTCTTACCGCAGGACGCACCAGTCGTGACAAACTGTGCAGCTCAGATCATCAAGCGCTTCTGTTGTGAGAAATCAATGTAGACTTAGTGAGCAGCCCGTTCTGATTGCCCACCCCCTTTTTTCCCCTTCAGTATCAACATAACGTCCTTAAAGAAATTTTCTATCCTCTGTCAACTCATGAAATCTCTACCTTATGAAATAGTTAAACAAAAGTGATTTGTTTTCAATAAGTTTCTCAGACATCGTGTATTTTGACAGCAGTCTGAAAAAGATGATTATGATGTGCGCATGAAATAATTTTGTGGGCCACTGTTAGTAACTTTACGGTCTTCGGTGGTTTCAAGACAAAGAGAAATATTCAGTGATAGGTTCAGATAAGGAAACCGTCATTAAAATTATTAATTCATTAAGAGTTATTTCAATCGAGCAATGTGTAAAATGGCCATGTCCGGAAGTAACGTGCAATCCTTTCTTCTCTCCCCGGATTTTTTAGTCTCACTCTCGCGCTCTCACTTCCAGCCTGCCAACAGTTCTATACCTTCTCTCGCGCTCTCACTTCCAGCCTGCCAACAGTTCTATACCTTCTCTCGCGCTCTCACTTCCAGCCTGCCAACAGTTCTATACCTTCACTAGCGCTCAGTGCTCACTCAAGACTGTATATGGCTCTAACAGCCTCATAATGAAGTGAAAAGCTAGCAATTATATCATTAAGATTTATTTTCTAAGGGTTATTCCACAGTCAGGTGCGTAATTAAGGGGTTTTCTGCAGAAAGCTTAGAAAAAAAATAAAACCAACTATTATCAGTCAGGTGCGTAATTAAGGGGTTTTCTGCAGAAAGGTTAGAAAAAAAATAAAACCAACTATTATCAGTCATGTGATGAATTTCCAATCCACAAATGCCCATGTCAAAACTGGAAATATCCAAATTTCGGCTTGGCTGATTTTAGATTGAAGTCTTCAGTTGGAAAGCGCTAAATTTTGTTTTAAGGCTTTATTGAACAACGCCTACGCTTTAATTTTTTTTTAAAAGGCTATGATTGAGAGAAGCAGTTCTAGATATCCGTAAAGGTTAAAATCAACTTTTTACAATTGTTACCTTTGCCAGGCTCAAGAAAATGATATGTTACACATATCAATACTTGTAAATTTTCAAATGGGAAGGAATTGGTGGCTCCCAGGTATTTGGTTGAGTTAAGACAGAGAGATATTTTTGTTGTATAGGCCTGTAGGCTGGCATATAACTGCGTTCCGAGTACAATTCTGTCCTAACTATGCCCAAAAGAAATATATCACTCTAACTCAAACATGCTAAAGTTTGTTCACTTCCGTGACTTGGCCTGTACATTAGGAAGCCTCGAGTGATCAACTTCTGGATTCATACGGAGCATACTAAAATGTTGGGTCTATTGTTACAGTAGTGCTGAAGAACAAACGAACAGAAAAATAATTCATTGAGACAGCGAGCGTCATAACTGTGCAATTGCTAATATTACTGTTTTATATATATATATATATATATATATATATATATATATATTTGTGATCACTCATTTTATTATTGAATATTCAAGTTAAGATCCTCTAATGAGTTTTTTTTATCTCTTTTGCAAACACCAAAAAAGCCCTTGATCTGTTCTTATAACTTTCTTTCACTCTCAGTAGCCATCTTTTCAAGCCAGTTCTCCTAACTCTTTGATTTTGTTGAACAATTCGGGTAAATCAGTTTCTGTTTAATCTAACTTATCCAAGTCTTTCTGAGAATATTAGATGTAAATTCACCTCAAAAGGAAATGGGAACGCGGGCTTTGGGCCAATGTAAAGAGATAATTTGAACACACATATTACAGAAATTACAAAGCTGCGAATGCTTCCTCAGCATCTCTAGCTCTGAGAGATGGAAGTGACTTCATGAAAAGGACTTGGACTTAAATAGGCTGAGCTATACATGGCACATTGGGAACGGTGAAATCCTGCTTAGTTCAAACAAGTAATACTCTTTTAACGCGTCTTTTTGTTTTTATATA
>JAWDGP010001971.1:22500-37500 GCA_033675545.1 Elysia crispata
AGGTTTCGAATCCCCTCTGCTAGTACACTGAGTTGATACGCAACAATCCTAAATCCCAGTGTTGTGGACGAGCTACATCAAACATCAAACAAAGAAACAAGAAAACGATAAAGCCCCAATAGATTTACATGTGCCACATACTAGCAATTTAAGAATTTTATAAGAACACAACACTAAATGGGGAATCGAAAGTTTTGTTTACGAACCAAGCTTAAAAAACTGTCCGTATCGAAGTTTGAGTAAGCTGCTTAGGGATAGACAGGAGAATACCAAAGGCATCCGGTTCTTCATTTTATTTCTCTTTAAAGTTCCTTTCCTTGTGCTCTTCAAAGAGGCATTCTTCATTTATTGAACGGACCCTCAGTGTCTCTTGAAGTCTTATCAGTCGGAATTAAAAAAGAACAGCAAAGGGCTGAAGAAGCCTGTATAATTATAAGGAAGGGCTTGTGTCGGAAATGAGTCAATGGAATCCCAAAAAATGTTGACTCGTTAATGAAGAGAGATGGACCAACGTGTCGGTTCGTTTAAAGATCTCTAAGAGAAGATTAGACTCTAACAACGTATCCTAGCATCCAGCTTTGTTCTAGATGAAAATTGTTCCTTGTTACAGTCTTGGCAAGAGCAGTGTTTATAAGTTGCAAGGTTTCAAGATCACCATAGCACAGTTTTCGATTCTCTTTGCATCTGTTATTTCGGCAATCACTATTCATCACTAGATGAGTTTGTGGTGGTATATGATTGGGCATAACTCGTTCAAAACCTGATCTAAGTTAGAAAAATTGAAGTTAGTCATTGATCATGAGAAGATAATTTCGGGATTCATTGTCATTAACCGACCAAAAAAAAAATTTAAAAAAATAAAACACACGATAAAGTAGTATAAGAAGAAAACTGCATCTCAAATATTTTTTTCAATTTGAGTTCAGTTTATTTTGCGGGAGAAACACGGGATCCAATTAGTTATTTTTTTCAGCAGGCACAAAATTATGCCCAAACAACATCAATATTTTTCTTTATTCATAGTGTAAAAAAAATGAGTCCCCTCGACTCATGACCAGTTGACCGATAATAAAAGGAGGGACAAAGAAAGCTACGGAGGGTTGGAAGAAAAAGAAACAATCAAGAAAAAGATATTTTTGGGTAATGGAAACTTTTTAATTTTAGATTATATAGTTATATTTGTATGTAGTTATATATAGTTATAGGTACATATATAAATATATATATATGTATATGTATATATACATATATAAATATATATATATATGTATATGTATATATATAAATAAATATATATATATATATATATATATATATATATATATATATATATATATTAAGGAAAAGTCTAGAGTCCTTTCAAATCCTCGCTACGCTATTGTTCCTAATTTCCTCGCACCAAGCGTATGATATTTTTACCGATCCGAATTGTCAAGCAGGTGTATCTGGATGTTCTTTTTATTGCTATCTGCGTTGAGGATTATTTAGTTATGACTGTTCATGATTTCTTAAATATCACTCATGCAGCCTTAACTTAATTTCAAAGTATTTTTGTTGATAATTTAGTGGAGTTTGATGTTTATCAGGTCACACTTGTTCAGCTGCGTGAACAAATTTTCTGCCAATAATTATTAGAAGTGACGTTCGTGCTGTATGAAGGGTTGAAGAAAATGTGTGTGGGTTTTTTTCGGACTTCCTTTTGTTGAATAGCTTGCTTTTTTGTTGTTTTTTTGTTCTTGTTTTTTTCATCCGTACTTTCTGTTGAATCTGTTCTGCCGTCGTTTTTTGTTTTGGTACGCAGCTGGAGAGATGAGATAAAAGTACATGTCTCTTGAAAAGAAAGTGCTTACTTAAAGGGATAATTTACCAGATCAAGGTGGAGCAAAAAAAATACAAGAGTTATTGACACTTTTTTTGGGAATTACAGAAAATGAATTAAAAAGTAGATATAATCAACACACCTCCAGCTTCATACTCAAACAAAAACGATTTGAACCAGTTTTTGTGAAAATATTTATATGGAGATTAAAAGAATCCAAATAATATGTATCTCTCTCTCACACTCTCTCTCTCTCTCCCTTTCTTTATCTCTCTTTCTTTCTCTCTCTTCTTTCTCTCTATCTCTGTTTCTGTTTCTCTTTCTTTTTATCTCCCTTTTTTGTCTCTCTCTCTCTCTCTCTCTCTCTCTCTCTCTCTCTCTCTCTCTCTCTCTCTCTCTCTCTCTCTCTCTCTTTGTTTCTCTTTATCGTTCTCTATGTCTCTCTTTTTGTCTCTCCCTTTGTATCTTTCTCTCTCTCTCTCTCTCTCTCTCTCTCTCTCTCTCTCTCTCTCTTTCTCTCTTGCTCTCTCTTTCTGTATAAATGTATACATATTTGTTTCTTCACTGCAGTACCTCAAACGTCGATTGAACTAAAAATGCGAAGCGAAGGTACCGGTAAACCAATGTCTGTTATCGATTTTTCATTTCTGAGCCAAACTGCCCCTACCTGAAAATGACCACCCTATCATCACCTCGAGGTCCAGAGGATTTCCAGCGCTGTCTGTGTCGCGTCGCCTCCAATAAAAAGACATTAAGAGTTCAGCGAAGCCTGGCAAAACCCATGCGTGGATAATTAATGAAGAAATTTGTTTTTTGTATTAATTTCCATGTTCTTTCTCTCGCTTGGGATAATTGGACCATAAAGAAATACAACCGGAATTCTCTCTTTAAAAGGTCTAGTTTTTCTTAATTAAAACAAAATGTGAAAAATATTTTCAATTCATATTTTTTGTATAGCAAGTTAAGCATTGGATTGTATATTTTTATTCTTGCTAACGGCTTTGAATACTGCATTACAACTCTCTCTCTCTCTCTCTCTCTCTCTCTCTCTCTCTCTCTCTCTCTCTCTCTCTCTCTCTCTCTCTCTCTCTCTCTCCCTCTCTCTCTTTTTCTCTATCTCTCTATCTCTATCTCTCTCTCTGTATATATAAATTGAAAACTAAAACTGTTGTTGACTGAGTTAGAGACGCATCGATATTATTTTTTAAAAAACGAATCTTAAACTAAAACCTAAAATCTTACGAGGTTTGCATCACATTTTTAAATTTGCATCCATAGTACTACACTAACGAGAATCAGACGAGGGTTGAAGAAAATTGTTCCAAAATATTAACAACATACGACTGGGTTATGAGTAACACCCTTTTAGTTCTCTCGTCGGCTGGCCCTACTGTTTTTGTTTCCGGCCTCCATAATAAGCCAGATCAGACCAAGCAATGGTCACTGTGGTCATTTTTTGGGTCAATAGTTGTTTGGGGAAAGGCGCCTATAGGATCTGCTCAATGTCAAACTTTGTGTGGTTCAAAGAGTTTACTGTGCATATTGTAAAGACTTAGGTATAATATGTATAGTGGTTTAGCACAATTAATTGTTTCAAGCGTTCAGCAAAAGTACAGAGAGTAAAATGTGTGTAGAGCAGCATTGATCAAAGTGAGGTTTTCTTACATCGGAGACACATAGGTTGGTTCATTATAAACGAGTACTGTGTAGTTTGTCATAATTATCTGGATTTCATGCGTTTTAGTTTATTTTGCTAACGTAATTACTTTATTTTTCGAAACTAATGCAACTATTTCTGTGGAAAAATCAGATGTTATTTTTACCTTCCGCATTTTAAGTCAGAATAGTTATATAATATTGTAAAATCCGAATCTAATAATAAAGACACTTTTAAACAATCACAATCATGTGGGTTAAACTGAATGAGTAGCTATGACTTCCCGCAGGACAGTGCAACTTTAGACAAGTTTTTGACGGGTACTCTTAGCCCTCTACTTACTATCTAGAAGGACATTTAAATTGATAAGTAAAGTGCAGAATAAGCCGCGTTCGCGTATTTATATGCAATTGTTTCAATAATCATAGAGATTAGTCCCCCGTACATCGGTTTCGCTTTAGAACACATCGGCACTTTACTTTAAGGTTTCTTCCTAATATGTTTTTGCTTGCCTTTAGCAAAAATATACATTTTTAATACCCTTGCATTGTTTAAGCTTGCGTTGCAGGCTTGTATGCGGTAGGAATATTTTAAGTAAAAATTTTTTTTTATAATTTTAAGCAAAAAAAAAAAAAAAAAAAAAAAGAAAAAGAAAACTCAGACAAACCAGAATACTAGATATACCAGTCGACAATATAGAGGTTTCTAGATGGAACCGTTATGTTGGTTAAAAGGTCAGTGAAGAAATCGTTACGTTGGTTAAAAGGTCAGTGAAGAAATCGTTATGTTGGTTATAACGCCAGTGATGGGATTGCATCTATCTGATGTTACCGAGCGTATTCTGGATTTGGCGTGAGACGCTATCTAAGTCTCAACACGTGCTGAAAGTCAAACGGACCTAAAAACACCTCAAACCCACCAGAGAATCACTTGTTTCCCTATGGCACCGACTGAGTTGACTTTCATTGAACCCTTAATTATTTTATCGAATTGGATACATTAACATTATACGGCAATATAAACCTTAATGTTAATCTTATTCGGCATCAAAGTACAAATCAGATGATACAACAGAGCAGGGTGACAAGAAAAGGCTCGACATTCATCCCTGCCAGCCTTGACCAAGCTAGTCCTAGAGAGCCGCTGAAGATTTCCTGCCAGTTATATTCATCTTGGCACAAATCCAACGGCAATCTGTTAATCTCCTTACAAAAAATTAGAATGTGTCGTGGATATGATATTAGGCGCTGATTTCGTCATGGAAAGTAGTACGCGAAGGAAAAAAAAATACAGATGCTTTTTTTTATTATTCCTAATTCAGTGAAGCGGAATCTGTAGCTGCAGTAGAGAAATCATGACGCCACAGACCTGGCGGTATTTGCAGTCTCGGCAAGGAGCTGTAGCTACCACACTGGCCATCGGATCTATCATCGCCTTCCTCTTTGTCTATTACGGTAAAGAAACCAGTCATGTTGTAACATGAGATAAATTCAATTAGGATTGAAAATAAAATTAACAAAAAAAAAGTAAATTTTATTCGAACAACAATTTTCTATTTACGAAATACGTTTTACTGCACCTTTAGATATGAGGGAGCAACAATTTATCGCAAGTGTAAATTTCATTATGATTTTGATTATCATGGCTTTTATTTCCTGCTGAACTTTCATCCTCCTCTTTCTTTTTAACCTCCTCTTATAAAAGCAGATCTGTGTTCTCTTTGGCGAAACCTCTCTTCCAGTATGACTGCCTGGCTGTCACTCTGTCTTTCTTTCTTTATTTAGCTCTCTCTTTCTTTCTCTCTCTTTAAATTCAAATAGAAAGTAAAAACACCACACTTCGAGGATAACTTGGTAATTATTAAGGATCCAAAAGGAAGCGTATGTGTCTATAAATAGTATAATACAGGGTCTAAAAGGAAATAGGCACACAACCTTATATTATAATTATAGGATAAAAAAATAAAACAACTATTATCAATTTAACATACAAACGTTTCACTTTAAAAGCTTCGTCAGTAATGACGGAAATTTCTCTCTCTTTGTATTTGAATCTATTTCTCTCTCTCTCTCTCTCTCTCTCTCTCTCTCTCTCTCTCTCTCTCTCTCTCTCTCTCTCTCTCTCTCTCTCTCTCTCTCTCTCCCTCTCTCTCTCTCTATCTATCTCTCTTTTATTTTTTTTTACTATATCTTTACTTATCTTTCAACATCTTTATCTGCGTTTCTCTGTCTCATTCGCTATCCCTAGCCTTTGTTTCTGCCGTTCATCTCTTATCTCAAAGCCTCTTTTTATTTATAACCTTTTTTATCGTTTTAATCAACCGTTAATTGAACATTTCGTTATAAATCTCATGATAAAACCAAAGCACAATCTAAATAAGATCATCATCTTTCTGATTCTATACGAAAAGTTGTAAAGCGATATCCTAATTTATTCCTCCATCATGTCCATTCACTTCCTGCTCAAAAACGCGTCTGCTCAAGATGATGAACTTGTTCCCCTTTCACACTTAAAATTATTCCTTCACTGACCCCAACGAATATGTTTTACTTTTTTAACACTCAATGCCCTCCTTCTCTCCCGCATGCCCCATCTCCACCCAATTCTGTGAATCCTGTTTTCAATGCCAGGGCGAAGTAACGGAGGCATTATCAGGTTTCAGGTTTCTCAAGAAGCTGGGGTGAGTGAGAATCGGATTTTTTGCTTCGGTAATAATAATAGTGATTAGAACTTGGAACTCAGCAAGGCTGCTTTAGAACCTGGATGACTGATGGAGAGCTTTAACATTGTAAGAATAGCGGCTGGAAAAAAGAGTATTACATAGTTAAAAGTTCTTTGATCGCTTTAACAGAGAGAAACTTCTGTAAGTCGGCCATGGTTTTATTTGGTAAAAGAATAGTTTAGTCCAACGTTTGCTCGATTTTATGGAATCTTTTTTTTTTTTCTGACTTGAAATTGCGCACTACTGAGCGTTGATTATTTAATTATTGGCGTAAGAACTTTTTAAAGCTTTAATTTCTTCAGTGCTGCGGAATAAATATTTGTAATGTATTAAAAGTCTTCTAGACAACGGACAACTTTTCATGAAACTTTAATCGAAATTCTCTGGGATGTAAAGTGCTTTGTTCTGCCATATCAGACAAGGTTTAGTTCTGAGTAACAGGCAAAGATCCTCATGATAAGAATTCCTTCCACCTAATCCTTTATTGGCGTAAGACTTCAATGAAACATTCCTCTTAAATGTATAGATACGTATTTGGATTAATTGACTTAATCGAAATGATGATTCTTAATGTATTAAACAATGCTTAAACAGCAACATGTAAAATCATTATTTGGCGTTTTCAGGTGACATTATTTGAAACTTTTCCTGAGGAGATAAAGCTAAACTATTCTGCAGCAATTTTGTTCCTAATGTGGGAGTGTTCTTACTTTTATTGATCAGAGAGCCTATCAGTAGCCACAACAAAGTCAAGGTCGCCGTCACACATGCTACATAGCTACTTTCTGAAATACTTAGGGCTCAATATCAATATTCACGATCTTGAAATGTCGCGGAATGAATAATAATTTTTTGGGATGACGATGAAATAATCATTAAAGCGACATTATCCCGTAAAAATAAGAGTAACTTTGGTCTATACCTTGGCTGTCTTGTTGTACCTTGCCACCAGGGAATAAACAGTCATCAATATTAAAGTCATTCGTTTCTCTCGAGAATAGAGACGTGTCAACAAACTGAAATTTGCTTATCTGGTATCCGCCTGGAAATCTAACAAACATTCATTTTTGTTTTTGTTTCCCTAATTGCGATGTTTTCTTGGTTTCAGATATTCCTAGGAAAATACTGGGTAATATGAATGCCTATGTTTGATAAGAGCTTTTCAAATAAATTTATATGTGTTTCAAACTAGAAAGAAAGGAATAGAGGTCAAGGTCTTTCGAAGGGGCGATCAGATCAAGTATCTGAGAGAGAAAGAGGGAGAGAGAGAGAGAGAGAGAGAGAGAGAGAGAGAGAGAGAGAGAGAGAGAGAGAGAGAGAGAGAGAAAAGAGAGGATGGCTATCTTTCCATCATCTTTGCTTTTATGAATTGTCTTTTTAGCATGCCGAAATAAGAGAGTTAACGACTTGCCAAGAGAAAGAAAATATAATTTCAATTGCAATTTTGAAGGATTATGTGGATATCTCATTGCTTTAAAATATAGCCTAATTAGGTAAGGTGTTACATTACTATGTTAACATTTTATCATTTTGACCCTAATTTTTGTGTTGCTTCCTGCTTTTATTTTTTATGCAATTTATCACAAAAATCAGTATTCAAAGATGAATTTGGTCTCTTTTATGAGTACTGTAAAAAGTTTTTAGCAATAGAAAGATAAACGTAAACTGCTGAATCGAGATCTTGGCGATTTTTTAGTCTTGCTTTGCTTTTGTTTTTTACTTGATGTCAAAGGATTATAGTTTGCACTACATTTAGGATTATTAATAAAAATTCATCTTAACGCTAGAGGTTGGGTAGACCTTAGTGCAAGTGTCAGGTTTAGTGTTAGCGTTCGGTTGCATGTCAGCGTTAATAATAGCATTGAAGTTTTTGGGGTTTTTTTAAAGTTTGTGGGAGAGATATAGTTATATGGTTAGAAGAGAAGTTGAGTTGAAGATTGTGGATATGGTAAGTAAAGGATTAGAGAATGAGAACCGTTAAATGAGAGCAATGGATATGTTTGGAGTTGGAGTCAAATTTAGGAATAATATAAAGGACCAAGTTTTGAACCTTGCTTTTGGATGAGGTTAGAGTCTGAATCATATTAGGGTTAATATTAAGATGGGTTCAGTGAATGAATTAATCAATAAATTCGTAAAGCAAGCAGTAAAACAATTTACACATTAATATACATCTAAAAAACGATGTTTAAATGTTCCTCATAAATTTAGGTTAGGTATTTCTTGATGAAACAACCTCAGACGAAAATGTAATCATACTCACATTTTGTATCATTAAGTTCAAAATTAGTTTTGCTGGTTCCCACAAGACGTGTATTTTTCCCAAGTTGAACGGGTTTTAGAAGTTGGGCAAGGGAGATCATTCAGAGTGTTCTCTGGCAATCACATCTTCCATCGGCCAGGTCAGTTTGAGCGTCAGGCTCTCCATGGAAACCGTTTGGTCCCCGATGTGTTGAGGACGGCGATTGACCACTCCTCACGCCGGGCGTGCCCCAGACTGAGGACGCTGTACAAAGATTGATGGCAAAATCTAATTCTCCGAATGGCCTTTAAATCTAATAATATTCATGTTACGTGAAAGCTGAAGAAGTTGAACTACATGTACTGTGTTTCCATTACTTGACCTTTTACACTCAGCGTTATGAGGATCTGATTTGGTTGTAAAAGCATTAAAAGCAAAGCAACTAATCTTAAACAATATGATTATTTTTAGTTTTACACTTGGATAAAATTTTGCTCGATTGTATATCAATTTTGAAACACATAAAATATTCTCTATATCTATGAAGTTGGAGAGGAAACTTTCATAAAATAGAAAACCAAGTTTAGAATCGTTATCTAAGATAACCATAGGTAATGTTTATATGACTGTGAAGTTTTATTATCTCATATGAAGTACAGGAAACAGTGTAGTGATAGAAATCCTATTATATCTCTTATTAATAGAGCTAGGCGAAAAATGAGGACCATCTAACCGAACATATCTGAACTACCTAGGCACGTCAAATAAATTGTAAATTGTCCTAAAGAGTGGAGTGGTAATAGCATTTTGTAAAATAAGGGGCAAAATGTGACTATTATCTTTTAAAAAAGAAAAAGGTGAATGTGCAGACTACTTCCTGTTAACAGATGGCAGAAATGAAACCGGAAGTAAGCATACAATGTAAGCGGCGGCAGTTCTAAAACCGCCTGGTAAAGAATCTAAAAAAGTTGCTTGGACAATAATTCTAGATCTATGGTCTAGATACTTACAGGAGCTAGACTCAAATCTTAAGGTTAAGATCTAGATCTATAGAGATCTTGGTTTTACTTTTAGACTTTTGAAAGGATTTAAGATCTAATCTTCAATCAGATTGTTTGACATACAGATTCTATGTAAAGATAGACAAATGGAGGCATAAATCTGGACCATGTAAGTAAAAGGATAGGTAACAAGACCTATTTGATACACACAAGCACCCCAGCCCCGGCAAATTGACACGAGAGTCCCATTCGTAGAGCGGGGTTTTCAGCTTGTATAATATAAAATCCACACATTCAGATCTTGTTTTAAAAAAGTATGTATTTTCTAGATAGAAGATTCCTCCTTAATACAACAAGCCTAAAGGCGGAAAGTCAATTCCCTATTGCGAGCTGAAGCAATAGAGACTTTTTATCTTGTCAACTGAAGAATAGGATTATCTTTAAAAACAGAGCTGATATGATAATATGTATGATAAATGAAAATAAATTTTCTTTTATTTGTTTATTTACCTAAGCCTATTTACTTTTTTAAAAATTTGTATATATTCTATCCTTATCTGATATGAAGTCTCGATTTATCTATTTGCTTAATCTTGGTTTTTTTAGATAAGCCGATCGTATTAAGGCGATCTCAAGGCTTCTCTACATATTAAGCAAGACCTAAAACATGAAGCTCCGGCGGGGTGGGATTCGATCCAGAGATAAACGCTCATTATAGATTTTAGACAAATGTTCTAACCCAGCAGCTACCTTCGCTTTTTTAATCTTGAAACATCTATAACTGTTCCTGGCTGTGACAAAAATGTTGGAAAAAGTATGATTTTTTTTCTTGATATACCAAGCCATTTTTAACACCTTGTGAAATTTATTAGCATTCAGGAGTTTACTGGAAAAAAATGTTGGAAGGATAGAAAAGGAGTTTAAAAAATAGTTTGGGATTGAGGATGAGAAAGAAGAATGAAGGAAAATATAGAGAAGAGGACAAAAAGGAGGGGCCGTTGTGAAAAAAATTACAAAAACAGGAAAAGATGTCAGTTACGCCATAGAGAATAATGACAAAGAAACAGAATTGTTTTCTTACAAAATCTTTTTGTCAACATCTCTCTGTAAGGGGATGGCTAATAGGTCTGGCGCATGATTTTGTTTTCTAAAAAGTTATGAAAAATTATATGAAAGTTGATTTATTTGTAGAAACTAATGCTGATTTTTAAACAGCAAGAAATTTGATAAAAATGTATCTCAAAGGTGTTTGATGCTAAGAATATTAATTTTTTTTATACTTCATTGATAGACAGTAAATATTCCGGCATTAGTATCTTACTGCCATAAATCTTCTTTAGTGCTATTAATTGTTGTTGTGACCCACTTTAGTTCACGTCAAAATGGTTATTGCTTCTCCTAACTTTTCTTTGTGAGACCGTTAAGCTGTTTCTCTCTTACAGGAAAAAAAATGTCTCGATCAGATTCTTTCGTCGACACCTTAACCTAGATTTACTGTCTTTATGTTGATTCGAAATGACCAGTCTGTTATATAGATGCTCCCGCTCCGTCTATATTTCATCCCTGAAATAATTTCCCATGAGCAAAAGGATTGCCTCAGTAGAAAAATCCGTTAAACAACATAATTTTTTTCTTATAATTCCAATATTAGAGATTTCCAGATTTGAGATTAATTTGATAACATCTTTGGGGCTAACCCCGAGAGAAATTCCATGGTCCACGACTGTAATGTCTCTTCACATCTTGTCAATCTTCTTGGAGGATTAATGATTTTCTGCCCATGATGAAAACAGTGGTTACATCTTCCTAAGAGCTTAGTCTACTAAAGCTATAGTTACGTCTATCGGGTCAAGTTCATATTCTCATAAATATCACGTGATTTACCGTTGAAAATCAAGTCCACGATCTTCAGAATAAGCTAATCACGTAACAACATCCTATTAGTCTTTCGACTGATAATTATTGCTCTGAATGTCCCTGGAGTTGGCAAGAAGACTGCTGCTGTATTAACAGTGACGCACAATGATAACTACCGTAGCTTTAGTAGGTAATCCCTAGATTTAGATCTAGTGATAATGATGTCTGTAATAGTTGTTTACTTGGAAAATTAATGAAAGTTCATATCAGAAAGGATAGGGAAGGGTTTAAAGGGTTTCCTTTGAAAGAAAATTTTTTCTCCATATTTTTCTTACATTGTAAAAAATAAGATTTAATAATATAAAAAAATACATTTCAAAATGTTTTCCTTTTTTTCCACTTATGTAGGACTTATATAGCTTTAAGGCTGGCTTTCAAAAACGGCAAGTGCGAGTCCCCCAGATGTCTATCATAGTTTTATATGGAGATAACAAAAGCAGCAGCAACAAACTACTTAGTATTTTACTTGCTATTTCCAGTCTTTGGTTCTTCTTTAAGCCTTTCTATCTTTTTGTTGGGAGAAAATAGCCATGATGCCAAATCCTCTCGCAACGCTTACGCACTGGTTCTATACGTTCCATAATTTCTTCCTAAGGACGGCTTTTTTTTAACCTTCAACCTTACTTTCAAGGGTTAATTTACCCTAATGGGATAAGGGTTAAAGCAGGATGTTCTATAAGCATGTGAAGTTTGTTCCCTTACTGAGAACCAACGGTTATCATTTGATCCACATTTCATGTTCATCTGTTCAAATCTTTATTTTTTTTTTTTTTTTGTACTTACCCAAAACCAGCCCCCCAATCCTGTAAACACGGTGAAATCTGCCAAGCATGTCGCCTCATCTTCAGAGATCAAACAACGGTTCGACATGAGGAGACAGCGCTTGCGGGACGTGTGTTCACGCCCGGAGTATCAACAGCCAGATCTAGGCGTGGACTTCTCCACGTTCAGATATGACTGGGTGGCCTTCCGTAGGCTCCGCTGGTGCAGAGTTGCAAAGGTGAGGGTTCAACCCAAGCATAAACAAGTCTTTGCATTGATTGGTATTTTTTTCTTGGATGATTGATTGGCTGATTGGTTGGTTGGTTGGTGGATGTTGCTTCTTCATCAAGATAATCTTGGTGTTTTCCTCGCTCAGCATACTCTACTTCTTCAAGACATATCAGGATAGATAAGATCGAAACTCAGCTATTCACTCCAGAGTAGCTCCATTTGTTATTATTGTTGAAAGGATCAAATCTCAAAGGAACTGTGAATAAAAAAGTGGAATGATTTGATCCATTTATTTCCCTTCCTACTGACCGCATCTATGAGAAACAAACATACATGGGGCTTCTCGATCTTTAGTGTACATACTCAAACATTTCTGGTTGTAAAATTCCCCAAAAAGCATCTAGAATTTAAAAAAAAAACTTGTGCAATTTAAATGATTTACTGATTTAGGAATTGACGCTTTGTCATAAGAAAATAAAAGTTGTGAGTTTGAACTTTTCTCTTCGACCTGCAGCTGCCAATAAATGTTTTCTTGGTATATTTGAAGCTTATGTATTTGCGAGTCTTTGGTATGAAGTTTATCTATTCAGCTGATAAATTCAGTTCTGAAATCTTCACATTTTTCTATAAAACTGTTGCTATAAATTTAATGAGCATTTTCTTTTTTATATACGCTAAAACCATATTCCAAGGAAGATTTCTAAATTCAAAAGCGGCTGTTCATACCTCATAGAGTTTAAACCCATGAGTCGATGGCCGAGTTAAGAGCCGCTATGGGCAGCAAAGCGGGGCAATTCGTAGTGCTCAGCTATCTCGATCACCTCATCCCTTGCTGGAGAGCGGCTAGTTTTGGACATACATTTTATTTGATTCTATCGTTCAGTGCAACTTGTGACAAGTTTATTCACCTTGTCTGGGCTTTGAGCTCATTTTACCTTTTTTCTCGTTTTTTTTTTTTTTCCTGTTCTATTAAAGTCCCAAGATCACTGGCTGTTCGCTTTCAGAAATATCCTCTTCGATTTCTTTCTTTTTTTAAACCTTCCCACGCTGAATTTGCTTGGCTAGGGCTATCTTTCCCCGAAGCGTGACATACATCTCAATATTATTTTTTATCTTAATTTTCCTAGCAGCTCTTCTCTTTTAGATGTATGACACGCCCGCCGAGCATTTAACTGTACTATGGTGGAAGCATTTTTTTATTATTAAGTTATCTAGATTCCTTTTAAATGAATTTGTTGTAAAACATTTTTTTACAATATAGGGGATGTCTTACATGGATGGCGAGATAAATTTCATTTGAGGGCAACTTAATAAATTTGTTCTATAGCGTTTGCCAGTGGAACGTTTAGTGATTTCACAAGCCAGTCTGTAGCCCTGTCAAGACTAGTTCAGATTGGAACATTAGATGCAAACTATTTTCACAAGCCAGTCTGTAGCCCTGTCAAGACTAGTTCAGATTGGAACATTAGATGCAAACTATTTTCTCAAGCCAGTCTGTAGCCCTGTTAAGACTAGTTCAGATTGGAACATTAGATGCAAACTATTTTCACAAGCCAGTCTGTAGCCCTGTCAAGACTAGTTCAGATTGGAACATTAGATGCAAACCTTTTTCAAATGGTCAAGCACATTTCCGTGTAGTCATAACTGTTCATTTCTTTTTTCAAGAAATGTAAATGGATGTTTCAAAGGATCATAAAGAGATTTTAATTTTACATATTTAGTGGGGTTTTTTCCTATTCCATGAGCCTCAAATGGCATTATGCTAGTGTCCAAAATCAATATAAGTGCAAAGCTGTGCCGCAAAATAAAGTGCCAAATCTTGCACCTCATGAAACCTATGCTATTATAAGGTTATTTAATTATGGAATATTTCAAAGCTGTATGTGTGAATTCATTAACTGTAGCAGAAAACGTAGCAAAAAGGTGAGCTGTCACTTTGAAAAGCTTATGGTTCAGTTCTTTAGACGATAATTCCGAAGCAACACTTCTTTCTTATGTCGATGTGTAGGCTTTATGCTTTTCTCTAGAACCCGATTAGACGCTACATCGAGCAGCTGCATGACTGAAAGCTTTAACTTTTAAAATCTAGATTTGTACTATGTTATGATTCCAAGTATGCTGTAGTTACAGAAACTCTTTAGACTTTCGTTTAGGTGTCCGACAATCCCATCGAAGATCCTTTAGTATCCTAGCAACCGACCGCCAGATCTGCGTGTGTTCTCCTGAATAACTCAGGTCACTTATATGGTCTGAGCCACCATTAAGATGCCAATCACATCTTCAACCCGCCTCCCTGGACCTGTCGACGCCTCTCATACAAGTTTTATCCTTGGAATTTTTTTTATTCTAATAACTGGAATTTGGGAAAGCCTTTTAGCTTAACTTTCGCTTTTTTGCTTAGCGTTTGCATCTAATTACTGAACATTAGAGAGTCATGGCTTCAGCCAATAAGGCGCTTTTGTATGAACTTAGCCTGTAAATTGCCAAAAGTGTAACTCATGCTATATTCCCATAGTCTACGTTATAAACATTTACCTTGAATCAGGAGAAAAAGTGTGACGTCATTTAACTTGTTTCGTCTAAACAATATAAATGCGTGTAACGCCCAACGAAAGCAAGATTGTCTTTGGTCTTTAATGTTTTTTAATA
>JAWDGP010001971.1:42500-67500 GCA_033675545.1 Elysia crispata
CTGTCGGGATATCTGGACAAGCTGGTCACTTCACCAGAGAGGTGGGGAGACATTGGCCGCATCGTGATCCGTTCACAAAGAAGAAATGCAAAGCCAAGG
Organism: Elysia crispata; assembly: GCA_033675545.1. Classification (NCBI taxonomy): domain Eukaryota; kingdom Metazoa; phylum Mollusca; class Gastropoda; family Plakobranchidae; genus Elysia; species Elysia crispata. The sequence continues at coordinate 42,600 of JAWDGP010001971.1, forward strand.
GAAATAGAATGTGGGAGCGACGCAACGTTTCTAGAGTTTTTCAGATATGTCATATGGGCTGAGACAACCAACAAAACTAGAAATATACACTTTCTTCCCATGCATGACCTTTGCGACGTATGCAAAAGGGATTTTGATTATATTGGACACCTGGAAACAATCAAAGAAGATCTACCATATATCTTGAGCAGCGTGGGGGTCAAGATGGACATTAGCGAGAACACCACGAAAGAAATTATTAACAAAGTCGAGAATATCTTTGATGAAAACAGCAAACTGGTACGGAGATGTCTTGGGATCTATCCCATGATGCAGCGGTTGTGGTGGATGCTACAGGCAAGGGGACTGATCGCTGATGCCATGCCACTTCCCGCGTCAAGGTCTGATGTTGAAGCCGCGTCGACGCCGCAGCTCGCGTCATGGGCCGTGGAAGCCCATCACAACACACAGGCAATGGGCAAGCAATCCGCACAGAAACGCAAATTTCGTGTTGATATGTTCCGTCACATCCCGCTGCAGTTAAGATTGAAGTTTCTCGAACTGTATAGTAAAGACTTTCAACTTTTTCAGTATGAGCCTTTACCATCGGACTTTTTTCCAGAGCTTAACAATGTGATTAATGACCATTAAAAATATATTATCATGAAATCCATACATCGTTACACAGATTAGCCCCTTTTAATATTTAAACTGTCGTACACTGTCCTAGGTATATATTATCATCGCTAGTGCAATACCAGTTCAGGATTTAACCTCAATATTTGTATGCATTGATTATTTGAAAGGATTTGAGTTTTAATAAAATAAGACCATAGGGTTTGAGTCAGTGAGCTTGTCCAAGTATTGTAATAAGTTTGCTAAGCGAGTTTTCCGATTTTGAGAAGAATATTATCGTTTTTTGGCTTTTTTTTTTTTTTTTGCTTTTTATCATGACCTTTAAATATATTACTCTTGAGAGGCACTGATTTCAGTTTTAAGTCCGTAAGAAAGTCTTTTTCTAATACTACTATTTATCTCTATTAACTTTATTTCAGTTTTGATGCCTACCTATTAGGGCCTAAAATTAAACTTTCAAAGCCAATGCTCGATCTAGACCTAAAACCCATCGTTTAAATTTTATTTGGTGAATAAGAGCTTGATACCTGTCATCCTTGTACCTAAAGAGAATGACCTCACATGAGTTATGGTAAGCTGTGCTTTAAGTCTTTGCTAACCCTTGAAGCTCTAGTCCCCGCTATGAGGACACGAGCCTCAACTATTAGCAATACTCCCAGTACTCAGAGGTCAGGACATTTCAATCCTAAACAAGGAAATTGCATATTTCTTCTTTTTTTTTGTGGGAAAAGAGGGGGGGGGGTGCTATATGGTTCATTTCATCAATCTTTCATAAATTTTTACGGATTTAGAAGCAAATTATGTTTATCAACTGCAAAAATGAAACACTTGGACTTCATGCACGCGCAACGTCGTGCGTAAAACTTGCCCATTTGCGTCAAGTCATTTCCATCACAGCTTCATACAGTTGGTTAAAATGAGACATGCTTAAACCTGAAAAATATAAAATATCAATCTCTCTTATTTCAATAATTGCATTGCAAATCAGTTTATATTTACATTCTTCACAAGTGAAATGTAGGTAGAAAAAGTTTTGTTTTAAAAACATGTTCCAGATTTTTAGAAGCAAACTGTAAAAAGCTGAAAGACAGTAAGGAGTAATGCGATTTTCTCCACTGAAACGAACAATAAGCATAAATTACAAGTAATAAAAAAGCAGTTTGAACTTTCTAATGTTATTTTAAAAAATTGGTCTAAATTGTTAAAGAAAAAGAATAAAACTCAACAGTCAAGCAAAAAAATAGGCGGTTATTTAAGCAATTGGCATATTTTAATAAATAAATTTCAGTCAAGACAACAGAGTGCATTTTTATCTATATTTTAAAAGAGAATCCATTTCTTTCTACACTTTATTTCCCAAAATCATTCGCTGCGCAGTAATAAAGTTTGCTGAAGTTTGATCTACCACCTTCAGAGGCCTATTGGTCGCTACAAACTGGGAAAAAATTAATATTATTAGACTTTATTATAAAAGCTTTAGAAAGTCATTGTATTTTTTTTAATAGAGGTGTTCGTGAATGAGCCATCACTATTTAAGAACATATGACGTAGTTCATCGCTTACCTCGTGATTCGAGGAACAGGTAGATCTAGACCATTCACAGCTACACGAGCAGCTCACAGTGATGTATCCGAGGCTAGCGTTTCATCTGTTGCCCACACTAGAGCGTGTAGACCTTGGTGCAGCATCAAATGTTCAGATTAATTCATGTTGTGTACAAAGTAAATATAACTCGACTCCTTATCCGGAGAACTGTCGTTCTTTTGTCCTTAAAAAATCGTTCCAATTACTTTCCATGGGACCAATCATCTCGTCTAGATACGCAGTACCGTAACACCAGAAGCTCTTCAATAAATAAAATCTGGGCCTTCATTATTTGCCCTGCATATTTTTATGCTTTTACTCTGATTATAAACGAAAGAAACAGTCAAAAATGTTATCACATAGACTTGCGATAAAAGCATTCCGCTTAAAAGTGCAAATTTTGTTTTGATTTTATATATCATTTAATAACATATGTTTTTTATAAAATCCAAATAAGATTCACTTATAACATTTTACACCCAGAAGCTTTCTGATAAAAATATTCAACCTTAAATAATCTCAGATTTATTTTAAACTAAATCGATTAGCAAGTATGCTGTCACTGTTTAAAACCTTAACATAAATATCTCGCTCTATCAGTGCGTCCTGTCAGGCCATGTTTTCAATGGTAGCGGTCAGAACCTAGAATGGGCTTGGACAGAGAGATGATTCATGATATTTTTTTTTTCTCGATCTTTTACAAGATCAGGTTGCGCGCTTTATTATATCTACGATGGGTGACATCATCATCGCATAATTAGTGTCTTGGTGAAGATAGGAGCGCACAGACTTTGTTTCTCTTTTAATATTTTTTTTGCTTGGTATTTATAGTCTATTTAAAAGAGAAATTATGTCTTCTTAGCGATATAAATATGAGAAGACTGAAAATGTCTCAAGGTTCTGTATATTTTAAAACTGTTAAATGAATGGCTGTGGAGTATATAAATGTGTAATTATTATGAATTGCTTTTCTTCAACATACATACCTTGCCCACCTGTTCATTTGAGTCATAATTGTATTTGATAAAACTGACTTTATTATTATTATTATTATTATTATTATTATTATTATTATTATTATTATTATTATTATTATTATTATTATTATTATTATTATTACTATTATTATTACTATTATTATTATTATTACTATTATTATTATTATTATTATTATTATTATTATTATTATTATTATTATTATTATTATTATTATTATTATTATTATTACTATTATTATTATTATTATTATTATTATTATTATTATTATTATTATTATTATTATTATTATTATTATTATTATTATTATTATTATTATTATTATTATTATTATTATTATTATTATTATTATTATTATTATTATTATTATTATTATTATTATTATTATTATTATTATTATTATTATTATTATTATTATTATTATTATTATTATTATTATTATTATTATTATTATTTCATTATTATTATTTTATTATTACTATTTTTTTCATTACTATTATTACTACTACTACTACTACTACTACTACTACTACTACTACTACTACTACTACTACTACTACTACTACTACTACTACTACTACTACTACTACTACTACTACTACTACTACTACTACTACTACTACTATTATTATTATTGTTCATAATATTGTTATTAATGCTGTATTCCTAGCTATTGTTGCTGTTGCACATGTACAGGCAAAAATATAAAATGGTTCACACCTTAAACTTATTCTGTTTAACGGATCCTAATGCATTTGTTTCTTTGTCAGCTAGAATTAATCGCCGCTCTCTGTAGACACGATTTCCAATGTTTTACACTATGATTTGTTTGTTGGTAGTTCGTGGAAGTTGTACTAAACAGTCAATAACTTATAGAGAAAACCATATGCATTTTGCAAAATAAGTTTCCTTGATTTTATTTGATCGTCGTGAGGAACAGGTTTAGGTTTTGAACAGCTCCTAAAGAAATCGTCGCATCAGTTAAAATCATGTTTGTGCCTTCCTTGTTATTTTTAAGACGGATATGTTTAAAAATAAAACCATGAAATCTTACCGCTCCTCACTTTGAAAATATTTATTCCTTTCTCACATAGCAGCTTACAACTGCGGTTTTTTGTTTTTGTTTGTTTGTTTGTTGTTGTTTTGCCTAAAACTAGGTTCAAGGGAAAAAAAAGCACAAACTTTTTTCCTCACTTATTTTGTGCAGTTATGATTATCACAAAGAACTTGGTTGTGATAGCAAAACTTTTTTTTGTTGTAGGTAAAAATCTTTTTAACTTTTGATCTTCACATGCCATTTTATGCTTTAGGTCAAGAATGAAAGAAGTTGCGTGGAAAAAAAGAACAATTTTTTTTTTTAGAAAATGAATCGTCATGATCTTTGCTAATATCTATATAAAGGTTATTCTGAAAATATAAGGTTTATAGCATATATGGATTTTGAGAATCTAGGAATCAGGATCTTACAGTTTTAGTTTGCATGTAGATTCCTATTTATGCGTGGTTATAAATGCGGAAAAAACCAATTACAATTAATTGCTATTTCCCACGATTATGTATTTCTAAACTGTATTTAATCGCTTTTCATAAGAAAGTTAGATTTAATATCCTATGTTTCTGAAAATAACTTTCAGGTTTTCATAGTTGTTAGAATAATCCGCAAGTTTTAGTTCTTTATCTATGGCAGATTTAAATGGTGCCAAAAATGTCTGCCATTACCTTGGATTGTTTAACTTGATAGTAATCCATGTTGCTTCTTTAAATGAATCATAATACACATCCTAGAATTTTTAGTTTTCTTAACGCTGTCTCAACACAACTGAAATATGAACAATGGTGATCGCATTCTAGTCTGAAAGCTAAACACTTGGAGATACAGTGATGTTGAATGAATTGACGAATTTGAGTCGCAACTTTGATGAGTTATCAATCGCAATGTACAAACCACTATGTATCTAATCATATACTGTGTGTATATGTATGTATATATATATATATATATATATATATATATATATATATATATATAATTATGAGGGTGGATGTTAATGTTACATGGCTTCGATCTGGATTAACAACTAATTCTAAACAAAATCAAAACCGTCTTCTCCATTGCATGATGTAAAAAATTAGATCCATAAGACATTGGTTATTCATTCGAAATCAAGAGATGCCCTTATGATTTGTTCATATTTAATTCCACATCTCCATCTAAAAAATTGGTCTTTGTAGAATACACACATTTAACTCTTTAAATCGAAGTGGGATTATGAAAACTGGTACTGTCCATTAGGCTTTAACCAACCGTATGAAAACACATGCGTGCATACATTTTACTTTTTTTTATTAATTATTATCATCCATATTCTAGTGACTCCCATTTGCTGTCGTAAAATGTTCGGTTTTTTGCGCGTTATGTTATCAGGCAAATATTCCTGGTAGTGATCTGAAGCTCATGTTAACCTAGGATATGGGACTGGTTGAATTAGATCCGACGGCCAAATCAGAATGTAAACATAGCACATCGTGTTGGTGGCCCAGCGCCCTACCGACCCGGTAGACACCTCACAAGAGTAGTGCTAGATTTTTCTTTATCTATTTTTAGTAGGGAAAAGGGGGGGCTTGTTTATTGTTTGTGGATTTGCTTTCTTCTAATCATTATTAAATGGCGGTGCAAGCGACCTTTTATGATGAAAGCAGTTTGCAAAGCTATTTGATCTACTAAACTATTTACATCAAATCTATACACGAGTCTGTTTTAATGTATTTTTTTTTCCCACTATGGACGTCATACACTATCGTTTTGTTGTCAGAACTGTTCGATCAAATTAAAGATCGTAATAGGAAACATCATGTCCAAATACATGTGACTCTTAAATTGAAGCAAACTGTGGCAGGGATTATTGTAAAAACAAGAAAAAAAAGTGTACAAAAAGGAAAAAAGTAATATACGTGTCAACTTTAGAAACGTGAGTTTCCTGTTTATTTTAGTCATTGTCATGTATCTCTACATTCTACAACGTTTTGATTTTTACAATTGATTTACCCAAGGTCTTTACAGCCTTTTTTCACCTGATTTTTCTTGCAATCATTTGAACTTTTCCTCACTCTGCATTGAATTTTGGTTTAACCCAATAAAGTTGGCAGTTTTAATGTTCATAGAAAGTTAAATGACTAAATCAATTTGAATGCAAGACAAATGTGAAAACTGAATTTGTTTGCACATTTAATAGCTTGTAGTATTTGTCACGTTTTTTTCCTCAGTGCAAAAGAGTGAATGGTGCACGTAAAAAACGTGCAGTCCAAAACACTGGACTGTTTACAGACTTTAAGGTTTCTTTCTTTGCTCACAGCCGCTTATTTCTGTTTCTAGCGTTCTCTTTTTCTTTCTCTCTCTCTTTCTTTCTGTCTGCCTCTTTCACCATCATCACCATCTTCTTCTTCTTCTTCTTCTTCTTCTTCTTCTTCTTCTTCTTCTTCTTCTTCTTCTTCTTCTTCTTCTTCTTCTTCTTCTTCTTCTTCTTCTTCTTCTTCTTCTTCTTCTTCTTCTCTTTCTTCCTCCTCGTTTTCTTCTTCTTCGCTATCGCATGCGCTCTCTCTCGTTCTCTCCATTTCTGTCTCCGACCTCTTTGTGTCATTCTCTTTCTCTATATCTCTGCTTCTTTGTGCGTTTTTTGTATTGCTCTCTCCAATATTTCTGTTTATATATGTATGAATATATGTATGTATTTACCTATCTATATCTATCTATTTGTCTCTCTGTCTATCTGTCTCTTTCTATAACTTCCCTTCTCTTCAAAATTTCTTTCTCTGTTCTCTCTCTCTTTCTGCCTCTTTCTCTCTCTCTCTCTCTCTCTCTCTCTCTCTCTCTCTCTCTCTCTCTCTCTCTCTCTCTCTCTATCTATCTATCTATCTATCTATCTCTTTCTTATTATTCCTTTATTTACTCTCCCTTTCTCTCCAATCCGGTCTCTCATGTACTTCATTTCGTGTATCCCAAATATCTATTCCAATTCTTTTTATCCTCCTCATTTTTTTTTTTTTTTGCCTGTTCGTGAGCGGTTGATGCGGACATGTGATCTGCCAGCTCGTGAAATGTCGGTCAACAGTAAGTACAGGTTTTTCTGGACGAAATCTGAAGACTGATTTCGATAGGGGCGGTTTTTTTTTATTACACGGCCATATTATAATACCATGTAAATTCTCCGTTTCATGATAATCAGTTACTACGCTAAAATCCGGTTTCGTGGTTAAAGGCATACAGTCAAAGGGTTACTGTGTATATGGATCATGGTGTCAAAAGGCAAACTAAAGTACATAAATAACTAGGATGGAGATTATTAATGTATGCTTGTATATTATTACTATTATTATTATTATTATTATTATTATTATTATTATTATTATTATTATTATTATTATTATTATTATTATTATTATTATTATTATTATTATTATTATTATTATTATTATTATTATTATTATTATTATTATTATTATTATTATTATTATTATTATTATTATGATTATCATTATTACTACTACTACTACTACTACTACTACTACTACTACTACTACTACTACTACTACTACTACTACTACTACTACTACTACTACTACTACTACTACTACTACTACTACTATCATTATTATTGTTCATAATATCATTATTAATGTTGTGTCCCTAGCTAATGTAGCTATTGTTGCTGTTATACGTGTGTATATATATATATATATATATATATATATATATATATATATATATATATATATTTATGTACTCAAGTTGGCGTAAAAAGGGTAAGCAATGGGCAACTTTCTTAATATAAGACAAATGAAGTGTACATACTTTAATCACTTTTTTATGTTTCTAAATGAGTTAGACAGTACGTGATTAAACAGAAATTCATCTCTTAACTCATTTTCATTTCCACGAAGCTTCGGTCCCTTTCTTAGAGCAAAATAGAGTCGTATAAAAAAGTATACCTAAGCGTCCAAACTTTCACATTTCATGTCCTACACTTAGAGGGCTTTGCGACATTTCTCATGCTGTGGAATATCTTCTCTTTAATCATCGGAGAGCTCTGTTTGCTGCTGTTTTGCTAGTGAAGTCTGTCCAGACGCTAATACCTCTTGATCCAGCTGACATCACACAAGAACTTTACCTATGAGAATTAAGTTGATATAAATGAACTTCAAATTTAATGCTGGAATGAGCCGAACCATTTTATTTTGCAAACAAACCGCAACCTAGAGAATATATGACTGGACTAAAAATATAGGTCCACCTCGAAAAAGTGGGCGTAGTAATTGCAGTGAAATTGCCGTTAAAACTCTATTGTAAAATAATTATTGAAACAAATTATTTGGTTGATAGTTTCGAGGAAGTCGATAAATTGTCGTTGCATTGTGCCTAGAGATCGATGTATAGATTTATCTCGTGTTTCGTCCATAAGAGAAAGCTTTACAAAGATAAACCTGACATTGCCCTAAAGACCACTGGTTTCCACGAAATGTAGTCTAAAATGTTAATCGGTAATGTAGGTAAGCCTGCATTTCATCTTGATTTTTCTCCCATAAGCATCATTAAGTGTGTGCACTTTCGGTTACTTACTAATTATATTGGACAATTGAGAGTGATCTCAATGCATAGTCTCAGTAATGGAAACATGATCATAGAACTGAACTACAGAATTGTGGGCTTTGTAAAAACGTTCTTTTCTCTTTCTTACCTTCAAGCCTCGCTCACCATCCATCACGATATTTTACGACCGAAACATTACGATAAATAAAGTTGTTTAAAATAATTTGGAAACATTAATTTTGGGCAATAGATGCAGCTAGAATCACGAAACATTTTACTACCGAAAAATAATGTAGTCGTGCTCTTTTTTATTTATGTAAAAAAAAACATTGCTTCTACCTATTGCATCCAACAGAAGGAAGGAATCCGTCACTTTCTCTTGTGCACTATAATTTTTAGTTTTCCCTTTGTTATTTTTTCCGCTTTGATCAATAGTTTGAGTTTTAATGCAGTTCCAGCGATGCGTCTTCTTAAAACCCATTTGCATAAAGACATAATTCTATGACCTAGTTTAAAATCATGCTGATAATCATTCAGAAAAAAAACAATTTTCTTAACATTTCCTTGATTCTCACTCCGATAAAGATGCAGGAAAAAAGTCGATACTCTACTTTTACACAAAGAGAGGCTATTAAGTCACAATATCTTCCTTTTTGTTTTTTAAGTAGCTCGGTTTTTATCCTGAACCATTATTTAACCACAACTTTTCTCAAAGTTTAAATGTATGCAAATCTATAGATTAAAATTTTAAGGTTTTTTTTCGGTTTGTTTCATTTTGCTTTGTTCAAGTAGCTCTATAAGAGTCAAAAGTGAGTCATAGTTCAAAGAAATAAGCAAAGTTTAAATTTAACGCTTCCTCACTTGTAATAAGTCTTCATCTCTGTTATGATTGTCGTAATACCAACAAAATTCAAGCAAGCATTGCATTAATTGTGTGAAGCTATATGTTGTAACAAAGAACTTTGATTTGATCAACTAATCAGGTGCCGTGCTCTTTAGCGTCGGCGACCATGACCTTCCACGCATCTCTATCCCTCGTCGCTTTCACTGGTATCAGTGATCTGTCACTCGTCCTACTTTGAGCCACTTATTCAGTCCGTCCAACAACTTCTCACTCTGTTTTCCCCATGCTGCGATTTCCTTCGATCATTCCAGTTATCACAAGATGTTCTGCTCCTCTCTTCTCATCACATGACCAAAAAGGGTTGCTTGGCGTTTACATATTCCACTTATGAGTGATCTTGTTTTGTCGGCTTCTCGTAACACTGTTTCGTTTGACTTCTTTGCAGTCCACGAGAACTTCGATTAGTCGATTTAAAAGATGAAGGAGTTTTGTTGAGAAACCCCACCACAGGTAAAGTTGTTAATGGTTTATGGTTTCTTAAATTATGGCACAGTTTTCTGTTCTATGTAAAAATGGAACTCTTAAATTTGTTTCAAAGTTCTATTCTCTGAACGGTAAAATAACATGATGATTGAGTGCCGCAGGCAGCCCTGGAGTATTTGAAAGGCTTGAGAGTTGTAGATGAAATCCTATAGCTAAAGCAAGATCGTTCCAAAATTTCTCAATGGTTTTTTTTTTTTAATTTATTTTGGGGAAAAAGTGGGGGGGAGAGGAGGGCTGGGTATGCAATTTCTTTTTTTTTCACCCCGACCTGATTTCCTGCAACATTTTTGTAGGACACAAAATGAGAACCGCTAGGCTGATTAACTAGTGAGGAATATAAAATTCGGCTAAAAGTCAGTGCAAAAAGAGATTGGAGCCTACGTGGACAAAACAAACGTTTAAAATGTAAAGTTAACCGAAATCCAGGGAAGCAGGATTCAGAATCATCAATGGGGAGCTGCTTATTTAATGGTGATTGATGTTATTATACTTTTTTTATTCGGTTTGTTTTGTTGTTTTTTTTTTTTTTTTTGTTTGCTTCTCAATTTATTCTTCTAAAATTATATATGCAGTGGAAATAGCGGCATCATACTTTATAACTTTAAGTTTTTGATAATAAAGAGCCAATGTTGTTGACGACAGTCATAAGGGCTTATTGTATCTACAAATACAAGTTATGGGACTAATATCTAGCTGGTTATTGCATATTTTAAAATAAAATGATACCTTAAACGAAACAATATTTTAGATTGAATTTGCCATTACAGCCCTTTTATTTTATTTTATGGTTAAGCTTCACATTTCAGAAACATAATTGAGTGGCTGAAAAATAACTTTATTGCAGACTCAATACAATCTCTACTGCTTTTTTCAAGCCTTATTTTTTATTAATTTTTTTTTTTTTTTTTCATTTTGAAAGAAGATAACTTGATTTCAGGATTTAATTAGTACACAATATTTGTCATTCGTTAAAGGTAAAAGTGTGGAGAATATCTTAGTTTCAATAAAAATGGATGTTATTCATAATTAAAGTATTATAAAAGATATTTAAGCCACGTGCGTTCATAGACGAATTCAAAATAACATTCTAAACACCATGAAGAGGGCAGCAACAAATGGTGTTAAAACTGAAGGCGGACGGTGTTATTTACTTCAATGTAAGTGTGTATAAGCTGGACCCTGCAATCATTTTAACGAAGATTGGTCATCAAACCATCGGTTGAAGTATTGCCTGAATCACATCTCTATATGCCTTTACTAGATCTTCATTGCTCTATCTCTAATACCCCGTGTAAATATGCTACATTGACATTCAGTCGAAAATTCTTTTGATAATTTTTACCCTCATTTGAACATTGGAATTAGCCTCGCTAGTTTTCATCTTTTTTTTTTTTTTTTTTTTTTTGTGAGGTTCCTCAGTGTCGTTATTGCTAAATGTGAAGGCAAGTCTCACTTGACAAGGGAACTAATTTAGATTAATTCAAGTGCAAGCTTTTTTTTTCTAACTCACTAAGCCGTGTTTCTGCGAAACTCAATCTAATTTAGATAGAATGGTAGACTAGGGACGGTATTAATAGAATCAATGGAAATGCTCGATAGACCCGAAAGGCGCTTCTGAGACTAACATTTTCAAACTATTGGTATTAAGCTAGGGTTTAAAATTCGGATGTGAATGGTTTTGCTTTACGACAAGCGTAAAAGATTGAGACTGATTTCATAAGCTGTGGTCTAAACCAACAGGTAATGCTGGAACAGTAAACTCTGTCTCAAATCTAAATGAAACAAAAATTAAAAATTAAACGAATAACATCAAAGTTACAATGTGCTGTATAGCTAGAAATCTTTCAATCTCTATAAACGAAGGGCTACTTCTTTGTTATTTTTATAAGCCCTTAGCTACATTCATCAAATCGGCAGAATTTAGTAAAAGGCGTCTAGATAAATATAAAGTTTTACACGTTTTAAATGTAGAGTCTACAGCTAGTACAACTAGAACCATCGTGCAAGTTAGAGCTGCCGAATCAAGGTAGGATACTCTCCGAGAGCGTAGCTAAACACACACTGAGCAGAAAGCTTTGGTTGATAATGCTGACTGAACCGACCTCTTTACCTTATCTAATATTTTTCTATCTTATTCTCTGCACACCTGCCGGTAGCATGAAGCAATTTGCAGCTAGCATCATTCCAAAATGCCTGACGTAGCAAACAGAAATTCCTGTTGCTAGCGATTTGTGGAGAGCAGCAAATCTTCCAATTTTATTGATATGTTTACATGAAGCGATTTGCAGCAAGACCCAAAAATATTTTTATAATGTGGTCGTATTGGTATTATTATTGATATTTCTGTAATGTCTGTTGTTAGTATTTCAATCTCTTGAAACAAGACACTGTGACAAAATCAAAGCAGGCCTTTAAAGAGAAAGATTTGCTTTCACTTTGTGATGTATAAACCTTTCCTCTTATTATCGTTTCGTTTTCCCAATTGCTAATATACTTAGATTGTTATTAAACAATGCATTACTTTTCTCAATATTTCCTTCCTTTATTTAAATCTAATGCTGTCCTTTTATTTTAATTTTCAAAATATATGAAGTTTCTCTGGACACTTTTGTTGTGCTGTATCAGAATATATGTTTGTTCATAAGGTCTATGGCCGATGGGATGGGAGTTGAAGATTGTGCACTGATAGCTGTTTCAGCAAATAGGATTGATAACAAGAAAGCTGCTACAAAGCCGCCGTCGCTACCATTTATCCTTTCTTGTATTTTTTCGTCTACCGTTCTCTTTTTCGGTCTCGAGTTACAAGTAGGTTTAAGATTGCTCTTCTTTTTCTATTTAAATTTCTGTTCTAGCTTCGCCTGTACAATATTGTCGTTGTTTGACTGCCTGCTATGTTAAAAAAATTACTACTACTATTACAACTACTACTACTACTACTACTACTACTACTACTACTACTACTACTACTACTACTACTACTACTACTACTACTGCTGCTGCTGCTGCTGCTGCTACTACTACTACTACTACTACTACTACTACTACTACTACTACTACTACTACTACTACTACTACTACAACAGCTATTAATGTTTAAGGTTACTGTCTTTCTGTCCACAGGTTGCTGCCTCCTCTTGTTTTTTTGTTTTTTTTAGAAAATTTATTAAGGATTTATGCTTTAAACAGTACAGGAATCATATTAAAATCATTTCCATTATAAACTAGCACATCTAAAAATCAAAGACTGTTTCGATACGCAAATAAAAAAAAACCTCCAGTAAAACAAAATATGAATATGAAAACAAAAAGACGTGTGTGCATGTTGTATCGTTAAACGATTTATTTTGTAAGCACATTATCATCCTTGAAAACTGCAAGTTCCAAAAAGGGCCTATAGTTTACAATAAAGAACCGACATTGAACAAGTATTTTTATATTTGATTGAGTTTGTAGAATGTTATTTATATACACACACACTAAGTGGTGTACTCTTGTTTAAAAAAAAATTAAAATAATAATGTTATGAAGATAAGGCATCTGAACAATCTCATACCACACTTTCCTATTAAAATCAATTATTTTTTCCATTGCTTTTATTTTTTGTTATTGTTTCTATCTGACGGAGAACAATATAATTATTATTGCATAAGACTAACTGCTATTTTTTATCGTATAATTAATTATAACATTCAATTCCGTTTCCATTTCTCTGTTTAGCAAACAAATTAATGTAAAACGTTTATAAATGAATAGTTTGTTGTTATTCTGTGTGTCATTCTTACTTTTGGTTATTTTATTTTTATATATTGATGATGATGATGATGTTGTTGTTGTTACTGCTGCCCCTTTTATTCTGGCTGTGTCCTTGTCCAACTTGTTCTTCTTTCTTTCCATTCCCTGACTATGCATCTTTCCTCGGTGCCTGGCCAATCTGTAAATTATTACCTTTATATCTCGCTCTCTTAGTCTTTCCTGCCATTATCAGTCTCTTCTCTCTCTCTCTCTCTCTCTCTCTCTCTCTCTCTCTCTCTCTCTCTCTCTCTCTCTCTCTCTCTCTCTCTCTCTCTCTCTCTCTCTCTCTCTCTCTCTCTCTCTCTCTCTCTCTCTCCCTCTCTCTCTCTCTTTCTCTCTCTTGCTCCTCCGTTACAAGCATAGCCTCTCCGATCAGATATGCACGACATATCGTTCTCCTTTTTTCCTACTACTCCTATGCTATCAGATCCTTTTGTAAACTCACGAATCGCTTTTTCCATAACTTTAATTTAAAAGTTTGCATAATTTTATCCAATATTGAACATACAGAAGAAATATTCAATTCCATCATTTTTTCCAGCTTTTAGTAAACTTCCAGGAATAGCCCATAGAGCTTTAGATTGAAAATAGCTGTTACTGCGGTGGTACTGAAAGAAGGGACACCATAATTTATGGCTTAGCTGGTAGAATGTCAGGTCGATAATAAAGATGTTCTGGGCTGATTTCTCAGCTGGACAATTCTGAGTTGAACTCTATTATATCCAAAGCTATTCTTCATTCGACAAAAAGCCGCCGCATCCTCATAACATTTTCAGAAAATCTAAGGGGTGTAAAAGTTGTAGGACATTTTAAGAAATGATTCTTTCTCATGTTCGCTCCCACTCATTAAAAGAGCAATAGACATGTGTATAAAATCACTGTGATGAAGATCGTCGTACTAAACTTAAACATAGTTAAAATGATTTGACATAAATCGAACCATGCATTGAGCGAATGTGTTGAGCGAAAAATGGAAATTAAATACATTTTACAATAGCTTTGTGCGTAGTTAAAAAAAAGTTAAGAAAACAAAATCCATTATTTTGATGAGAGACTTTAAATGAAAAAAAGTGGTTATAATAGATCGAAGCAATGTCCGCGAATAGTACAATGAAAGACAGTGTATGATAAGAAATATTAGCATGGAGAAGAGCACTTTATTGCGAACTATAGGGGTTCTTGAAATGTTTCATGATCATCATATACATTTCGAAGAATGATTTAGGGTAACTTATAAATGTGCGAAGACTTATATAATAAATGATGCTGCGAAAGTTGGTTTATTAGAGACTATAATAGTGACAAACATGTTGGATATGAATGATGAATTATCAAATGAACAATAGCGAAAAGCAATTAGGTTGTATTGAGATCGACGGATTCGTCATAGTTTTAAAACACATCACAGTTATTTTCAGGAGCTTTCCGTGCGCAGGACAAATCACATTTTACCACAAAAAATATTTTCGTAGTCATCAATCAAGCATTGGAATTCACATCATCACTCTCTCTATAGCCGCTAGCAGCAACTAAAGTGAAAGTTTTGCTGCACCTAGCAAAGATCTAACAGATCTTGGCTGTGTATTTAAGTCACCCACACAACTATTTAGCTTTTTTGGAAAACTGACAGAAATGCAAACCACTGTGTACAGTATGCAAATAAGTATATTGGTTCATTGATGAACTTGATTGTCGGGCTGAATTGTTTTTTTAAAAGAACACGCCAAAACAAGATAAACTCAGATCTGAAATGTTGCTTCTTTTTAATAAATTTTGGTCAGCTTAACAAATATATCAAGCGTTGAAGGTAAAAGATGACGATGCTTCATCATTTATTGAACCGACATTTTGAATTTCGACCTGCTTCGAATACCCTGTGAATTTTAGGACGCAATTTCTAACGTGTCAACATCATCGACAACACCCTCTATCCCCCTCTCACCCCCAAAAGTAATCGTTTCTCAAAGGGGATACTGAAATTTTCCTCGAGGAATCGAATATTCGAACTGATTCACAATCTAGCCGGGGAGTAAAATTGTTCATTTTTTTTAATACAATGAAGAAGATATCACATGGAACGGACGAGGCACTCTTGGCAACAACACGGAATTCCTTACTGATTTATCATCACCAAACTTCACATTTGGAAGCAGGATTTAGAGGTGAGCCGACGGCACAACCGAATGCTGAGGCGAACTCTGCACTGTTTGACAGAGTGCCTTTCACTCTGCAGAGAAAATCAAATGACATTATTTTACAGCTAGAAAGGGTTCACACACACAAAAAAAAAAGTCTAAAAGTAAGGCATGGTCAAAATTTCAAGATCAGCTAATGTTGTGAAACATAATTTTTTTTTACTTATAAGTAGAGACTAGAAACCCTAGAAACAAAAATATATCGTATGACCCGATGGTCGCAGCAGTTGGAGAAAGCGATGGATATAAAAAGAGTAAGAGAAATAGAAAGAATGAACAGAGATAAATATAAAAACGGGTCTAAGAGAATGAATTCGAATTACTAAGTCAGTGTACAATGATTTTGATATAATGCAGGAAGATACTTAAGAAAATTCGGTGTCATAATAAGTTAAGTCACGTAGATTGAAATTATGAGCCTAATACAACAAACTGAAGCAAGATTGTTAAATGTCCTTTACGCTACTTTCTACCTCTATTATCTCCAGTGTCACACTTGACTTAAATTTGACCTTTTAAGATCTGGATTATTGACTATTTTCTAGCAAAATATTGAAGCAGATCTCATGACGTTTAACTCTGTGGAAAAAAAATCTTTGGAAAAATCAATATACCTTTTAGTTGGGATGTTTAAATATTCAAAAAGTCAAGAAAAAGGTAAACTTGATGTAACTAAGTTAAATAAACCTATGTGAAATGAATACACTTTTAAGGTGCGATATTTACAAATTAAAAAAGTCATGAAAACGTATTTTCCTTGTCTCAAAGTTGATTTACGCTGATTCTTTTGCCATCATAAATACCTGATATGACTGAACGCTGGTGGACAAGACAGCCACTATCGCTAAGCCATGATGATGTAATAAAGTAATAGCGTCTCGCTTTCTCATTGCCCAACAGAATTTGCCGCAGATTTTTTTATGTTGAAACATCAGTGAAAATAATGCGGTCTTTAGTAATCGCAAATAAAAGATTACGCGAAATAGGCTCTCCTCGATGGTCGGTCTTAAGATAAAACTGAGGGAGACAGTTACCTGAATCTGTGCAGAGAATGAACATTCGTTTCAATCATCAGCAATACGTTCTCGGGTGTCATAACGTCGCACCACATCTAGAGAAAAACATAACAGTATCAAGAACACAGTGGGTCTTTACAATAGCAATAACATATTTAGGTCATCACAGTATCAAGAACACAGTGGGTCTTTACAGTAGCAATAACATATTTAGGTCATCACAGTATCAAGAACACAGTGGGTCTTTACAGTAGCAATAACATATTTAGGTCATCACAGTATCAAGAAAACTTGTGGGTCATTATAGTACCAATAACATCTTAAGGTCTTCACACAGGATGTTTCATGGGTAGTTCTCGTGTTTTGTGTATCACACAAAGTAACAATTTTGGTAAATACCTGACTGAAGCCCAGATAGAACAGCTGGCTGACCGTGAAGTTCAGGCCGGGGAGGCTGGTCTCTGAGGCTTGACCTGCTGACCTGAAGGCTCTGTAGGCCAACTTGAGACCTCCGTTGTCCGCTATATTCTCACCAAGGGTCATGTCACCATTGAGCTACGTGTGTGGGGTTTAAAAGGGGGGGGGGGGGGGGAGTGACCAGTGTGGCGGAAGAGGAAAACAGGAAAATGTTCACAGTATTAAAATCACCCTAAAATTAGCTATTAGAAACAAGCAAAGCATTAGCGTTTATTGATGTGAGAGAGGTAGCCTACAGCTGTGAATGTCTTCGTTGTCTTTTTGGCCAACGAGGCAACTCTGCTGAAGCTAGAAATACCATTGTAAAGGAATGGACAAGATAAAAGATCACAGATTTTAATCCGTCAAGAGAATTATGATAAGCCTAGAGTGCGATACTTCAGATGACAGCGGAGCCAGGAAATGTTTACTAAAATACTCTGGACAGGACCATTCATGCTCTCCTTACCTGGTGACCAAGCCAGGAGAAGGAGGAGTACTGGTCCACCAAACACGCAGTAGCAGCTTTAAAACCTTTCTCAGCGGCTGGAGTCCATTGCTGTTCGAGCTGACCGTTCTTGTTGAACAAGCGGCCGTTGTTGTCGAACCCATGGGTGAGCTCGTGGCCAAGAATAGTGCCGATTGTGCCGTACAAGAGGGCCCTGGGAGGTATGGAGGAGATTCAATGTCGCTTTGGGGCAATGTTGGAGACAGACCCGTTGAACACGATATTTCAATGTATGATTGGGTTCAGTTTATCAGTACGGAAGTGATGTTGAACTTAGGTATTGTAACAAAGAAATAATTAGTAGATTTGGAAAGAAAGCATTTCCCTGCCACACATTGGGGTGATCCAATAAGTTATGATATGCTTTGCGAGGGTAGTTTCAATCCTATAATTATGTCAAATGTAAAGGAGAATTTGCGATTCGTTTCATAACAGTATATTTCTACATCCTACATAGAATCAACCGTCAGTCAACCAGAGAGCCTTATATTCGGGGCTTGTTGCTGAATTTTGAATCTTTTCTAAATACAAATTGATTGATAAGTCAACCTTCAGACTTAAATTCATAAAACAACACATAATCATACATTTTTTTTGCTAAAAGTGGAGTATTTTCCGAGAGAGAGAGAGAGAGAGAGAGAGAGAGAGAGAGAGAGAGAGAGAGAGAGAGAAAGAGAAAGAGAGAGAGAGACAGAGAGAGAGAAAGAGAGAGACAGAGAGAGAGAGAGAAAGAGACAGACAGAGAGACAGACAGACAGACAAAAAGACAGACAGAGACAGACAGACTGACAGAGACAGAGAGAATGAAAGAGAGTGGAGGAAAGGGAGATAGTGCTTTCAAAGAGTTTCGACACATGGCAGATACACCTTCAGGTTGACATAAAGTTCTAAATCTAGAAAACGATTATTCTGTACGGGTCATTTGCCATTTGGACTGATATAAACATCTTCAGATTGTTTTGGCTCAAGCGAATAAGAAGACTGATTGTCAGGGATAAAAGAAAAAAAAAGATGCGGAATTCATAAAAAGTGACCTCTCTGATTGTCCGTAAAATTTACGGATGCTTAAGTGGATTGGGAGCTTTTCTAGTTATGATGAAGGTCTAACTCTATTGTGTACTATTGCGTAAACCTTTCAAGAGCAACACCATGGACTGCGTCTTTCATGAAATCCATTTATTATTTTCTAAAATCTTATTTATGATCGGCCGATTTCCATGCATATATGATTTAATCCTTCGCCAGTGTGAGAACCGTTGGCAGTGAACTTAAACTATTTTATTTCCATATATGCATTTTTAAAGTTTAATAATAATAATAATAATAATAATAATAAGAAGAAGAAGAAGAAGAAGAAGAAGAAGAAGAAGAAGAAGAAGAAGAAGAAGAAGAAGAACAACAACAACAACAACAACAACAACAACAACAACAACAACAACAAAAACAACAACCTCAAAAACTTCAACTGAAATCTGGAGGAGCTCCCTAAAAGACTCAGCTCAGAGCATTTAACACTTTAAAAGCTCTTTCTCACAGAATATGATATTGAATCGAAATTTTATCATTACAATCATTTTACAATTGCAAAAAAAATTTCATTAAAAAATGCTTTTATTATTATTTATATCTTGCATGCTTAACATATTTTTTTTTATTTTTTCTATAGTTTCTAACTAAAAAGCATATTAACTGGTTGGACCCATTGTTATTAACCTCTACGCATGCGTACTCGTTGTAATCCGGGGAGTAAAATGGCGGTTGGAGTATACCAGCAGTCACTGTGATGTGGTTTTCGTTCCAGCTATAAAAAGCGTTTACTATATCCGGTGCTATGGGCCATCTGGAGGACGATACCGAGCAAACAAATGGAACGTGACCAATTACATTAATCAAATATTCAATGTGAGGACTTAGTTAAAAAAAAAATAAAGTAATCGGTTGCTGCCATTCAAAGAAAAAGATGGTAGGCATGTCTCAGATACTTTATTTTCAGGATAAGAAAAAACAATATACATGAAATAATTGTGTCCTTTCCTGTTCTATTTAAATATCCTTTCAAACACTTATTAGAAAGCTATTCACTGCTGTAACAAGTGCACCGGGTATTTATTATAACCTAAATGATAAGAAATAGTTAAAAGGACTTATAAATAAAGTTGTTTTACAAAATTAGGTGCTCTTAATGGGGACTCGATCTATTATTGCCTGATAAAAGATATTATCAATGATTTTTTTTTAATTTGCCTGAATGAAATGTGCTTGCCAAAGACATCTTTATATTACTTAAGGTAATTCATTTGGTTCGTAAAATAAACGTAGCTTTAGACCCAGTAATCATAAAGCACAACAAACTTAGTTGTTGTTTTTTTTATTTCGCAGACTCTCTCTGCCTGTCCCTGTCTGTCTGTCTGTCTGTCTGTCTGTCTTTCTCTCTCTGTCTCTGTCTCACTCTCTCTCTCCCTCTCTCTTTGTCTATCTAGCTCTGTCTGTCTTTGTCTCTCACTGTCTGTCTGTCTGTCTGTCTCTGTCTCTAAGTAGTATAGAAAAGTCAGCCACAAACCTAGATCTAGCTCGAGACCGACAAATAAGACGTGAAAACATTACAACCGATGGAATGAACAGGGATCGAACCTGCGCCTCGATGCGGCACCCATCGCCTTGCCGAGACAAGACCAGGCACTTAACCACTGATCTATCCGCATCTACAAAAATAGATGCTTCAGGAACAGTGACTTTCATGTTGGCTTGAATAGACTAAGAGGTTGAATCGCTAAGAACGATCAAGTCCATATTTTTACAGGACATAAACAAACTAGCCTCTAACGGATCTTAGAAAGATGTCATTTGACTGAAAAGCATAAATGAATATAGAAATAAAGAAAGCAGTCAAACAACGTTAGAGGCTGAGACAGACGAAGCTAGATCTAAGGATCTAAAGATGCAAGTGACTGAAATTAATGAAATAAGTGGTATAGAAAAGTCAGCCACAAACCTAGATCTAGCTCGAGACCGACAAATAAGACGAAAGACGTGAAAACATTACAACAGATGGAATGAACAGGAATCGAACCTGCGCACTTGGGCTTTTGCTCAGCCAACCGTGACACAGTCTTCAATAAGCTAACGTCTGTATAATGCCGTACAGCAGTATGGCAGTGCCATTTGCATCTTCTCATTTAAGATTTCAGAAGATAGTATAATTTGGAATGGAAAATTGAACGATTTGATTTGGTCTTTGTTTTTTTTTAAATAATGTTGTAGCAGAGTTCGCAAAACAATCAGTTGTTGTCCCACATACATTTATTTTAAAAAATTAAATGGTTTTTTTAACCATATTTTTTTTAAGATGGCAGCTTTAATGACTCAAAAAATTCCCCTCTTATTTAAGTAATGAAAGGCGCACGAAAATATAAGTCTAGCGCCCTTTGAAATTCATTCTCTCAAGTGTCCTCCTCGAGCAGGTCTATGTGTGAACAAGTTCCACAATAACTTGAAGCTCGAAAAAGCATAAAAAGAATGAACCTTTTCAATTTACTGCACGCGACAGTCTTTATCATGAAGAAGTTTTCAAGGAGACCAAGTCTAGGCTAAAAAATATTTTTACAGAAATGCGATAAATCTAAACTTGCTAAAAAAAAAATACGTTAAATTAAGTTAAGTGTCTTTAAAATAAGGTGTCTCAAGTGAAGAGACATTTGGTTGTCAAGAATACAAATATTACTTACACGTTTCCATCAGGTTCCTTGTCGTATTTATTTAGAGTCTCATTGAGGGCAAAAGCAAGGTGACTGAGCATATTGAAGAAAAACTCACTCTCCTCCACCTCCAGCTAAAGGATGCAGATGGAAAGAAAAACAGGTTACATCATATATTTCATGCATTGTTGCTTGAACAGAGCTTGTTTAGCCTCTAGCAGTCACTGTTTTTCTTTCTAATCGTATTTAACATCAGACACGGAAGGTCTAAAATTTTTTTTAAAAAAAAGGAGAGGAATGAGGTGGCTGTGAGCACTAGCTAAAATACTAGCCCTTATAATTCTTACTAATAGTTAACCAAGTGGTCTTCTTTACATTAATGTCAATACTTATTCGCAATATACAAAACTTGGCGTCTCCACCACATACATCTATCTGTCTGCCTCTCTCTCTCTCTCTCTCTCTCTCTCTCTCTCTCTCTCTCTCTCTCTCTCTCTCTCACTCTCTCACTCCCTCTCTCTCTCTACCCCTTTCTCTTTCTTTCTTTCTTTCTTTCTTTCTTTCTCGCTTTGTGTATCTGCTCTCACTCTTTATCAATATACTCTTTAGGCCTGCTGACAATAACTCTTGTTTAGCTCATGCAAATTTTTATTTCGTAAAGAGAATATCAATTTTTGTATATTCTAGAAGAAAAGGCGAACGACAAAAAGGGTGTGAAATTTACTACCACTATAACTTCTAATTGAATGGATAGAAAAGGCTTGCGAAGACAGAGCGAGAAGGATTTATAGCAAAGATAGGTGACATAAGATCTGTTTGAAGTAAAGATCCATATAAACCCACAAGATATTGACCAAGATATAGAATTGAGCACCTAATGGGACTTATGTTAAGGATGGAGATCTCGATTCTAGACTGTATTCATTTTGTCTAGTAGAATATAGAATTTTTTTCACATCACTAGCCGTGATGTTTTTTCCCTTGGTTGAGTAAATACAACCTAAGGCCTGACGCACCTTTTCGTAATGTTTGTCAAGTAAAGCTCTGTTCAGGATCCAGTCTGGATACCCAACACGCAGAGACATATCTTGGGCCTTGTCCTTCAGCTTGGATCGCGTGACTTGGTCAAGCCACTTCACATTGTCCAAGAGGCTAATGAACTCCGCTCTGATGTTTTCAAGTGCTTCTGTGACCTGATGAGAGGCGACAAATATTTGATTCGATTATTTTGTGAGTGTATGCAAATTTAACTTAACATATTGAGGACAGAAACTAACCGGAGAGCTTCATCAATCACTCCCTTGAAGAAAAAAAGAGAACATGCGTAATATGTTGCAGACTTTTCTCAAAAATTTAATAAGCTGTTTGTGGAAAAAAGAATCGGCTGATTTACGTTTTCTGTCTTAAAACAATTCAAAACTTATTATATTGAGAATTTTAGACACTTATGTAACAAAGGAACGGTATTTCACAAGCAGCTAATCTGCTCTCTGGTTCAAGGTTTTGCCAGCCCATGAAGCAAACCTGTTTGCCTGGTAGAACTGATCCGTTCAAAAGCTTCGACGTTTAGCCCATTGCTCAGGTATGCTAAAACGGACGTCCGAAAACAAGAACTCGCACATGGGAGAAAACTGCAAATAGTGCTCCATCGATAATGATTGTCTTCTAGATGCTTCTGATTATAGTGAGGTGATTATGGCTTTTAGCGAAGGAGCATAACTCTTCGTGAAAAACAATGAGGGTTTAGGCAGATTTATTTGATTTATAAAATTCTGATATCCGATATATCGAGCATATTGGCCCACTCAAAAACATAATTGTTATTTGAAATGATCTCCCCCTTTCCAAAATGCACTTAACTCATGAGGTATTTCTTTGCTCCGAATAATTTATCACTACAAAAATATTTTCTAATTCAAAATATCGATAACGATATAGGTTTAAATGTTTCCCCTCAAAACTGTTTGTGTATCATTTTCATGTCGAATTCACAAATTTCAAGCGCATGTTATGTTCTCATTTTTCCTAAACATTTAACAAATCCCCATTTTTATGTCCTTCAATAAACTGATTTGAATTGCTTCTGTTCTCTTCAAAGTTCTGGTTGCTATATTTTTAAATGCAGCTGATAAAAACTTTCGGTATGTGCCACTAACGTTAACATGAATTTAAATCTTAACTTCTTTTCGATTTTGGATACCTGTATTCTTTTTTTTTTCGGTGATTAACATTACAAGTTTTGGCGTGTTTGTTTGTGTATTTCTTTTCGTTTATTTTGTTGTTGCTTTTTTTTTTTCATTTTCTGTTTTTTGTTCCTCTACTTGAGCACATTTTTTTCGCGTTATTTGCATTACTGTTTATTTGAAGATTGATTTCAACTATTAAATCGATATGTGTTTTTACCTCCTGCACAATTTTGAAGTGGTAGTTTCCAGGATTTTTTTGACTATGACGACGATTTGATAAATTTCATTCCCGACCAACCTAAGAGACTTACTGCAGAGTTTTTAGTTAGAGTTCTAGATTAGATAACATTGCTTTTTGAGTTTGAGACAATATAAACCATAAATTATTGGTTGAAGAAAACTGTTTGTCCAGATGGCTAGGCTAACTCTCCGACTATGGCACTCTAGACAAACTTATGTTTTCCTACCCGATATAAGATAATATGGGATACTACAACTAGAATACATACATATATATATATATATATATATATATATATATGCCGCTATTGATGATTCGTCGTATGTTTTGTATTTTTTTTGTTTTTTGTTGTTTTTTTTTTTTTTTTTTTTGGGGGGTGGGGTGGGGTGGGGTGTTTTTTTTTTTTTGTGGGTTTTTTTTTTGGTTTTGGTTTTTGTGTGTGTGTGTGTGTGGGAGGAGGAATGGGTGATGGGTGACCAGCGCTGACCTTATTTTTACTGGCAGAAGAAAAATAATTCTCCACATAGAGAGCCGCCCCAGCAAAGCCGACCGCTCCCCTGGCTTTGTCCACGCAGAATCGCCAGCGGTCAGGGAGCAACGTTGTGCCGCTCTGGACTTTGGACAGTTCCAAACTCGCCCTTCTAAA
>JAWDGP010001971.1:72500-87500 GCA_033675545.1 Elysia crispata
CTACAACGGAAATTGGAGGCAACATAAATATAGTTCCTATTGCGAATGCTACTAATCTCATGGACTGCAAAGAAATCAAACGAAAATACTATTATATTACTCTCTCTCACTCTCTCTCTCTCTCTCTCTCTCTCTCTCTCTCTCTCTCTCTCTCTCTCTCTCTCTCTCTCTCTCTCTCTCTCTCTCTCTCTCTCTCTCTCTCTCTCTCTCTCTCTCTCTCTCTCTCTCTCTCTCTCTCTCTCTCTCTCTCTCTCTCTCTCCTATCCGCTATCCTTTTTTTTTTTCACCCTTTAATCATCTTCAATGTTTGTTCTTTTTTTCTTTCTCCGTCTCTGTCTCTCTCATTTTCTTCTGAATTTATATTGTTAGTTGTATTTTGTGGAATTTTTCTTTTGTTTGTCTCTGTGGGTTTGCATACAATCTAATTCGAAAAAAAAAATAAGGAAGAATATTTCCCAAGTGCGTTTGAGATTTAGACTGATTCAATACTGACTGTAACTTTTGAAATTTAGACGCTGTAGCTTTAACAAAGCCTTTAATAATTGATTGTGTATGATGAAAAGCTGCGTTTGTGAATAATAAACATGTGGTGCAGTATAATAAGAAATATATTTCTCAATTTTAGTTCTATCAAATCATACTTAGGATTATTTGATTTAAGATATTTGTCTTCTTTTCCTTTTGGACTATATAGTGGTAAGACACAATCTGTCTATCTAGCCATACTTCGCACCTCCCTGAATGTTCGAGGATGAACGATCTTCTTACTCTATTCAGACATCGCTTAATACGAAAGGCCAAACTTTTTTACCTGCTTCATTTTGTCACGTCCTTGGATCTCTATAGAGTCAGTATCCATGCAACTATGGTACCAAGTCTTCCATTTCTTTACAGAGGTGGAGTTCTGCCCTTTGAACAGCGACCCAGTTTTTTCGGCTATCTATAAATAACATGAAATGGCATGAATGTATCAATCAACTTTTTGATACCACCTGTTTTATCTTTTTTGTTTCTTTGTTTTTTGTTGGTTTCTTTTTGGTTTTTTTCATAAATGCAGAGATTACTGTTCCTAGGAGTATCACTTTACAGTATTAGGAATGAAAATTCTTTATCACCGCAACTTATTTTTCCCTTGCCTTCCAGAAATGAGGTTGTTAGCCTAAACCATATACTGTAGATCTTGCTGTCAAGACTAAGAGTGCCAGTATGGAAACCATCAAAAATCATTTTTGAAAATATCTAAGATTTTAACTTCCCAATCTCATACAATTCAACTTGGTTAGCCATTGGATCTGTGGGGTTGAGGTGATGAAAAAAAGGTGGAAACATACATTTTAATTTTGCCATAAATAACAAAAGAAAATAAAAAAAAAATCTACTTGGTGTAGATCCTTTCAATATTCTTCATATTTCCTCTCTTCTTCGATTGTTGTATTTTCTCGATCGCATCAGATATATGACATTCGCATTGAAATATTTGTCCATCTTCGTTTCTTATACTGTAGCCGCTTGCAATGCTAATAGTGGAAACATATATTCAAGTGTTAGGATGAGTATTTTTTTTCAGGGTTTCAAGTAGGTGCGTTGATGATATATAGTAAATTTTAGTAGCAAAGAAAGCGCGCTAGAAAAAAGATAATAAGGTGAAAGAGTGTGTGTTTGTGTGTGTCAGAAAAAGAGAGAGAGAGAGAGAGAGAGAGAGAGAGAGAGAGACAAGAGATAGAGATAGAGAGTAGAGAGAGGGAGGGAGAGAGGAAAGAGATAGAGAAAGAGTAGAGAGAGGGAGAGAGAGGAAAGAGATAGAGAAATGTAGAAAGAGAAAGAGGGAGAGAGAAAACTCTAGACAGAAATGTCAGCTACAGAGAAAGAGAATACTTTTTTGTTTTATACTCTATAATTATTTTTCCAAAAGCAAGTGGTATCGGAAAAATTTAAGGCATTATTTTAAAAATAGGTTACATGTCATGATTGGGCAGGATCATATTTTGCATTGTTTTTAAGGCATTATTTTAAAGTAAGGTTAGAGTCAGGAAGAATGTCAGTCTTAGCGTAATTTAATTTCTGTTAGAAAAATAGGTTGGGTTGTGACCTGCGTCATCTTAGTAGATGTATAAGAATGTGATTACTGTTTTATCTCAGAAATGAGAGTGACAGTGCCCGATCAGAATTTAAGTTGTTTAGGGTAAGATTTTTTTTTTTTTTTTATTAGGATTAGGGGGCCTAAGTGAGACTTCAAGAGAGAGTCCAGTTGTGGTCAGAAGAGGAGAAACAGCACCAGTCTCAGCTTGGCGTCGTTGCCTTGCTCCAGGACGGTAAACATTGACCACGCGGGCTCTCCAGGGGGAGGCTTGGCTTCCTCGATCCATTTCCCGCACGCGAGACGGTACATGTCCTGGCACGGAGGGACATCCTTGTCCATTCGCGACAAGATAGCAGCACTTGTTCCCACACATTCTGGAGTTACACATACCTACAGATAGATAGAGGGAGAACATATAGAGGAAACCATGTCTGGGAGAAAGGTAGAGTAGATTCACGATGGATGAAAAAACTCTTGGGACTTCCGAAAGGGTCGAGAAATAACATGCTTTGGAAGTGGATGTAAAAATTACTGTAAGGCTAAAGCTTCGTTCTGCTTTTCTCCTAAAAGATGTTTGCCTGTAGTTGTCTGCAAGTGTAAACCGCCCTCAAAGTCACCTCCTTCAACTCCCATAATTTCTCTTTCTTTGGGTCATTCTATAACTATAATACTCTACTGTTTTGTTTTTCGCTATACTCTGTCTGATTCTCTCCATGCTTGACTATCTGTCTGCCTTTGACTTTATCTCTCGCGATTAAATCTAGCAATCTCTAGATCTGTCTTTATATATTCTCTTAGGAATACCTAGCTCTGCATATCTTTAGTCCTATCATCTATATATCCGTCTATCATAAATCTCTCTCTTCCCCTTTCTATCTACCAATCTTCCTTTCTCTTTTCCTGTTTCTTTTCAAAATCTCTCTCTCTCTCTCTCTCTCTCTCTCTCTCTCTCTCTCTCTCTCTCTCTCTCTCTCTCTCTCTCTCTCTCTCTCTCTCTCTCTCTCTCTCTCTCTCTCTCTCTCTCTCTCTCTCTCTCTCTCTCTCTCTCTCTCTGAGTCTAAAAAGGGACAGCCACACAACTTTATGACTACGGGACTAAAAAAAGAAACAACACAACTATAGATTTAACATATAAACGTTTCGCCTTTTATTTGGCATCTTCAGAGTAGTTATAAAGTTGTGTGCCTGTCTCTTTTTAGACCCTGCATCATACTATTAACAGACACACACGCGTCCTTCAAGTGTGGGATTTTTGCTTTTCTTGTTGGATTTCTCTCTCTCTCTCTCTCTCTCTCTCTCTCTCTCTCTCTCTCTCTCTCTCTCTCTCTCTCTCTCTCTCTCTCTCTCTCTCTCTCTCTCTCTCTCTCTCTTTCTCTCTACCTTTCCCTCTCCTTCCAAACCTTAACACGAAGTCCCTGGGACTCTGTCCATATTACTGTTGTGTTAGATTTGTCCACAACTGACCTGAATGCCCTTTCCTTACTGCCTGGAGGCGGGAGTTAAAATAGATTCTTTTATTAAGCCATTGCTTCACGCGACTGCACTGTATATGTACCGTTAAAAATAGCAATGGCTATGTCAACTGAGTCGGGCTCTATCAGCTTTTCTGGTTATAATTATCATTGTCTCTGAAGCCATTCGAAGACTATTGGGAAACCAACCAGATATAATCGCCATGGTTCTTCTCTCAGAAAGTGTGCTAATTTAACGCTATGATAAGTTCTTGACAGCCTTTATTGGTACTACTTGTATAATAATAGCGAGAGGGATTTTAAAAAATGTCTTTGTTCAGCCCTAGAGACACTGTAATTGACACTTGGGTCAATTTGACTTGGGTGACCTGAAAATCAAGAATAAAACCTTCTGTGGAAAATCCCCATAGCTTTTTCTTCCTTACAAGGGCAATCTAGAGTTTACGCTGTTTTTCACGTGTATATTGATTACAACATTTATAATTCTGTACGGATGTGCAGTGTACTATCTCAGAGGCTGCCGACACGTTTATCTGGACAGATCCACCACCATCACTATCAACTTGCTTATTGTTATAGACAAGTTTTCACTGATTTCGCTAAATAAATCCATGTGTACAAGTCTGGAAAATATCTTGATAGCTTTTTGATAAGTAACGAATTGTTTTTTGTCATTTTGATGTAATTTTACTTATCATGGCATCAAGTATATCCATAAATACATTGATCAAAATTCACGTTTGAAATTTTGACTATTTTTTTCCGACTCAAAGGTATATGCGGAGTATCATACTTCGAATAAGCTGCACCTGGACATATATTTTAGCATTATCACACGAGAGTATAACATGGTTGTTGTTGTTGTTGTTGTTGTTGTTGTTGTTGTTGTTGCTGTGGTTTTGTTTTTTCTTTCTTTTTTAATGCCAGTAGCATTAAAATTAACAAAATAAAATTCTTCGTTTGGAATCTAACGACATTTTGAAGTCATTGACCTCCCACTGTTAGCACTAATATCGTCGTCTCTTCCTTCAAGCTTTGCTATTATTCTCTGACCAGAACTTTTCTCAGCGATGTCTGACAACTTCTGACGTTTGAATTCGAGTACGAACCGCCTTAAGGGAGCGGGCAAACAACCGCGTGATACATCTTATTGATTAAATAACTAAAAAAGAAGGTGATTGAAAAAAAATCGTAAAGCAAAAAAGTTGTTTAGCCTACAAAAACAACTATAGCTCCCAGCTTGTCAGAAAGGAACAGTCAATCCGAAAGAGTAGGGTCATCTAGAACATGGTTTATAAGAGATAGCAGAGTAAGGTCATCTAGAACATGGTTTATAAGAGATAGCAGAGTAAGGTCATCTAGAACATGGTTTATTGGAGATAGCAGAGTAAGGTCATCTAGAACATGGTTTATAGAAGATAGCAGAGTAAGGTCATCTAGAACATGGTTTATAAGAGATAGCAGAGTAAGGTCATCTAGAACATGGTTTATAAGAGATAGCAGAGTAAGGTCATCTAGAACATGGTTTATAGGAGATAGCAGAGTAAGGTCATCTAGAACATGGTTTATAGGAGATAGCAGAGTAGAAGATTGCACAATCTGCGGCGTGAAGCAAAATTCCAAAATACCAATCTTCGTGGGAAAAAGCGTAGGTCTTCTAGAAAATAAATGGACATACTCTTTCCAAATTAACAAAATCAATCTTAACGATGTTTAAATATCTACGACTGGCTTTTAAAAATGAAATTCAAACTGCGTGGAACAATATGAATGTCATATAGCTATTCATGATAAGCGTATATTTTGAAAATTTGCTGTTGCCAAGGACATGACAATAAAAAGTTTAGGAAAAAAGCACAGAAAAAAATTAACCCTTCTTTTGAAAAACAGTTTTTTAAATATTTTCTGCCCCCCCTTACTTGCCATAATTATGTAACTTTGTTATATGATTTTCTACATTCAAATTAATAATTTTTTGTTTTGAAATATGCAATTTTAGTAAGAAAAAATTGCACCAGATGACTTTTGACACTAGAAGTAGAACAAGTCTGAAATGATGAAATTTTATAATTTAATTTATGATGTCTCAGATAATTGCGCATTCGTAAATGCAGTAAAATTTTAAAAAGTTTTTAGAAGCAGATTTAGCCTATTTTTCAGCTACTTCTCCTGGGATGTTTGTAAATACCCAATCATTGTGTCACTAATATTATTGGAAATAAAGAGTTATGTCACTTTGTTGGAGGAAGTCTTGACTTTTGTTCAACAAGGGGAGCATTTTGAAGATCTAGGCAGAAGTAGATGATTCTCTTGTAACTGTTTTCTCATAGTCATATGCATATTTACTTCAAGTTTCATAACTATACGCATACTTGTAGACGCTATTCGCTAACAAGAACTTAAGATAGAGCTCATGGCTTTCAACTATGTAACATAACTCTGTAAAATCGCATTCCCTATAGGCAACTTACCTTAAGGGCCGTGCCGTGTTCGGTGTGCCGAGCGACGACAAACACGAGAGCCACCAGCAGCGCTAGGCCCACCAAACCGAGGAGAACCAGGCATGTCTTCAGGCAGTCATTGCTCTCTTTTCTTGTGTTGTTCTCTGGAGTGATGGAAAATCAACGCGCTTTCTCTATAGTGGATATTTTAGATGCCCTGAGGGTTTTTTTAGTTTTGTTTTGTTTTTTTTGTTTTTTTGTTTAATTTATATACAGTATATATGCAAAGTTTAATATGAATAGGCCAGGAATATATTATGTTCTAAATGTTGTTCGAACTTAAAGTTCTTTAAAAGATTGATTTGAGATCTTTTTGTGTTAAAAATAGTTATCCTTTCTTATGCATAAATCCTTTATACCAAGCGCTCTAGCTTCTATATAATAGAAGTAACAAAACAGGATCTCGAATTCTTTAAGCCTTGAATAATAATATAATTTTGATTGATTTGATTTTTTTTCAATCTACCATCTTCATAAAAAGCTGATCTCTGGATTTCCCCTATTGAGGCATTGAAAGCATTTTACATGGAATGAAACCATTTGTTCCGAGGGAAAAAAATAAACATTCTTCTGAAGACGCAACTTGATTTTTTTTATTCGCATGTTTTGTTTTGTTTTTTTTTTTTTGTTGCTGTTGTTTTGCTGTTCAATTTTTTTTTTCAGTTCGCCTATTCTTTCAAGGGATTGTATTCCTGCGTGTAAAAGACATTATTCGGGCTTGGAGAAAATAGATTTAGAGTTGGAAATTGACAACTAGAACGTGTCGCGATCCGTAATGTGTGGAAGCAATACACGCCTGCCATTGCTACCAGACTGAGAAAACAAGACAGCTGCCACCGGAACTTTAATGGTTGGTTCTGGTCGCCCAATCTATCGTCGTGAGATAAGACCTCGATTGAGAATCATAGGATACATGTGGAGGGTCTGAATAATAGAATCTAGCTGTGGATCGATAGTTATTTTCATGGGTCGGTGGACACCAATTAACAGGTTAGATGCCTAGATACACGCACACAATCATAGCTTTCAAAGCCTACAGAATTTTATTTTCTTAATATGAGGAAGGGGAGGAGGGGTATGATATTGGGCAAATTAAGCAGATTAAACCATTAAACTGTGTCGTAGAAAGAGAGGAAAAGAAAGACAGACAAATATAGAACGGATAAGAGATTAGCTATAAGTCAGGCAGATGGACAGACAGGCAGATAGAGAGACAGAAAGTAGGCAGAAATAGACAGAGTCACACAATAATTAGACAGAAAGAAAGAGACGGATGAAGAGAGAATGCTTCCAATGATGGACATTTTACGTGTCCATTCCACGATATACGGCAATTCTTAGGATCTGAAAAATGACAACTATGTTTGTAGTTAAATGTGCAAAAACTGCATCGATGTCTCTAGCTTATATGATCAAATGGACCTAGAAATGCATTAATTGGAGACACCCACTGATGAGGATAATTTTTAAAGGCAACATATTATTAAATCTTATCAAACTTGTTTCGACATCCTCTTAACCAGTACAGAATTTTCGTTCAGATCTGAAAGGGCAAGTTCTACAACCGAAACATTGCAGAAAACATTTCAATAAATCTGCTTGTATAATGTGTGAGAAGACATTTTTTTTTATTCTTTTTTTTTCCTAAAGTTCCCACTCATTTCAAAAATTCTATTTTTGTAAAATAGTTACTGCTGGAACCATGGGTTGCAATCGTATTCTTAGAGTGAATTCTTGAAACTGTAAGGTATATAAAATATTATCTTTTAAGTCTGTCTCACAGTTTTAAAAGGCGCCATTCATGAGGGGCACATCATGGGATTTTTTTTTCTTTTTTGGAACCAAGAACAGATTTTTTTTAGAATTACAAAAAAAAAGGTTGAATAAAGCTGATTCTGATTAACAATAATTATTTCAATAAATGAGACTCACGTGTAAAATGCTAAATTCTATCTATCTACATATCTATCTATATATAGATAGATAGATAGATAGATATCTAGATAGATAGAAATTCTTTCTCTCTCTTTTACGCTCTCTCTCCATCTCTCACTCCCCCTCTCTCTCTCTCTATCTCTCTCTCTCTGTATATATATATATATATATATATATATATATATATAACTTAGATATAGAGAGGGATTGGTATATATATATATATAAATATATATACAGAGAGAGAGAGGGGAATTGAGAGATGGAGAGAGAGTGTGAGAGAAAGAGATAAAAAGAGAGAGAGAGAGAGAGAGAGAGAGAGAGAGAGAGAGAGAAAGAAAGAGAGAGAGACAGACAGCTAGACAGACAGACAGACAGAGACAGAGAGAGAGAGAAAGAGATACGATACTAAACACGGGCTCGTTCTGTGCATTTGATATTGTTCGTGGGCATAAAAGTATTGTTGAGCCTTCTAGTCGGTCCCCAATATAGAAAGGTCTACAAGCTTAAAAACGGTCTTTGCTTTCAAGACGTTTAAACGCTAAAAAATGATGGTTTAAATAAAAAAAAAATGTTGCATGTTGCAATTTATTAATAACGCTTTTGTTTCCTTTCTATCTGCAACATTTCTTGTTCTCAGCAATGGTGACAACGATTTATACAAACAATGCATAGATTGGGTATCGAAAGTTTTGCTTAAAAAAATACATTTCGACCCTATATTCCTATACTCTGATTCTGTATTACCATGTTAAGCAATATAGTAAACTTTTTTTGGCCATTAACAAAGAACAAGCCGAAAAAGAGTAACCAGTAGAATGTAATTAAAACTTCAATCTCTATCTCCATTTAAACGCTGATAATCATGTAAGAACAATAAGAATTCCCGCAATTCATTTTTTTTTAGTATTTAGAGCCTTATAACGAGTCCTTAGAACGGTCTTTAAATATACAAGCTCACAACCCCTTCCTACGAACAAGACCAAGTTTCAATTTCCTGGGGCTCACAGATGATTTATCCTTTAACTTACATGATCCAGATATTAGCATTACGCCTATTTATCTTTAATTAGAATCTAGATATCTCTATAATTCTAAACAGAGAATCCGCTTAAAATCCTTTGGAAATTTTAAGATTACAAGTAAAATCTACATCTAAATCCTAACCCTGTGATTTGAGTCTGGCTGCTGTACATATCTAGGCTCTAGATATAGAATCTATGTTCAAATAATTTTTTTTAGATTCTTTAGTTAGATCTTAATCTATAGCATGTTGATAATTATACTCCAGACGGTTTTAGAACTGCCGCCGCCTACATTGCAGACCTACTTTTAGTTTCATTCCTGCCATCTGTGCCCAGCTGTGCTTACAGGAAATAGTTCGCACATTCGCCTTTCTCTTTTAAGAAAACAATAATTACATTTTTGCCTTAAATTTTGAAAAAAAAACCAACAAACAAATAAACACTATTTTGGTGAAAAATAATATAACAACTCCAATCTTCAGCGCAATTTACAACTTTCAACTAAATTTGACGTGTTTAGATGGTCTAGAAATGCTCGGTTATATGATCCTCATTTTTCACCTAGCTCCAATATTATGAGAGGAGATTAGCTGTTTTCCAGTATTGGCTGCATGGCAGGAATATGATATCTACCACTTTCGATTTGTTTTTCAATATTGTCATTAACCTATATATATATATATATATATATATATATATATATATATATATATATATACATGTTGTGTATTGTTCGTATATGTTGATTAGTGTTTTAGCAATAGCACAAACTTGGTCTGTAGGCCTAACTCTGGCTATTTACATTGGAGGGATAAAAAGATGTAAATTTATTCAAGCAAAACATGACATTTCTTTCATACTTGCATAACAATACATAATTAAACCACAAAAACGTAAAATCTTTGGTAGCAGATCTATCTTGCCAAAAGCTTTTGTCACGGCATGGTTTTGTTATGCTTTCTATAATAACTGCAGCTTAGCTGTAGAAGCTTATTTCAGCTCGTTTAGATCTAAATTCACCTTCAAATTGCAGGCCGAGTTTATCCCTCTCACCAAGCATTTGGTACTCAAATCCTGAGGCCATGATTCTGGCTCTGAGTCGAGCTGGGGCTGCAGGAGACGACGTTGAAGAATCTGTGTCGTCACCATCGAGGTCATCCATCGAGCCGTCTCGAGTCAGATCTGTCAGCACATCTATACTAGGCGTGTCCTATGTGATCTGGCTGTATTACCTGGGGCATAGGAGGTAGGACCCTTGGATATGAAATGTGCACAGGAAAAATAAGAACATTTTGTCAGATATTGTTTGGCCAAGAGTAATTACAGTGGTGATATCATTCCCCTTGAAAACCTGCGGTACCAACAAGCACTGAGGACAAACATTTTTAACTCTCGATCTTGCTGCATTTGTTTTTCTATTATAGTAACCGAAAGAGGATGGACAAAAATGTCACGGTGCACTCATATCCCTAGCTTTGAAATATTTTCACCATCTATGAAAATAAAATTGTTTTCCTTTCGAAATGTTCTGCAGGTACTATCAACATCTGATTGCATTGACATCATGTTTCATAAATTCTCACCATTATGGCTGCGAATGACAAAAAGTCGTAATCTGTTTGCATCAAGCCTTTTCACATTTTTTTTCATTACGGGGTATCAAAGACTTTATATTTTTTCATAATTGCCAATCATTTTCAACATTATTTTCATTTGATTTTGAATGTTGATAAGCCTGTTAGAAGTTGAAAGCATTTTCAATTGTTTTCTCGATTTTTGTCACGTATGTCATAATGGAAGTATATTTTTCAAGATTTGTTTTTCTATGTTCAAGGTTACAAAATTGCGCTTAACCTCATAGATCTTACAATAACTTACATTCATATACCTAGATTTATAAATGCATTAGACCTAAGATTAGGGATCGTGCCGAAGACTAGATTTTCGGTCACTTAGAGATTGTAACTAGAAAGTGCAAAGAATTTTTACAGGTTTGTCAATTGATTTGCTCTTAAAATTTTTTCTACTTTTAAGGTTTTATCAATTGTGAGATTTTGTTGAATGGTAGGTCCTATTCATGAGGATACTCTTAGCGTTCAAACGTGACCCTTAAACTTCACTAAACTTCAAATCAAAAAATTATTACAAGGAATGCAATAATAATAATAATAATAATAACCATTTATAAAGCGCCGTATATCACCTTAAATAAAATGCTCTAGGCGCGTACAGATTTTTCACAATAAAAACAGTAGATATATAATTTGACATCAATAAGACCCTAAAACATGAAAGAGGTCACACAAAGGCTTGTTTAAAAAGGAAAGTCTTTAAATGTCGTTTAAAATTGTCGTGTGTAAAAGATAGTTTTAAATATGCCGGGAGGGCATTCCATTTAATGGAAGAGTAAATTGAAAAAGCCCTATCACCTAGCGTTGAATGAGATCGTGGTACAGCTAGTTTATTATTACCACTTGATCTTAAAACTCTATTAGGCCTATGACATTCTAAAATTTCTTGAATATAAAAAGGAGATATATTTTGAAAAAATTTATGAACAAAGGTCAGTACTTTAAAATCAATTCTTTGCTTAACTGGAAGCCAGTGAAGATCTTTTAAGACAGGTGTAATGTGCTGATGCTTTTTAGCACAGGATACAATCCTGGCTGCCTGATTTTGTACTCTCTGAAGTTTAATTATTGAGTTAAGAGATACTCCAGTAAGCAATGAATTACAGTAGTCTATTCTGCTCATTACTAAAGAGCTGACTAGAAGTTGAGCAGTATCTTTATTAATATAGCTTCTGATCATGCCAATATTCTTAAGATGGTAGTACGATTGCTGACATATGCTATTGATCTGACAAGACATAGTAAAATTTGCGTCTAAATAACATCCCAGATTCTTTACTGAACTTGAAACAGGAACGCTGGAACTTTTTATTTGAACACTATTAAAGTTAAGATCTATAAGAGCTTTGTTCGTCCCAAACACGATCACATCTGTTTTATCACTATTTAACTTAAGTTTGTTAGAGTTCATCCAATCTGCAATTTCAACCACACATTTCTCGATTGACTCCTTTTGGTAAGATGCAGTCTCAAGCGTATTATCAAGTGGTACATAGAGCTGGGTGTCGTCTGCGTAGAGATGATAATTTACTCCATGCCGCTCTGCAATGTCAGCTACAGGTGCTGTGTACATGGTGAAAAGTAGAGGTCCCAATAAAACAAGCTCCGACTTCCATGTGCTTCTACTAAACTCCTCCCTCCCAGCAATTTAATTTATATAAGTTAACAGTACTTTCTCACCCCATTTATTTTTTTTTTTATCTGATACAATTAGAAGCATCACCTTAAAACCGTTCCTCTATGGCACTGTTACTACTACTGCTACTACTACTACTACAACTAGTGCTACTACTACTACTACTACTACTACTACTACTACTACTACTACTACTACTACTACTACTACTACTACTACTACTATTCATACTACTACTACTACTACTACTGCTGCTGCTGCTGCTACTACTACTACTACTACTTCTACTACTACTAATACTACTACTTCTACTACTACTACTACTACTACTACTACTACTACCACTACTACTACTACTACTACTACTACTACTACTACTACTACTACTACTACTACTACTACTACTACCATTACTACTACTACTTCTACTACGACTGCTTTCATTATGACTGTTATTGCTGCTGCTTCTGCTGCTGCTGGTGCTGTAACTGATACTTCTACTGATGCTACCTCTAGTATAGCTATTATTCCCAAGGCTTACTACATCACTCCTTAGACCAAAACACAACATCACCCCTTTTTTTTTGCATGAAACATGGACAGCATATTCAATAAGCAGGTATGAGTAAGTCGAAAGGTACGTATTTTCATGAAGCCAAGGCTTCAAAAACATTCTTCCTAAAAATTTGTTGCCATGAACCACCGTTTTGATGGAAGTCCTCCAAAGCATACTATTAACTCTAAATCACCTCCTGAATGGTGGATTTAGTTTTGTTTCCTAACTTTGAAGACTAAATATAAACGGCACCGACTAAAGTGTATTAAGCACAAAAGTACTGTATTCCTAATAATGGGAATTAGTTTGTTTCACTGTAATGCTCTCTTCTATTGATATTATCTTTGTAGAAAAAAATGAGTAAGTTTTTCCTGCAAATATAATTAACGATTTAGTGATTACAACCTAAGAATATCAATAAAAATTATCTGAAAGATGTTCAAAACAAAAGTATGGACACAATGTAAATGAAGGTAAAGAAATTTCACTTCTACTAGATAGTCCTGATATTCCTTCCTAACGCCATTCTATAGCACAGGATTCTCACAGATCAGACATAGAAGTCGAAAATGTTTTAGATCTCGATATTTTCAAAACTTAAGCAAATTTAATAATTACTCTTTCAAAATTCCGTTCGAGCATACTTGTATATCTTCTGGGATATTATATCTTATAAAAGCACCGTTTCTGAGCCAGACTTATTATTCATCTAGGTCTTCTATAGATGAAATCAATGTTATGTTAAGTATATTTCAAAAATATAAATAATGTAGGCCTACTTTCTATTGTTGCCCCTGTTTCATGATTGTGTTTGGATTAGTGTTATTTTGAATCTATAATTTGGTTTTCATCACGCTTTTACCGGTCTATCATTCTTCCTCTTTGTTAAAAAAAAAAAAAAGAAAAAAAGAAGCATTGCCCTAATATTCGTTTTATTTTTACTAAAAACAAGTCCTCGGTTTAACGCCTCGACAAATTTGATGAGGGTCCATTTTAAAAATAAAATTCTTGAAGTCTTTGAAAATGATATTGTTCAACGTCTATGGTTTAAGATTGTCGGATTATCAATATCAGAAGATTAAAAATACTAGACGTTGCTTCCAGTTTTGTGTATCATATAAAAACTAACTAGCACAAAAAAAAATAATAAAAATCATCGATACAAAAGTTTCAGCCATTGTTCAAAAGTACATTACCGTGGTAAATTGAGTGCGATGCTTTCAAACGTAAGTAAACATTTCCTTATTGAGCAGGAAAAGCTAGAAAATGTATCAGCACCTTAGTACGCCTATTTTTGGAATTAATATATATTTTAGAGTCATGTATGCTAAAAATTTTCGTCCTACATATATCATTTTTTTTCAGAAAATGTTTTTCAAAATGACAACTTAAAACTTGGCCTAAATTATGTTAAACTTCTTTTTCGTCGTATTATTAGATGAGACGATACTTTTTTTGTAAAACAGCAGAAAAAAAAAACTGCTGAAGATAAAGCAAACCACTTATTGCGCTAAAATTTTTGCTAAAATTTGCATCCACATAGATGTGAATAGGCTATAATCAATCCCATATTTCTTATTGTCATCGCAAAAATAAATGTTAACCCACAAGGCTTTTTTTTTGTAAAGATAAAAGCATCAGTTCAAATAAAATGAATAGAGCAATTGTCTTAAAGGCAAATAATTTTATTTTCTATCCGAACGGGTGTTATAATTAGCTTCTATGCCGTTAAGTGGGTCATTTTTAGTCCTCTTCAAAAACCAAGACCTTTGCTTATTAAACACACACACACACACACACACATATATATATATATATATATATATATATATATATATATATTTAGTAGTGTCTTATTAAACACACACACACACACACATATATATATATATATATATATATATATATATATATATCATTGATTTGCGCCTTCCGTTAAATGCATTGCACTAAAAAATGTCATAAGGATATTACACATGTTCAGCCTGACATATCAATAAAGCGAAAGTGTATCTAAACTAATCTCAAGCTTTTAAAACACCTGGCTAGGCTATTCGATCGCAACCTGGTGCACTATTCTATAAGTACTGTGAATGCTTAACTTACCGGCACGTTAAGAAATAGTCATTTCCTTCTTTGAGATATACAACTATTGATCTGGCTT
>JAWDGP010001971.1:95000-100000 GCA_033675545.1 Elysia crispata
TGACCAACTTCAACATTGTTTACACATGTACATGAACGTAAAAAAAAGATTTTTGAACAACTGTTAAATTGAGTCAAACCATTAATACAGTATAAGTTGGCGAAGAATGTAACTGATAAAGTGGGCGATAAACTATAGGTGAATGATGCCAACAGTGGAGATGATAAATTAATAGTTGTCTCAAGATACATCGAATTTAAACAAAAATAATTTTTTGATTGGCCGCTACAGAGACGCATGCGCAGAATATAGGCGCTAAAAAAGGAAACAGGAAGGCAGCGATCTCAGGCCGGCAGTGATCCTGAGAAGGTATGTTGTGCCATTGTGATCCAAGTTTTCATTTTGTTTTAATTAGAGAAAAGATAAATGCTGACTAATTGTGCATTTTAGGTTATAGCCCGGGTGCTAATTGGCGGGTGATTCCGATGACTAACCTCGACTGAATTTATGTATGTAAATTAAGGTAGAAACAAGATTTTTGAACAATTATTGCTACAGAGACGCATGCACCGATAGTGACTGGGGGCGAACCTGAAACCGGCAGTGAAGCTGAGAAAGTCAGTTATGCTCATTAGAATCGAAGCCTTTTCCATTTTAGTTAGTTTTCTTTGATCGATCGTGAAGACAGTCAATAACTTTTATCTCAACTAAGCCAATCTAACTCTAGATCAGTCGCTTTGTTGTTTTACGTCCGCCATATTGAATTTCTTAACTCCTCAGGCAGAAATTGTTGAAGTTACATGAATAAAAGAAACGTAAACGCTACAGTCAATATGAACAACTACACTGATGTTAATGATTTCCAAGGTGAGAAATGTTTGGTGCGCTCGAATTCAAGAAGGGTGGTATTGGATGTCCTTGCTCAATAGCAATTATTATATAATGCCAGTGGAGACCATATACTAAGGAAAAAAGGGCTTAAAATTGTGAATGCAAGCAGTGAAGATAGAGTGAAGAATGACATATTAGAGCTAGATAAAAAGAGAGACAGAAAACAAATCAATTTTTTTTTCTGAGATTATGTTTGGAATTTTGATCAATGATAATAAACTTTTTTTCCTTCCAAATATCCCGTTGCCATTGACTGTGGAGGCTAGACTCTGGAATATCTCGCCAAAATCTGAGTCTATGATACCTCTCATATATATGATAGTATAGATTTTTTAAAAAGATTTGAATAAAGTTTTTTTCTCTACTATCGACTCGAACCTAAACAAGTTTGTACTCATTGTCCAAGTACTTCATCAATGGTATAATTAAAACGCTAAACTGAAGGAATGTGTTGCTCAGAGTGTGAAGAACCGGTAGCCATAATTATGGAACTGTTGCTCTGAGAGAAAAGTGGCATCATGACCTTTCCTCTCTCACCGAGGGCTTTGACCCACATAGTTATCAACACTTTCCTCATGTGATGCACATTAAACTTCCTGCTAGTGTGAAGTTTTTAACGTGCTTATGCACATTAGGCGGCTACTCTTATGTTCTGTTCATATTGAGATCATCTAGATTACTTAGCTATTGCTTTTTAATTCTATCTTGCGTATGATTATGTCTTTAAAAAATTTCACATCAAAATATTATATGTATACTTTGGTGAACCTAGATCTAGCGCAGTTCTCATGTAGATTTTAAAAGGTCTAAGCTTGGTCAAAAAAGTCAATGTCAGTAGTCTCAAAACTTTCACAATTCACTATCTGCGGCAAAAATATGGATAAAGGTTAGTCACCTCATAAGGAATATTGTGGAAAAGCATGTAAATGTGAAGGCACTGATGAAGTTTTGGAAGAATTGTAAGTATCATTGTGTACTTGCGTATTTTTAAAAAGTTTTAGTTTAAAATGTTTTAAATTTGTTGACAACACTGCCACAGAATTATAATGTTAGGAGTTAATAAAAGAATAATGTTATGTCAGTATTCTGTCATTTTTCTCTTGTATGTAACTACACTCTTTGTCAACGTTTTTGTCTCTTTTTTGGTAATATATTTGTCTGCACTATTTATGAAACTGGAAATATTTTTATCTTCGCTCTTAATCATTATCTTTTAATCAAAGTGGAGTTTTACATCTTTACAAATCTTAAATGTTAAAATACGAATACTGTAACAAAGCTTATATAATTATTTTTAAGTGTGAAGTGGAATTCAAATTCAAGCAACTTGAGACGCAAAAAAGTTCCATCAGCTATAATAAAGTAGTATCACTAGAGAGGACTGTGGGTTTTTTTTTTTTTTTTTGTTGGTTCTACTGCCTCAAACCTTTTGACCTTTCACTTAAGACCCTGCATTGATATGCAGAAGATTCTATTTTAAACATATTGCACTAGTTTTTGTGAAAATTAAGAAAATAAGACATCAAAAATGAAATTATTGATTAGATATCAATTTTTTTAAATTCCTCTCAAAATTTTGTAACTTGAAAACTGGTTTGTAAATCTTGAAAGAATTTCTTAAATGAAATGAAGGCTTAATACTTGTTCTTTTAAATGTTTTCATTGTTTTAGAAATACAATCTGTACAAGACCATAGTGTCAGTTTGCGAGGGCTCGGATGCGTGTGCGTATTAAATAGGCTTATAAATGGTCTTGATATCTATCCTTTTACTCAAACGATCCAGATATGCCTCCATTTACCCATATTTACCTAGAATCTACATATCTCGATAATTCTTATCAGAAACACAACATTTAGGTTAAGGACTAAAATCCTTTTGAAATAAAGGAAAGACTAATTCCACATTTTCAAACTAACTTTTAGTTCCTTTCTACCTCTTATTAGAAACTTAGAATTTTCGCATAAAAATGCACTATCTTGGGGGAATTCTTAGCTCGGCAGATATTTAAAGCAACATTGTAAAGAAAGTTTAAAAAATTGAATTTTAATCCTAAAGGTGAAATCAAGATTTCTCTAAGAACCTTCTGATTTGAGTCTAGCTGCTGTAAATGTCTAGATCTAAGCCCTTGATCTGAAATCTATGTTGAAGCAAATTTGTAGATTCTTTACTTAGATGAAGATATATTTCAGGCAGTTTTAGACACAGGCAGATGTTCCGACTGAGCAATAACTTCAATTTTTCTGTTCTTTCGGTTCTGCAGTTGATAGTGTCATACGACATAATTATTAGTTTTCGTCATAATAAACTTCCTTTCCATGACAACAAACATAAAACCTATCAGCATTTTCCTGGCCTATACATAAAAATTTTCATTTTACGTGGTTAACTTTCGACTAAGATTTCAGCCAAGACATTTTTCAAATTTCTCAATACATAAAAATGGAGGAATTAATACAGTTTTAACTGAATTCTGGCCTGCAATCGGCGCCTTCCCTTTATGGACTGAGGCCGTAACATATCACTCAAATTGCCATCTTCCATTATCATAATTTAAAAATAAATCACTAAAATTATATGAGTCATTCTCTAAAACAAAAAGATGCACATGATGCCAAATCTTTCCATACTCATTTAGATCTAGGTTCTAGATTTAGACTTAGATCTAGCTAGATATACATCTGATTAAAACGCAGTGACAATTGTGCCGTTTCCTTAGGACTACTAGTGCTAGATCTAGATCAAGAGATTTACCAAGTATATTCTTAACATAATAATTATTAAGCGAACCCAGTCTAGCCTATTCGATGCATTAGAGGCAAGATCTACATCTAGCCTATGACAGATCAACTACCTAAGTTTGAATAATTATATATAAATTTTAAAGTCATTAGTAGTGAGTATAGTTTACTGTACGTTTTAAGAGCATATAGATCTAGATCTAGATCTTATAGTTTACTAATTAAACTGCATTTATATATTTTGACTCCAAACTTTTTTAACTTATAATCCATGGAAAAGAAGTATTACTGTAAGATATAGGAAAAGAAAATAATG
Organism: Elysia crispata; assembly: GCA_033675545.1. Taxonomy (NCBI): domain Eukaryota; kingdom Metazoa; phylum Mollusca; class Gastropoda; family Plakobranchidae; genus Elysia; species Elysia crispata. Next base: position 98,888 of record JAWDGP010001971.1, read on the forward strand.
TTCGGCATCTCGAAATTTTTTTGGAAACAAGAAAAACTGAATAAAATAAAACCAGCAAGCACCAACACATGCACAAACACACCCACCCACAATGAGCTCATTTCTTATTTATTTTCACCTTGTAGGCAGTACAGCCTTTAAAAAATATGCAGCAAATATTAAAAAAAATGTACAATTATTATGAAAATAAATGATTTTCAATTTGCGGAAAACTTTTCTAGACAATATTCCACCAGTGCAACATTGTTTACAACATAGGATAAATAAAGGTCCCATCTTCTTTGACCAAAACAGTTATGGCGGCACCGGAAAGTTAAAAAAATACCCTGGACATCCCGAGGTTCCTGTCTGTGTATAATGTCCTTTCCTTAATTTGCGGTTTTAGATCTGCCGCCGCTTACATTGTGTGCATACATTCAGTTTCATTCCTGCCATCTCAGCCCAGCTGTGTTTACAGGAAACACTTCGCACATTCGACTTTTTCTTTTAGGAAAGTAATAATCATATTTTTGCCTTTAATTTTCAAAAAATACTATTTTGCTGAAAAATAATATCACCATTCCAATCTTTAGGCCAATTTACAACTTTATTCCAAATTTGACGTTCCTAGGTGGTCTAGAAATGCTCGGTTAGATGGTCCTCATTTTTGTCCCGCTCCATTATATATATATATAGATGAAAGGTACCGTATCTATACAGTTCTATAACGTTGTAGGCCTATACCTCGTTATTTATATTTTTATTTATTAGAAATGAATCAAAGAAGCATACAGTCTGTTTGGGTTTAGGCGAGGTCAAACTGTAAATATCGGTACCAAAATACAGTTTTGTTTTTTATTTACCATTCCTCGCTGAGTCAAAGATTTTTTTTTTATTTAATCAGCATTATTTCGTTTACTAGCTTAACCCCATAAATATCCTATGGAACACTGGAAAGAAGAAAATAGATAGCAGTGTCTGAATCTCATTCCTGTAGAGCAGATAGATAAGTATTTGTAGATCGACAGTAATATTTAGCAAAGACTTTTGCAGCTTAGATCAAGTTTTTGAACTCTGTCAAACAGTTGGAAGTATTTTAAAATGATGTAGTTTCTTCTTTAATTTCTACGTTTT
>JAWDGP010001971.1:105000-117500 GCA_033675545.1 Elysia crispata
AGTTCAATTGAAAAGGTGGGCCCATCATTTCAATTAACTTCTGAATCGGCTGATTTCTAGTACTGCACTTGAAATAGCCCCACCTGAGGAAGACCTATAGATGAGTTGTGAAACCCCGACAAAAGAAGAAATCAGACGAGCTGTTGGACTATTGAAAAGCGACAAAGCTGCAGGCACTGATAGAATTCCAGCCGGAGCCTTCAAAGCGGACTTGTTGACTTTAGTGGGCATTTTACATGCTCTGTTTTGGAGAATTTCGAAGCAGGAGAAGATACTGAAAGACTGGAAGGAGCCTCACGTTGTCAAGTCCCCGAAGAAAGGAAATTTGTGTGACTGTAATAACTAAAGAGTGATATCTCTACTTTCAATCCCTGGTAAATATTTTGCAGGAATTGTTTTGAAGGGCTCAAATCAGTCGACGAAAGACTGAACAGGCTGGATTTAGACAAAGCAGGCCGTGCGCAGATCAGATAGCAAAACTACGGATCATTGTAGGACGGTCAATCGAGTGGAACTCACCCTTCTATGTTAACTTTATAGCCTTCGAGAAAGTTTTTGACAGCGTGGACCAGGCTCTACGGGGTCCCAGAAAAAAAAAAAGTAGCACTGATTAAGGACATGTAGGGTGAATTGTCATGCAGAGTAATCCGCGGATCTCAACTATCTAAACCGTTTTCCGTCAAAACAGGAGTGCGACAGCGCTGCCTTTTGTGACCTCTTCTCTTCCTCCTTACGATTGACTGGATCAAGCGACAAGTACTGACCGAAATGGGATGCAGTGGAAAATTTAGGATCAGCTAGTAGGAGATGTGGACTTTGCAGACGACCTCGCGTCACTATCCCATGTGCGGGAACAGGTACAAACTAAGACCGATAAACTGAAGGAGACAGCTGAACAACTAGCACTCAAGATACACCCAGGCAAGACGAAGATCTTTAAGATCAACACAACAAGCTTAGCCTCTATAACTATACACGGAAAGGATACGGAGGAAGTTCCATCTTTTATTTATCTGGGAAGCGTAGTCAGCCACGGAGGATGAACCGACGAAGACATCTAGACAAGAATACAGACGGCCAGAATTGCATTTGGGATGTTGTCAAACGTTTGGGAATGAAAAGAAATTGGGCAAAAGACCAAACTAAAGTTTTTTTAACTCCAACGTTAAGTCAGTCCTGTTGTACGAATCGGAAACATGGCGGGCAACGAACACTGTAACTCAGAACCTTCAAACCTTCATTAATACATGCTTACGTAAAAGTTCTTGGCATACAATGGGCGGAAAAGGTCACGCAACGAAGAACTTTGAAACATGAGTGGACAACAACCGTTTGAGGAAGACTTGATGAAAAGAAAATGGATATGGATCGGGCATACTTTGAGAAAGCCCTACTCTAGCATCTCAAGGCATGGGCTGAAATGGAACCCGCAGGGCAAAAGGAAAAGAGGGCGGCTTCGGAACACTGAGAAGAAGGATCTGAAGGTGGATGTAGGAGTTACTAGATATTTTGGCGGACAAATAGAGAAGACTGTTCAGGACAGAGGGCAATGGAGAGCGTTCATTGGTGATCTATGTTGCAGCAGGAACGAACGATTTCGATTGAAAAAAAAATGCAAAAGATAAAAAGTGTGAAAGATATGCATATATCTATATATATATATATTTTTTTTTTTTAATTTTATCTCCCATTCTTTGACACTTAGAAGCTGTAACTAACCCCCATACAGGACACAACAGTGTGGAAAGGCAGTGTTCTAATGACATCTTACATGAGACATCCCCTAGAACATTGTTGTGTTCGATGCCTGGCAATTCGAGTTGCGGTACGGAGATCTTAAAATCAGGGAGTGTAATTTGTTTTGTTGTTGTTGTTGTTGTTGCTGCTGTTGTTTATATACATACATACATATATATATATATATATATATATTTTTTTTTTTTTTTTTGGGGGGGAGGGAAGGTAGTCTGATTTTGTTCTATTCTGTGGCAGTGGCATCTCTGAAGATCTACAGAGCCAGCCTTATGGCAGAGTATCAAATTGATTCTCATCAAATTGTACTTTAGTTATTTCAGTGAAATGGAATAACAGGTTTGGCAATTTTTTTAATATTAAAGTTTTACCATCTTATATTGGCTGCTTTTTAATTTCCATGATATGGGGGTAATCCAGATTTCATTATCTGTGCATTTCCGATAGTCTTTGGTGCCGCTTTCTATCAGCAGTTTGCTTTTTTTTTCCTCGTCGCAATAGAATGTTCTTTGTTTTTAAGCTAAGGAGAATTTTGGAACCTTTTCTTGGTGCCTTAAAAAAATTCCAGATCCTCGCATTCCTTCTAAGTTCAAATCGTATGAACCTTAGTCTCTATGGCTTTATTGCGCATACATCCTGAGCATGAAGTGTACCTAACGACTACTATATTATAACTATTGCTAGAAAAGAATAGGTAATCGGTAAGATTTTTCTTCAAATGTTCACTCTAATCAACAAGAATGAGTACGTTGATAGCTATCAATTCTGCGAAATCAAAGTGGTTTTATTACATCATGACGTTTTAGGGCTAAACTTGAAGTACATGCATTCGTACTGTGAATGAAGTACGGTAGTCGTTTTAGGTGTTTCAAAGCGTGGAAATGTTCCTTTTGTTGCCGCCCTCATAACCACAGAATAATTAAACATTAGAAAAAAAAATAGAAGATACAAATTTAAACTAGATCAACTATTGATTCTTCAGTTTTAGCTATAAGAAAACCTTTAAACTTCTCCAGCTTACAATAAAAAATAGTGTATATTTAGAAAAGTATGCAAGTATGTTGGAAAAAAAAATAATATTGCTTGTTACAAGAAAACTTCAAGATTTTGCGTGGCATAAAATAGAATAATTGTTTGCGGTTACTTGAGTATTATTATTTTCTTTTACTATTTTTTTTAAAACTGTATTACCATTTTCCTGTTTCTTTCTTCATTCTAATGTGTTAATCTGTCATGTCAGCTAGAAACAGAGAAAAAAGAAAAGGAAGACACAAGCTAGTTATATTAAGAGAGTTTTGTTTCATGTCTTGAGGTGATGCGATGGTCCTGCTAACTTCACAAATCTTTATATCGGAAGAAGATTTTCAATGCGAGCATCAATTTGTTCAAATGCAGTGTTGTAATTCTAACGTCCGTCCCCGTATGATTTTCACAGATATCATGATGGCTTCAGGATCGAGGATCAGAAATGGCTCACCTTCTAACTCTGAAGTTCCCCATGTGCCACACGCAAATATGATGGCTACTGGGTTCACTATCAGAAATGGCTCACCTTCTAACTCTGAAGTTCCCCGTGTGCCACACGCAGATATGATGGCTACTGGATTCAGTATCAGAAATGGCTCACCTTCTAACTCTGAAGTCCTCCAAGTGACACACGCAAATATGATGGCTACTGGGTTCAGTATCAGAAATGGCTCACCTTCTGACTCTGAAGTCCTCCAAGTGAACCACACAGATATCATGATGATGGTTACAGGGCCCAGGACACAGGAAGAGATTGACATTGCTTCAAATAATGATATAGACTTACGCATTTTTGGAGACAGTTATAACGATATTGATATTCAAAATCTTAACCCTTGCGATGTAGGCCTACCTAGAGAGCGCTTGCCCAGAGAGACACTATTAAGTGAATCAGACCCGATTCTTGACTCATCAATTAACCTTCGTCCAAAAAATGATTTCGTATAACATAAGCCGAAGTATAATTACTTGTGCTTTTACTATAATGTAATGATGAATGTACTATAATCATAATATGGTGTCAGTTAGAATTTTCTAAAACTTTTCAGTATTGTTCAAATAAAACCTCAGTAGATGTATATGACAACATAGATACTAAACGTTATATCGCTTCATGTTATATACTGCGCATAAATCCATATTATAACTACATGTAGTAATAGAAATAATAGGTTCTCAATAAAATTTTTCTTCAAACATTCACTCTAACCAACAAGAATTGTTAGGGTGGTAGCTATTCCCTCTGCCAATTCAAAGATGCTTCATTCATATATATATATATATAAATATATATATATATATATATATTTTTTTTTTTTTTTTTTTTTTTTTAAGGCTAAAACTTGAAGTGCATGCATTCGTACTGTGAGTAAAGTACGGTAGTCGTTAAAGGTGTGTGAAGAAAAATTCCAGATTTTTAATGGCATAAAGAAGAAATATTGAATATTTGTTGAGGGGTTGATTGGGCAGGCTGACCCTGGAGCTGAGTTAGTAACCCATTTTTCCAGTTTTTTTTAAGAGTGGTGTTTTCTGTAATTACCATATTAGGTTTGTGTTCAGCTATCAATTGTTAATGAAGTATCGAGATCGAGAACAGTTTCTCAACACACAATTCTTTCTGTGTCTCCGGCACAGTTGTAAAAAGAACTACAGAGAAAAGAAGAAAAATAAACGAGGACGGCAATAGAAATAGAGTTATGTTTCGTGTCGTTGTGGTGATGCGCTAGTAGCTTACTTTACCATACTCATCTTATTTTAACCTTTGTAGTTTTTAAATGCTGTACACTTTAGATCAAGCAATGCATGTATATATCTCTTACAAACCATGTTTTCATTTATTACAAATCTCATGATTCCGTGATTTCAAAATTTATTAGAATTTATCGGCTTGTAACTCTAGTTATTTCTTTTTTAATTAAAACTAAGTTTCTCAGGTCAAACACTCAAATATCTGTAGCAGTTAAAAATCTATTTCACCTTTATTTCTGTGCACCCCGTGTACGATTTTTTTGTGACTAACTTAAATAGCCTCTCTCCCTTCAGTGACTGAGTGATGCGGCCTTAGTGTTGTCGCTCACGGTCCAGGTATCATAAATATCACACACACACACAAACACACACACAAGATGACCAACAAAGTGCACCCACAAACAAAAACATCGGTAGGTTAACTAGCCTACTCTCTTCAAATCTCTCGTACCTCCTGTCTTTAGAGTTTGGAAACGTTTGATCTCTAATCAGTGGGCTGCCAGGGGAAGTAGGATAGACTAGGTAGACTAAGAAAATTTCACTTCTTGCATGTTTTATAGATTTGAGACACTTTTGTAAATTTTTGTGAGATATTAAACAAATAAAAATATAGTCCTTGTTTCTTGTTGTTATTGGACTCGTGCACGCTTTTGTAACCTCTCCACGTGTTATTTTCTTCTTAGTTTAAGAACCCCATTTCTTTGTGAAATTAAATCATGTCACCTGGACATCTATTGAGCTGAATTAAAGAGGGGGGAAGAGGAGAAAAAGACAAAACATGAAGAAGTAGAATTTAAAAGAAGAGGAAGAGGAGGAGGAGGCGGTGAAAAGAAGGGGGAGGAAAAATAGCACAATAATATGAATATATATTTATGAAGAAAGCAATAATTTAAGCCATTTTAGTGAACACAGTGAAACGCAGATATTTGCGCTAGTTTAGAGCTACTGAATAAAATGGCAGAATTATCACAACTTAAAACTGGTGGGCGACCTTCACCCTTTTGGTGAGAGGTCAGAGGCCAAGGTCCCCTGTACCTCACTTCAATCCTATCCTGCTCCTAGCGTGTGGTTGAAGCCCTTCTAACTTGCTCCTGGTCTGAATCGGCATCATGAAAATTTCTTCCAGAATCGCGGGACAGAAGATAGCGAAATGGGACAATTCCTCACAAAGCCTCGTCTGCTGAGCCCGCCACTTCTTTTAAGTCTCTGAGCACGCTTCTCGTAAAACTAAACATCATGATCGACTCTATATCACACATTGAGTCTATAGTCCAAAGTTTAGATTTTATCAGTCATGCTGAGGAGATATATATATATTATTTTTATTTAAAACCATTGTCCTGACATGTTTAATGTTGTTCTTTATGTATGTGTTTGGTTATTTTTTGCTTGTGTTTGTATTTTTATTTTATTCTCTTTGGTTTTTTTTTTCTTTTTAGTTGTTTGTTTGGTTAGTTTTATTGTTTCTGGAGGGCTTTTTTTTAGTAACATACAGATTACAAATATTTTGCATTCCTACCTTACTTGCTTCTAAGACTGAAAAAGAGATCAATTTCATTTTTGTTAACATATTATTATCTTAACAATATCTTGCATAAAACCTTTTACCTCTTTATCTGTTTATGTTTCTGTGGCTCTTTCTTTCTCTCTATAGTTAGTTAAAGGTATTGATACTTAAAAGAAGGGCGTCCAGCGTAAAATAAACGCAGAGCGTAGAGACACTCATCCGAAGAGTGGACAGAAATATTGCTCGAAACATGCAAGTCATAAGTAGACCTCTATGTAAGTAACACTTTATTAAATCAAGCATGATTACCAGTTCAAATAAACAGGTTTGGAAAACAAATTAAACACTGAAAAAGAGGTAATTGCAAAGTCCACAAATGTAACAGACTTATATCCTTGGGAATCATACAGCTGCTCTGAAGAAAAGTAAATAGGTGGGAAAGACTACTATACTGAAGAAAAGTGAACCACAACAGTAATAGATCTCTTCTGGAGCCATGCAACTACATAAAAAATAAACAACGATAACTCTGAACTACATAAACTGATAAAGACAGAAAATGGGAAAATAAAACAAAAAAAATTTACAACAAATACAGACTAAATCCAGAGCCACAACACTACATAAATAAAATAAAAAAAGATAAAATTTTGTTTTTTCAATAATACAGACTGTAACAAAATTGTCTCCCCCACAGCCACTCATAGTACAGTTTTGAAAAATATCCAACCTTTAAAAATTGGAATTCTTCTCAAGTTGTCATGACGTCATTCTTTAAATTAACTTTTATGAAGCAAAGATCTCAAGCAAAAAAGTAATCTAAATCTGAGTCCAATCGTTAAATCAGCCCTAGTTTTAGTTCATCTCTCTATAGAGACCATATGTGGTGCTGAACTGACACACAGCAGATAGAGTTTAATGTGTTCCAAACTACCATATTGAAGAAAAGTGAACCACAACAATAACAGTTATATCTTCTCCAGAGCCCAGCAGATACAGTGTAATGTGTTCCAAACTACCATATTGGAGAAAAGTGAACCACAACAAGAACAGTTCTATCTCCCCCAGAGCCCAGCAGATACAGTGTAATGTGTTCCAAATTACCATATTGGAGAAAAGTGAACCGCAACAAGAACAGTTCTATCTCCCCCAGAGCCCAGCAGATACAGTGTAATGTGTTCCAAATTACCATATTGGAGAAAAGTGAACCACAACAATAACAGTTATGTCTCCTCTAGAGCCCAACTGATACAGTGTAATGTGTTCCAAACTACCATATTGAAGAAAAGTGAACCACAACAATAACAGTTATATCTCCTCCAGAGCCGTACCACTGCACTACATGAAAAAAATTACAACAATAACTCTCAAGAGCCCTACAACTACATACAGAACAATATGGAAAAAGAGAAGAAAACAACTTTACAACGAAAATAAATTTATCTCCAAAAACCACAGAACCACATAAAGAAAAGAAAAAAAAAGAAAAAAAAATTGTTCAATAATACATGTGACAGAATTGTAAAAACCCTGAAACATTGAACTCTTCTCATGTTGTAATGAAGATCTTTTTAAAATGAAGAAAAGATCTCAAGTAAAAAAGTAAACTAAATCTGGGTGCAAGCAGCCCTTGTTTTAGTTAATCTCTCCACTGAAACCGTATGTGGGGCTGATTTGATCCACTAGAGATAGAGTAAAATGTGACCTTAACACGTATGGTGAAAAACTGGTACAGCTTTGGAATTATAGAACTTTGAAAAATTGGACTTTTTCTTATGTTGTCATGTAGACATTTTTTAAATGAAATAAAAAAAAGTCATATTAAGTTACTCTAATGGAGTGAAAAAATTAAAAACTTAGAATTTAAAAAAAATCTGACCTCCTAAGGCGTAAAGACGAAAGTGTCATGGAAAAACAGAGTGTTATTAAGTACAATAAAGTACTCTGATCAAGAAAAACGTGCCAATATTTACAGGAAAATAGTAGTGAATTGATTGGACGGTATTTTAAGAAAAACGTCATCGTCACCTTTTTTTCGGGGCGATTGTTCCATATGTTCATACCCTTTCTTCTACACACACACACACACACACACACATATATATATATATATATATATATATATATATATATATATAAATAAATATATACTTCTTTTTTTTTGTGTATTCTTCCACAATATTTTTTTTTTTTTATATGTGGGGTAGATCTTTCTACATATAACCTTTTTCATATATCTATATTTTTTCATAGTTTGTATTTAAAATTTTTATATCCGAATATCCTTGTGTGGTTTGTTGTTCTTGATTCTGTGTCTGACGAAAGCGTAAAGCCGAAAGCTCACGTGCTTTGTTTTGTTTTGTTTTGTACATTTTGGAGCAGCACTCTACCTATTTCTGTTTTTTTTTTTTTACGGTGCTTCACAACTATTCACAAAGCTCCACTATGACATTCAATTTAATTGTAGTAGTAATATTAGTAGTAGTAGTAGTAGTAGTAGTAGTAGTAGTAGTAGTAGTAGTAGTAGTAGTAGTAGTAGTAGTAGTAGTAGTAGTAGTAGTAGTAGTAGTATGTAGTAGTAGTAGTAGTAGTAGTAGTAGTAGTAGTAGTAGTAGTAGTAGTAGTAGTAGTAGTAGTAGTAATTGTAGTAGTAGTTATAGTAGTATTATTAATAGTAGTAGTAGTAGTAGTAGTAGTAGTAGTAGTAGTAGTAGTAGTAGTAGTAGTAGTAGTAGTAGTAGTAGTAGTAGTAGTAGTAGTAGTAACTTTGTCGTTATTAATGGAAAGTTCCGATTTCGAAAAAAAGATATATTTCTCATGAATTCTTCGTGCTTTTGTCATATATGCGCTCTGATATGGCAGTTGTGTTCCCAGTCTTTTTGGGTTTTCATTTTTTTTCTCGTCTTTATTTTTCAAATTTTTAAATTAAATGTTCAAGCCAGGTAGTCTTTCTCTCAGCCTAAGTATTATTTTTGTAAAGGGAAGTTGCAAAAAATAGTTTGAAGTTGTTTTGATCAGTGGATTACTTCCCTTAGTTATACGAAAACTATGGTTTGCTATATAAGGACTTGTCGATCCTGAAGAGGGAAATGCAAGAGGATCCACAAACTGATACATCTTAGACCCACACCATTCCATGAAGTAAGGGTTTGAGAGCTCTTTTGCTTAGCTTTTCTTTGCGAGATGGACGGACTGCAATAATGTCTTTAATGTAGTGCTGAGGGTTTGCAATTTTCTTCTACTCGGTGAGCTATACGAAAGCATTCATTAACCAGTCCACCAGAGGGCTGTAACAACAACGAGATGTCACTTTATTGGTTATTTTCAGGCACAAATAAACAATTGACCTGTGAACACAGCATGCAGTTAGATTACAATATCGCCACGTTAGAAATATAGTGTTCTTGTTTTGTTTTTTGTTTTTTTTTTTAATCGACTTTTTTTCTTTTTTTTTTTTTGCTTTAAAAATCTTTTTCAGTGCTTGTAAGTTAACGAAGAGACCTAGCGTCACATTAAAAAAAGGAAAGTTCATCGAATTGTTACGAAACAGTTTTGCATTAAATTAAACTATTGCACACCGAATGTCCTGATGGAGATCGAAATACCTGACAGGAAGACATAGTACATCTCAGAATAGAAAGATTCGGAACATACCATAACGCCTTTCGGAAGCTAATTAAAACTAGGGAGACCAGCGACTAAAATTCAAATGAGAAATAAAAGAGATTTTCTTTCGTTTAAGCCTCTGCTTGTGAGTTTTTGCGGCCGCAACAAATTCACCAAAATCTGTTAAAGAAGAGCAACTAAATAAATGTAAACGGTAAACTTGTATGGAAATCTGTTATTGTCCTCTTACATATACCTCCTAGAAATAATTTTTTTTTCAGTATTTTAGATCTTAGTTTGACGAAGTTATAATCTAGGTTCTTAGAGACGCCGGAAATCAGTGAAAATATCGTGTAAGTTATAATAATAAAACAGATGATTTTAATAGCGTTAAATCCCCAAAACTCACTTAAAGGCGCTAATAGTTATATTTGAAAATCGGATTCACAAAGAACTTGGTAACGTCAAACTATATTATCAATTATATTACATACAAAAGCACTAAAACATAGTTTTACGTTTACCTAAACTAGGTGGTAAAACAAATTTGAATTTAGCACCTTTTTAGAGATCTCTTTTGAATTTGTGTCTCTTAATTGCTGTGGTTGGCTGTTCTAGATTTTAGTTGGAGCAGAACTTAAATCTCTTTCGCAATACTTTCAGTTGTAGATCTTTAATCATTCGGAAGTTGTTGTTTTTTTCAAACAATTACAAAGGGTAAGAAGGTACAAGAATTATCAAATATATGGGCGTCACGCTGATAAGGCATTTATGATAAAGAATGAAAGTCTTATAATTCTATTTAACTTGTAATTTACTGGTAGCTATCGAAGATGTTTAATAGAGATATGTTACTTTTGTCTGTTTCAATCTCAGCAGGACTATTTTGGCATCTTTGTAACCTATCCAGGCTGTGATTAGGTAGTCCAAATGTTAAGACTTACAAAAATTCAGCCATGAAAGAATAAAAGCTATATGCTAAGGGTTTTCTGGTGTTTCTCTCAGAAACTTTGTCTTGGCGCCTTCGCAATTCAAGATGCAGTCCTGTGACAACAACGATAAGTGTGATGTACATGTATACAGACCAAGATTCTTAGCTTTATTCAAAAAAGTTGTCATATCATGCCTATATTCTTCTGTCACTTCTTTCATTCCATATATGGCATTAAATAGTAAACTGTTTTTGTCACTCTTATGCTGAAAACCATTGTCAGTTTTTTTATAAGTTACTGTAGGAACGCGAAAAACTCCTCGGCATGACGAGACATCAAGCCTTAAGGAAGCCACGACTTTTGTTCCTCACAACCCATGGAGATAAATATATATGGAATCCGCAGCTTCTCCATCTTATTACTCGGGAAGCCATGTAAGTTGGGGCAAGACGCGGCCTATGGCGCAAAATCATTTTATTTAAATAGTTTTTCAAAGAAGTTGCGTTCGTAAGAAGGTGTGAGTTAAAAAAGGATCCAGGCCTAGTAAAAACTTGCTCTAGCCTGAGTAATAAAAAATACATATTTCAAAACAAAAGTTGCAGAAGACCGCATTTCACTTTCGGTTTATCGCACCACGAAAATCGTGACAGCATGCACCGTAGGTCTACTTTTGCTGAAGTCTCTCTGTGGACTCCATTTCTCTCATTATGAATGACATCACGATCCTTATATCCTTACACACAGGCTCGAATGAGATTCCGATCAGACACTGGTTTTATCGAACAGTATACGATCTGGCACATCATAATCTTTATAATAATCTCTATTACCTTGGAATATAATTTATAAAGTATGTCGTGTAATTTTCACTTCGAAGAGGATCTAGTTTTTGTTGTTGTTGGAAGTAATTATGTTAGATTCTGGATTGGCGGGCGATTCCGATTTACGATTAAAATAAATAATCGCATGACTAATTTCAACATAATTTATACATGTACAACAACGTAGAAAAAAGATTTTTGAACAATTATTAATTTGAGTCAAATCATTAATAAGTATAAGTTGGTGTAGAATGTAACTAATAAAGTGGGAGATAAACTATTGTGAATGATGCAAACAGTAACCAATTCTTTTTTACTGATATAATTATTTTTAGAATAAACGAGTGCATGTAATATGAAAAGCACTTTTTGCACAGCCTGCACAAAAAGAAGTTGTATAAATACTAGTTATGGGTTAAAGTTCTGAACTTTAGTTCGTCGGAGATTTTAACAATATTTTGACATAATTAGAAGTTGACAAGTCTTAGACTATGTATTTTGCGCCTGTGGCAGAAAGAAGCCATGCTTCGCGCATGACGCAATTGTTTAAGCTGGCATCACGAATCAATATGTCTTTGGATAAGCTTTTGTGATGCACATCTAGAAAAGAAATATCAAATCTGATGTTCTTTTACGCAGCTTATTTTATCATATGAAATAAAAAAAAATAATAGAAGCGAGTAACTTGTTCGCGGTGATGTTTTCGGTTTTCGGTATTCAATGCAGTCTATTTTCCTGAACTCCGAGCTAACTCAAATAATTTTCAATTTCACAATGGAGATGATAAATTAATAGTTGTCTGTAGATATATCGAATTTAAATAAAAATAATTTGTAATCGCCCGCTTCAGAGACGCATGCGCAGGCAGTGAATATAGGCGCCAAATGAAAGACACCGCGAACCTGAGACCGGCAGTGAACCTGAGAAAGTAAGTTGTGCCTATTAGAATCTAAATTTTAAATTTTTTTAAATAGAGAAAAGATAAATGCTGACTAATTATGCATTTTAGCTAGTTTTCGTTGATCGATTATGAAGATAGTTTATAGCTTTTATCTCAACTGAGTCAATCAGACTCTAGATCAGTCACTTTGTTTTTTTCTTTTACTT
>JAWDGP010001971.1:122500-126348 GCA_033675545.1 Elysia crispata
ATAGACAAATCGTATAATGTTACTAGATCCAGAGTAACATTTAGCAAAGACTTTTGCTGCTACAAGTTTAAAGATGCAGTTTGTATTATTTTGCTGCTGTTTTTTTCTTTGATTTCCTCGATTTATTTACACAGTTTGCTTGAAATCTGTTAACTTCCTAGCATTCAGATTTTCCAGTGCAGATTTCATTGCTCCATTTGAGCAACTGCTCAGCATAGTTTGTTTTGTTTTGTTTTTTTATGTTTTTGTCTTGTTTTGAGTTTGTTTGGTTTTTTTTGTTTTTTGTTTTTGTTGTTTTTTTTTGTTTTTGTTTTTTTTTTGTTGCTCAAGGCCCATGCCATCTTGAATCAAATTGATTATTAAATGCAAATTTTATTCTAAATTCATAATCTATATCCCAAACTAAGCCCGTGCCTTTAGACTAACAAACCGAAGCCTGGAATGGTCAGACTTAAATCCAAAAATGATTCTGAAAATAAAGATGATAGACTTTGTGAACGAAACAATCAAAACTTGAAAGATAAAAAAGCCAGTCTAATAAGAAATTAAATTAACCTGCACACATTGTAGAAACGTTTTTTTTTTTTTTTTAAATGCTCAACGATAATTTGAAAGAAGTGCGATTTATGATACAAGATGCAATAGGATTTACGTTCAAAGCATTTCAGGGTTGGTTTTTTTTTTAATTTAGATTAAATGTACTTGCATATATTTGTCGCAATCAATATATCCTTTCAGCTCTAGCTTGCATAGTTAAATTATAACATGCACTTGAACCAGGCTTTAACTTGTTAGTGTGTAAGTTATCATGTCCAGACCTAGTTTTGCTTTATCTCCTTGTCGCCACGCTCCGTGAACACAGGTGTTTATCTAGGTCGATAGAGGGAAAACAAAAAACAACAACACAGGAGTAGAAATGGGTTGCTGAATGATATAAAGGTGGGAAAGAGAACAAAAACTTAAAAATAGAAAATGATAAATAACGAAGGAATAAAAGATATAAGTAGCATGCTGAGCATCTCGCCTGTGGGCTAATGATGCTAGAAGATTCTAATGTTTATACTTTATTAGGACCACAGAAAAGAATTTAATTCATGGTTAGGTCTACAGTTGTGCTTTCTCAGTGATATAGCTGATGTTCTTGTTTTTGATTATCACTAAAGTATTGCATGTTTTATTACATTGAGTTAATCTTACATCTAATTCAAGTGAACTAAATGGCACAACAAGGAGTTATTAATCCAGACCGAATGTGATGGAATTTGCATGACCAACACAGTGGTTAAAAAATTAGAGGCCACTGTACAGTTTGTTTATTTTTTAAATATATGTAAAATGAAACAGTATACTGCAGGTTTCAACGTTGCAACACAATCAAATGATAAAAGTTTCTGCTTTGTCCGATTTAATGACGAGAAGTTCTAGCAATTGTCAGAGATCTACATAATAATGTTATAATGGCAAGTGTCAAATTAAAAAAACATAAGATATATAAGATTGATATAAAAAGAGGAAGATGGGTATGGAGATTGATATAAAGAGAGGAAAAGAGGAAGATAGGTATGGAGATTGATATAAAGAGAGGGGGAGAAGAAGATAGGTATAGAGATTGATATAAAGAGAAGGAGAAGCGAAGACAGGTATGGAGATTGATATAAAGAGAGGAAGATGGGTATGGAGAATGATATTAAGAGAGGAAAAGAGGAAGATAGGTATGGAGATTGATATAAAGAGAGGAAAAGAGGAAGATAGGTATGGAGATTGATATAAAGAGAGGAAAAGAGGAAGATGGGTATGGAGATTGATATAAAGAGAGGAAAAGAGGAAGATAGGTATGGAGATTGATATAAAGAGAGGGGGAGAAGAAGATAGGTATAGAGATTGATATAAAGAGAAGAAGATGGGTATGGAGAATGATATTAAGAGAGGGAGGGAGGAAGATAGGTATGGAGATTGATAGAAAGACAGGGAGATAGGTATTGAAATGGATATAAAGAGAGAAAGACAGGAAAAAGGTATGGAGATTTATATAAAGAGAGGAATATTGGTTTGGAGATTGAGATAAAGAGAGGAAGAGAGGAAAATAGATATGGAGATTGATATAAAGAGAGGAAAAGAGGAAGAAAGGTATGGAGATTGATATAAAGAGAAGGAGAAGGGAAGATAGGTATGGAGATTGATATAAAGAGAGGGAGACAGGGAGGTAGGTATGGAGATTGATATAAGGAAAAGGAGAGAGGAAGATAGGTACGGAGATTGATATAAAGAGAGGGAGAAGGGGAGATAGGTACGGAGATTGATATAAAGAGAGGGAGACAGGGAAGATAGGTACGGAGATTGATATAAAGAGAGGGGAGAAGGGGAGATAGGTACGGAGATTGATATAAAGAGAGGTAGAGGAGTGGCCGTCTTATTTGCCAAAACGAATAACAGATCGGTTAAAAAGGAAAGTTTTTAGTTAATTGGAAATGAAATGTTTTGTGTATGCACAGTTTTTATACTTTCCAAGCAGAACGCATTAATTTAAATCTTTTTATATCACTGTTGAATACAGCTCGAGACTTTTTTTACTCCTTATGAGAAAATTTCTTGGCATTTCTGATTCGACTGAATAAGGTTTAGTTCTAGAGGAGTAAGCTGAACCTCAGAGTTCATAAACTTTGCCCTTTACACACCTTTATTCCTGTGGGATCTATTTCTCGTCCAAGTAATCGGAGAGTCTATGCATTGAACCATAAATATACATGTATGCATGACAGAGTACAGTCATGCTGTCCCAAGCTTATCAATGGACTTTTTTTTACTAGCGCTAGATTTTGTGTAGCAGTGTGTAAACGATGCGAAGTGTGCACAACTGCATTTTAGTGTGTGGAAGCCTCGGTGGCCAACTAGGAAAGATTGAAGTAATCGATATTGTTAAGGTACAAATGCATCTATCTTTGCTAAAAATATTTTTTAACTCTCTCTAACAAAAGCAGCGAATCCCGCTAGTAATGTAATCCTTTCACCTGAGACTGAATTGAGCCACAGAATTAAAATAGAATTAGTAAAAAAAAAATTCACCGCTAGAGGGGCGGAGACTAAGGTCCCGCCAATAAATCAATGCCGATAAAATTATTTATAGTAAAATTAATGCAACAAAAAGGGTGTGCTTAGCTCCACCCACAAGTTGGCAACTAGGCGCAACACATATATACACAGAAGACAACATCAAATACTAAGTAAAATGGAATACGCGCCAAAATATAAGACCCTCTCATTAAATAAATTCATTCAAATCCTAGAATTCAATTACATAAAATCATACAATAGACAGCCATATCTGTCTATCTATCTATCTATCTATCTATCTATCTATATATATATATATATGTATATATATATATATAATTATATAATTATATATATAATTTTAAATGAGGACCTTTATATATATATATATATATATATATATATATATATATATATATATATATATATGCATGTAAAATGGTAAAGATGGAAGGATGTCTAAAACGAGGCTTTCATACATGAATCTCCGATTCAACAGAGTTCCTTAGCAGTGTCAGAGGAGTCTTTTATGTTTAGTGTATAGTTTTTTTTTTTTTTTTTTTTTTTGTTTTGTTTTGTTTTTTGTTTTTTGTTTTGTTTTGTTTTTTGTTTTTTGTTTTTGTTTTTTTTTTGTTTTTTTTTTAGAGGGAAGATTCTATTACTTCCATTTGTTATTAGTTTTTTTTCTGCTTTAAAAAAAAGAAAAAGAAGAAAAGAAAAACAATCAATTGAAAAATAAGATATAAACAAATGAAAGAAAAGGGGGAAGAAAGAAAATATAAGTGATTCCATCTGCC
>JAWDGP010001973.1:0-5000 GCA_033675545.1 Elysia crispata
GCCTAATAGTCGGAATAGAAAAATATCCAAACAAAATGCCTACGGTAATGAAAATGCCTAATAGTCAAAATAGAAATGATCCAAACAAAATGCCTACACATTGTAATGAAAATGCCCTAATAGTCAAAATAGAAATGAAAGTCCAAACAAAATGCCTACGGTAATGAAAATGCCCAATGAGTCCAGCCAACGCATAGCGAGTCAAGAGTGATAATCACGTAGAATTAAAACAAATGATAATCCAACACAAGTTTCACAATAGTTCAATAATCTCCACAATAACTTCTCCCTAAATTTCCAACGATACTACTGGCACTTCCAACGTGGCCTCCAGATACTCCAAAAAGATACTTTGAAGCTACGAGTCTTTCCGAGCTCTACAATTTATAGTCCAAGCTCAGTCGGCAAGGCCCCGGTCAAAGACTTCCCTGGTTTCCCAGTTCGTCCCTAGAACAAGGGCCAATGCCGACCGAGGAAAAATCTACTCCGTCCGAACGGCACAACCCGTTTCCCCAACTAAACATCATCCGACCGAGATCATAGAATCTGCGGAAGGCATCGTTACATCTACGAACTACATTTAGCATCTCCCGATCAAAGTATGTCGAAAGCCGACCGAAGAAAAGCTTCTCTGGCCAGCTGGACAGAAATGAAAGAACAAAAGTATCTTCCGAATTATTGAAGAAATAAAAATAAACCGCTAGAGGGGCGGAGACTAGTCTCCCGCCATTAACTAAGTATACTAACAAGCTAGAAGCGCACGTGGCTCCACCCACAAGCTGATAATTAACACAATAAGATTCCTAAAGACCTACTGCTGCGCCAAAAATAAATAATTATACCAGCCTCCTTACATATGTATATTATATATATATTTCAAAACTGTAGTATGCAATGAAGGGCCCAGAAGAAGATGATTATAAACTGTTATTGCTATGTAAGCTTTTCTTTTCTTCAGCGTAGTTATGTGGTTCTGGAAGAGATCTATCTGTTATTGTTGTAAAGTTTGCTTTTCTTTAGTGTAGTTATGTGATTCTGGAGAGATCTATCTGTTATTGTTGTAAAGTTTGCTTTTCTTAAGAGAAGTTATGTGGTTCTGGAGGAGATCTATCTGTTATTTTTGTAAAGTTTGCTTTTTCTTGAGTGAAGTTATGTGGTTCTGGAGGAGATCTATCTGTTATTGTTGTAAAGTTTGCTTTTTCTTGAGTATATTTATGTGGTTTCTGGAGGGAGATCTATCTGTTATTGTTTGTAAAGTTTGCTTTTTCTTGAGTATATTTATGTGGTTCTGGAGGAGATCTATCTGTTATTGTTGTAAAGTTTGCTTTTCTTGAGTACCTATTTATGTGGTTCTGGAGGAGATCTATCTGTTATTGTTGTAAAGTTTGCTTTTCTTGAGTATATTTATGTGGTTCTGGAGGAGATCTATCTGTTATTGTTGTAAAATTCTCTTTCCGATCGCATCAGTCTTCCCTGCCAGTTCCACTGCTGCAAATATTGCTTTTCTCAGTGCAGTTGTATGGCTCTGGAGTATGTAAGTCGGTTGTTGTTTTTCCTTTCTCGTAAACTTAGCATTTCTTCAATCGTTTTTCCCACCTGTTATTTGAACGGGCCACCATGCCTGTTATCTGAATTCTTAAAAACTCAACTCTACGGTTACTTGACCGGGAAAAAAAGGAATACCGTATCTTGAAATTTCTGTCGTACTGAAAAGGGAAGCAAGAAAACATTAGATCTACACAAGGCCTCGGATTTACACAATTAGCAAACCCTTGGCCAATATATATATATATATATATATATATATATATATCATGTTGACTGTATATGATGACGATTGTGGTTGGCCTTTAATACGACCCTTCGTTCTGAAATAGTTGCAAACGAGAGTTTCTTTGTAAACATTGTTCTCAACTGTGTAGCGGAAGACACGCTGCTTTTAGATCTAGGCCGGCGGTATTAATAGAAGAGTGGGAAATTTACGACACATCAAATGCGAATGGGATTGGCGGACGATCGCCGGAAGTTCATTTTACGTCTGTTAATATGGCCCCATGTCTGGGGAGATCCGGGATTCGAAAGTTGGCTGGGGCAGGCGAGGCGTTAAGTCCCTGGTAAAGATTCTTCACACTTATCTATGATTTACAACATGTGATTGTCAATATCACGAGACTAACATCAAGGCCTCCTATAAGTGTAGGCCGAATTATTACGCAAAGTAAATTAAACCTTAAGGGCCAAAGTGAGCTATTTAATTTGACTATTTTCGCCCAGATTAGGACAGTTTAACAATTGTGTTGACTGAGATGATGAACTGAAAAAAAACCTCTCTATTTTAACTTTGCTTAAATTTAAAAGTTCAAAGAAATAGATCAGGTTTGTTTTTTTCGGTGGCTTGGCCTGTACTAATGAGGTCTTGACTAACACTTTGTTATTATTATTATTATTATTATTATTATTATTATTATTATTATTATTATTATTATTATTATTATTATTATTATTAGTATAATTATTATTTTCATCATTATTATTATTACTATTACTATTACTATTATTATTATAATTATTGTTATTATTATAATAATTTTCTTCTTCTTCTTCTTCTTCTTCTTCTTCTTCTTCTTATTATTATTATTATTATTATTATTATTATTATTATTATTATTATTATTATTATTATTATTATTATTATTATTATTATTATTATTATTGTTGTTTTTGTTGTTTTTGTTGTTGTTGTTATTATTATTATTACTATCATTATTATTATTAAAAGCTTTCCTTTTGTAAAGAAGCTGTACTAATCAATCAATCCACCTATCAGTCATCATAAAAACCAAATGAAAGATCACTCATTTGGTCTTCCAAGGCGTTCATGGAGAAACTTTATGGGGAGAAGTATGTATGGTTCATTATTGGTTGGAACCCGAACAATTGGTACAAGGTCAAGAACAATCGCCACATATATACTGTAGAGCAGCTTGATTGTCATTCATCACCGAGTCTAGATCTATCATACAGCAGCAGGAGCCAAGCATGACAGAAGTTGGAATGGTAAGTAGAGTGGAGGAGGTGGGATTCTGGAAGATTGATTTTAGGCAGTGTTTCTACTTCAGGTCTGTTAGATAATCTCCAGATTTAGAGTTTCAGATTTCAGTTTTGAAGGTCCTTCCAGTTCTCTAGTATTTTAGACTAACAGATTTAGGCATGCTAAGTGACAGAGGAGGCTGTTTAAACAGCATAGAAGCACGCAGGCTGGCATGCTAAGCTGAAAGTTGAGGAAAATTATTGAAACCATTATACTGCATTAATTTAGGAAAACTTAATTTTTTTGCTCAGCAAAGACAAATGGGGAATGAGTTTATCCATCTCATTTGAAGAGTGGGAAATGGAGGCTCTTTACTGTTATTTTGTCATTTTATTCTTGCATTTTTTTTTTCTCATAAACAAGCAATCCATAAATGACCGTCAGAGCTGTGAGTCATTAATGCTTTCAGATAATCCTAAATTAACATAATTCACATATGTACCGGAACATTTCCTCGCTCTTTCTGTAAACTCAATCCTCCGAGGGTTCCAGAATTTTATTTTTGCTTTAGTTCTACTATTTGTTTAGTAGCAGTTTTATTAGATTTGCCTTTCTCTTGTCTCCCACGTTTCCAAGATTCCATCGTCTGATTTAGATGTCAAAAAATTGCAATTTTTTTCCCAGCAGTTCTTTAATGAAAAATTAAAAATATAATCACTCACCCAGAGTTTATCCTAAACTTTGTGCTTTTGCGCCATTTTTTAGTCAATCAAAATGTTAATAGTCTCCTCTAGGCCTCCCATAAGCAACAATATGTAATTTATTCTGCGCTGAAGGAAAAGATCAACTATGAGGCTGCTAGTGAATAGATCACCCAAGACTGAAAGCAAGACATTGCTATGAAGAAATGATGAGTGAGAGAAAAAGAAAACTGGGGGAAAATTTTGAAGGATTTTATTTGTTTGTCCGAATGGTTGCTAGCCCTAGAGCCTTTCCACAACAAAGAGATTTAGGCCTATTCCGTTAAACAAACCAACCTTGTCGAGCGGGCAGAATCGAAACTGGGCTAATACCTCACCCACCGACGGTGTATGTATGTGGGGCAGGTGAGGTGGAATCGAATCTACAAAAGATGGCCTGCAAATACCGGGGCGGACGTTCCCCAGCTTACAATGGGCCGTGTGCTTCTCAAAGAGTGCTAGAGACACAACTTGAAGACGACAAAAGCTTTCACAACAATGCACAAAGACTGGACCTTAAAGAAATCTTGAGATAATATTGATCAATGGATCAATCAATAGATAAGGTCTTCAACATGGATAAACATTGTCTTACCGCAATGCGCAAAGACAATCGATGAGACTTTGAGGTACAGCTCGCTCAGAGAACGAGAGAGAATGAAGCATCCTTGTCGCACCGCGCTGAGTGCGTAAGTGGAAAAACAGAGTAACAATCAGAAAAAAAGGGGCGGGGGGATAGGGGGTAGAAGTGCGGACAAACAGAGAGAGAGAGAGAGAGAGAGAGAGAGAGAGAGAGAGAGAGAGAGAGAGAGAGAGAGAGACAGAGAGAGAGACAGAGAGAGAGAGACAGAGAGAGAGACAGAGAGAGAGAGAGAGAGAGAGAGAGAGAGAGAGAGAGAGAGAGAGAGAGAGAGAGAGAGAGAGAGAGAGAGAGAGAGAGAGAGAGAGAGAGAGAGAGAGAGAGCAAGGGAGTTAAGAAGAAGAAATTGCAAGAAAAAGGATTGGGGGCTGGGGTGGGGATAGAGTGCACACAAACAAAACATGTGTTCAACAAGAGAGGAATAGTTAAAATAAAACTTATCAAACAGTGTGAGCACATTAGAGACGAAAAGGAGAAAGAAAGATTGAACCAACCTGAGGACGCATTGCATTTCGTAATAATCTTTTGAATGCTATTTTCCAAACGTTTACAAAGTTATATAACACATTACGTTTCAATTAAGACAACC
>JAWDGP010001973.1:10000-17500 GCA_033675545.1 Elysia crispata
CTCTCTCTCTTTCTCTCTCTCAGAGTTTTTATATTTTTTATAACAGCGGCGGAATCATATTGTCGAAACCAACACATAAACACACACACACACGCATATATGTAAAAATATAAGGTTCACTCTTTTCTTCCCTCTATCCATCTCTTTTTCTCTCATTATCTCTTGTTATCTCTCACGTAGCAAGTTTGTTCGAAGTGGATGAAGAAACATTAGGGACTTGGGAAGTCACATTTACTTTTATGAAATTTGTTAGGACCATTGAGTGACATCATAGTTTTTGTCCCTATTTTAAGCCACTTTGTAATCAGAACGAGGCCAGCCATTGTTTCCAGTATTTTGACCAGTATGTTTACCCAGATCTACCTAAAGAGACCAAAGTTTTCAAACCAATCCGCACAGAGAGATTAGATCGAGCTTTCGATACTCAAAACGAGGTTCTGACCCAGAGATCAAGTCAAGAATAAAAGACATGGATCAACACAACCCACAGGCGTACTACACGCTAGCCTGATCCTAGCCTGATCCCTAAGTTTATCATATCTTTTGTTATATAATTATATATAAATATTTTATATATATATATATATATATATATATATATATATCTTGAAACACCAGTGTCGTATGAAGAGAATTTAAGGTAAGATCTGCTATATCTATCTATCTATCTATCTATCTATCTATCTATCTATTTATATATATATATGTATATATATATATATATATATATATATATATCAAACGCAAAATGGCTTTAATGATTTATCGTGTCTATATATATATATATATATATATATATATATATATATAACAAACATGATTGCCCGTTCAAATGAACAGGGAAAACAACTGCATTGAAGGAAAGCAAACTTTACAACGATATCAGATATATCTCTACCAGAGCATAGTACAGCTTTAAAATATATAGAACATGGAGACAGTGGAATTCTCCTTAAGTTTTCATCTTGACATTTTTTTTTAAAATGAAGAAGGTTGCAGTCTTTTAAGCAGCCGTCTGTTCAGTTTGTCTCTCCACCGAGACCACAATGTGGTGCTGATGACCACTTACAGATAACTGTAGCGCTCGACCTGATGTGCAGAACAAGCGCCCTCGAAAACAATGTAAAAACTTGCAACTGCTCAGGCACTGTTACAGAGAGAGATTTTTTTTATTATTCATTCAGGGTCTAGATCTAGTCGCAACCTGTATAACTCCTGCATGACAAATTAAGAGTGGCAAGTCTATAAAATGGCTTAACATGAACGTTGCATTGTTTCTTGTTGACAGTTAGTGACTCTGGTCGACATCTTTGATATAAAACAGTATTGAAGTGCGAAACGCGTGCAAAATAAGCAAAAGTGGTCGGTTCCTTGTTGACAGTTAGTGACTCTGGTCGATTTCTTAGATATAAAACAGTAATGATGTACGAAGTGCTTGCAAAAGAAGCTAAAGCGCCGTTTACAGTTGCGACCGCCGCCGTTGAAGAAATGGCGACGATGTTTTCCATCACGCTTTTGTCTTTACGCAGAGGAGGTCAAATTTCATCTAATTTTCCAGTTTTTGCAGTTTTCCACCGCGTTCGAATGAAATAATTTTTATATTATATATGTATATATGTTAATAATTTATATATATAAAAAAAGATACTATCTGAACGTTGAAAGATACGTTGAAATTGCAGCTCTCACAGATATTTTTATTAGTATTAGAATTCCTATAATTGCATCTCTCACAGATATTATTATTATTATTATTATTATTATTATTATTATTATTATTATTATTATTATTATTATTATTATTATTATTATTATTATTACTATATTATTATTTGAATTCCTATAATTGCAGATCTCACAAATATCATTATTATTATTTGAGTTCCTATAATTGCAGCTCTCACAGACATTACTATCTGAATTCCTATAATTTTTTTTTTATATTTTGCAGGTTTCACGGAATATTTTTTTTGCTGACCATGGACAACTTTGAGCTTTGTGAGAGTATCTCTAAATTGGACCTAGATGAGGTAAACCGTCTAGTAGCCTCAGGAAGGTGTTCAATAAACGGGGACGTTTCGAGAAGAGAGCCACCAATTATCGAGTGCGTCCGTTTAAAACGTCTGAAAGAACACGACAAGGAGGACGCTAGAAGGTGTGAAATGCTTCAGATTTTGGTGCGGCACGGTGCAGACGTGAACGTTAAGGGTAAATCCGGTTCCTGGCTCTACGGCGGACCGGCTGTCTCGCGCGCTGCCGAGTGGGGCTATGAGCGGTGTCTCCGGTTCTTGGTACAGTCCGGCGCGGATTTAAGTATGACGTCTAAATCGGGCGATACCGCTCTGATGATAGCGGTCAGAATGAGGCGGGCTTTCTGTGTGGACTACCTCGTTAAACACATGACTGTCTCGATGTTAAACCACAATAATAATATTGGGGAGACAGCGTTAATGCTTGCAGCGTGTTACGATCTATTTTGTGTGCGTCGCATCTCAACAGCTGGAGCCGCCCTAGACTTACAAGACAGAGGCGGAAACACAGCTCTTATGATAGCCCTCAGGTACGGTTGTCACGATGTTGTGAAATTCCTGTTGAGCAAAAACGCTTTATTCACGACAGTCACAAAATCCGGTCATACACCTCTTTCTTCCGCCCATAACAGAGGTATAGTGCATTTATTGCGCTACAAATTGGATCCTTCCTTGTCCCGCCGTGACCGTTACATGTTTCATTCTATAGTCAGAAGTTGGAGCTACGATGCCGCGGTACGCGCACTTGTTAGGAACGGTTTCCCGCCGTTGGATTTGGATTGCAAAAGTGAAGTATTAACAAAACCGGATGTGGTTCTTTCTACGCCGATATCTCCTCTTGCTGTGGCCATACTCGCTACGCGGATTCGAGTTGTCAAGTTTCTCGTCATAAACCGATTCTTTACTCGCTATGATGTTAACCGGCTTTGCTGGGAACCGGATCTTCGCCAGTTTTTGTTGGATGAAAGCAAGGAAGGGAAATTAATGTGCGTCCAGGCGAGACAGTGTCTAGAGGTTCTCAATTTTTTATCGAAGAGACCCCATTCGTTACGTACTCTCTGTTTGATCAACATATCTTCCTTCCTGAGTCAGGACTTAGGTCTAGATCTACCAGATACGACTCGCGACAAAGACAGATGGACATGTAAACCAACTTTTAAGGAAAAGGTGAAACTTTTGGAAATTCCACGCTCATTAAAAAGAGAGCTGTTACATAAAACACCTTTGTCTACCATCTGCTGTCTCTCTTGGGCTGACATCACCATTGGGGAAGAACAACGCTTCCCGGAATGTAATTGTGGGCATTGCACAGGTGAGTCTGATAATTTTATTTTCTTCTTCTTCTTCTTCTTCTTCTTCTTCTTCTTCTTCTTCTTCTTCTTCTTCTTCTTCTTCTTCTTCTTCTTCTTCTTCTTCTTCTTCTTCTTCTTCTTCTTCTTCTCCTCCTCCTCCTCCTCCTTCCTCTTCTTCTTCTTCTTTTTCATGTATTGGAAAATATTGTCAAACTACTGGTTCATATCAAGATTTAGAGAACATTGTCAAACTACTGGTTCATATCAAGTATTAGAGAACATTGTCAAACTACTGGTTCATATCAAGTATTAGAGAACATTGTCAAACTACTGGTTCATATCAAGTATTAGAGAACATTGTCAAACTACTGGTTCATATCAAGTATTAGAGAACATTGTCAAACTACTGGTTCATATCAAGTATTAGAGAACATTGTCAAACTACTGGTTCATATCAAGTATTAGAGAACATTGTCAAACTACTGGTTCATAATGCATTGAAGAACCTTGTCAAATTACCGGTTCATATCATGTACTGGAGAACATTGTCAATTTACCGGTTCATAATATGTATTGAAGAACATTGCCAATTTACCGGTTCATACTATGTATTGAAGAACATTGTCAAATTACCGGTACATATCATGTATTGAAGAACATTGTCAAATTACCGGTTCAAATCATGTACTGGGGAACATTGTCTTTCTTGTGCAAAAAAAAATGTACTCGTTTCGCCAGGACACGTCTTAATTTTTAATTTTGTTTTGGCTTGGTTCCGTGTTTAGGCGAACAGTTGTGAATGGAAGAGAGGAGGCCCCAAAACACACACGCCTGTAACGTGATACCAACCAACCAGAGAATTGAACTGTCTGCAAGTTGATGTGGAGGCGAGCCATCTAATCACTGGACCACCATAGCCTCGCATATTCCTGATGTGAGCCAGGTTGTCCAAGGCTGATTGAGACAGGGACACTTTCTACACCGTTATAAATAGGCCTACAGGATGGGAGACCATAAATAGATTTGTGCATTTAAACGGAGTTAATTTCAATATCGTAATAAATAGGCCTACAGGATGGGAGACCATAAATAGATTTGTGCATTTAAACGGGGTTCATTTCAATATCGTAATAAATAGGCCTACAGGATGGGAGACCATAAATAGATCTGTGCATTTCTGCATTCTCCATTGTTGAAACATTGGATAAAGCAGGTTTGAGCGAATAGCCAATATAAGATATTCCAGGATAATATGAGAAACACTGGAGTTAGCTAGATGTAGAACAGACAATATAAGATATTTCAGGATAATATGAGAAACACTGGAGTTAGCTAGATGTAGAACAGACAATATAAGATATTCCAGGATAATATGAGAAACACTGGAGTTAGCTAGATGTAGAACAGACAATATAAGATATTTCAGGATAATACGAGAAACACTGGAGTTAGCTAGATGTAGCACAGACAATATACGGTATTTCAGGATAATACGAGAAACACTGGAGTTAGCTAGATGTAGAACAGCCAATATACGGTATTTCAGGATAATACGAGAAACACTGGAGTTAGCTAGATGTAGAACAGACAATATACGGTATTTCAGGATAATACGAGAAACACTGGAGTTAGCTAGATGTAGCACGGACCGAGTCCAAAGTCTTATTGCTACGTGAAGCTTGCGTGGCGCGTCCTACGGGTATTCGTTTTCCGTAAGTCCTTTGCCCTGGCGTCTGCTCATACAGCCCTTATTTTCCGTACGTCCATACTCGCTTAGTGTCACATAATAGTCATTATGTGTAAAATGACCACAAAAAAACAACAACAACAAAAAACCAGACCATTGTCGAAATGTTCTATGACTCCACGTCTGTTCTCAACATATCTCTTGCTAGAAGATATGCTTTTTTCTTTTAAAATAAAACATTATATCAATTGATATTCTAGATTGTTCGTCAACAAAAGACGCAATGAAGAAAGCAATATTTTAATATAAGTAAAGTGAACAAGAACAGATTGCAATGTATGTAGCGAGGTCAAACACTTGTTTCATTGACGTTTTTGTAACTAATGCATTGTTTCTAAAAATAGTGCAAAGGGTTTTTAGTTTTCCTAGCGCGTGAAGATTCTAAAGTAACAAACTGAATACTGGTACTACTTCCTCTCAATACATCACTCCTTAGACAGAACCACTAGACATCTAGTACTGTCTGTCTGACTGACTCTATCTCTCTCTATCTCTTTTTCTCTTGCTCTCTTTCTATCTACTCTCTCTCTGTAAATAGAAAAGAAAACAAAAAAATTGATAGTGATAAAGAATATAGGAAAGGATTTCACACGATGTTTCGTTGTTTCTACTTGCAGCTGCATGTTTACCTGCGAAATAAAGGCGAAACGTCGCAATGTAATCTTGTGTTATTTTATCTTCTCTATCCGTATATAAGTTATGTAATCTACCTTTTCTATATATAGGTTACGTTATCTACTTTGTCCACATATAAGTTATGTAATCTACCTTTTCTATATATAAGTTACGTTATCTACTTTGTCCACATATAAGTTATGTAATCTACCTTTTCTATATATAAGTTACGTTATCTACTTTGTCCACATATAAGTTATGTAATCTACCTTTTCTATATATAAGTTATGTAATCTACCTTTTCTATATATAAGTTATGTAATCTACCTTTTCTATATATAAGTTACGTTATCTACTTTGTCCACATATAAGTTATGTAATCTACCTTTTCTATATATAAGTTATGTAATCTACTTTGTCCACATATAAGTTATGTAATCTACCTTTTCTATATATAAGTTACGTTATCTACTTTGTCCACATATAAGTTATGTAATCTACCTTTTCTATATATAAGTTATGTAATCTACCTTTTCTATATATAAGTTATGTAATCTACCTTTTCTATATATAAGTTATGTAATCTACCTTTTCTATATATAAGTTATGTAATCTACCTTTTCTATATATAAGTTATGTAATCTACCTTTTCTATATATAAGTTATGTAATCTACCTTTTCTATATATAAGTTATGTAATCTAACTTTTCTATATATAAGTTATGTAATCTACCTTTTCTATATATAAGTTACGTTATCTACTTTGTCCACATATAAGTTATGTAATCTACCTTTTCTATATATAAGTTACGTTATCTACTTTGTCCACATATAAGTTATGTAATCTACCTTTTCTATATATAAGTTACGTTATCTACTTTGTCCACATATAAGTTATGTAATCTACCTTTTCTATATATAAGTTACGTTATCTACTTTGTCCACATATAAGTTATGTAATCTACCTTTTCTATATATAAGTTACGTTATCTACTTTGTCCACATATAAGTTATGTAATCTACCTTTTCTATATATAAGTTACGTTATCTACTTTGTCCACATATAAGTTATGTAATCTACCTTTTCTATATATAAGTTACGTTATCTACTTTGTCCACATATAAGTTATGTAATCTACCTTTTCTATATATAAGTTACGTTATCTACTTTGTCCACATATAAGTTATGTAATCTACCTTTTCTATATATAAGTTACGTTATCTACTTTGTCCACATATAAGTTATGTAATCTACCTTTTCTATATATAAGTTATGTAATCTACCTTTTCTATATATAAGTTACGTTATCTACTTTGTCCACATATAAGTTATGTAATCTACCTTTTCTATATATAAGTTACGTTATCTACCTTTTCTATATATAAGTTATGTAATCTACCTTTTCTATATATAAGTTACGTTATCTACTTTGTCCACATATAAGTTATGTAATCTACCTTTTCTATATATAAGTTACGTTATCTACTTTGTCCACATATAAGTTATGTAATCTACCTTTTCTATATATAAGTTACGTTATCTACTTTGTCCACATATAAGTTATGTAATCTACCTTTTCTATATATAGGTTACGTTATCTACTTTGTGCACTTATAAGTTCAGATTGGATGACTGCCTATATTTATTTTGTTTTTTTTAATTCCTTTCTTCTACCCATGTACACTATGTATCCTTGGACTTACATGTATAATATATAGTTATGCTCAACAGTTGGGCGTTTGCTTTATTTATTGGTATTAAGTGTAGTAGTAGTAGCAGCAGCAGCAGCACCAGTTGTTGTTGTTGTTTTATTTG
>JAWDGP010001973.1:25000-42500 GCA_033675545.1 Elysia crispata
ACCATGGGATTTAAGTACTAAATGGTTGTAAGCAACAGGGTTAGACAATGTTAAATAACCTTAATTTTTTTGTTGAAAATTTGCTTAAAACTGAAATCTTATCCAAAGAAATCGGACCTTTTTGAAAGCACTATATACTATTGCTCTGTTGTGGAAACAAGACAGCTTTCTGCTATTACTTATAAAACTCTCTAGCAGAGGTTGCAGTATATAAAACTAGGGTGAAAGATTCAATATTTCTAATACCAATTAAAAGAATTTTTTGTTTGGCCGGCATATTCTTCATAATCAACCAATCTAGACCCAGTGGAGAACATGACATAGCAGTGAAATGGAAGAAATCTTACCCTTCTCACTGTTTCGCCAAAGTTTGAGACGATGGAAGCTAATTTTACTGTAATGCGGTCAGCGTCTCTATACAAGCATTGGGTCATGCATGCATCACATAAAAATTTAAATTTGATCACTTGAGCTCTTGTATTAGAGGATGCAGACGAAGCGAG
This sequence comes from Elysia crispata, assembly GCA_033675545.1. NCBI lineage: Eukaryota > Metazoa > Mollusca > Gastropoda > Plakobranchidae > Elysia > Elysia crispata. Next base: position 25,504 of record JAWDGP010001973.1, read on the forward strand.
CCAAATGAAACCCGCAGAAGTAAGATGCGAAATCGTTTTGAATCACGTATTTTTTTTAAAATTTTAATTTAAATTAAGGAAGAAGGAAATTTTAGCGCGGAACTTTTGCTTGACATGACATTAGGCCATGGTTACACAGAGCTTCACTTTTCATCGTGTCACTTTTCAACAGTGCCTCATTTATAGTGCTAACTTTGCTTTAAAAGTTAAATGAAAATAAATCAGATTCTATGCAGCACTTAATGAAATGTATCATAAAGTTTCAGCAAATGACATCTTACGCGTAAGTCATCTAAAGTTGCATACTTTTTCTTTAAATTAGCCATTGCATTAATTTTTGACCCTCATTTTTGTAGATTGTCATCAATTTTTGAACCAACGCTAATACTTAAGTTTGGTTGTTGCTGTTTTTTTTATATATATATATATATCTTAACAAGTCACTAATTTTCTTGAGTTTTTGGATAAACTTCGTTTCATTCCGAATATCTCTCACTCGCAACAGGAACTTCGGCTACAGGACTACAGTTCTGGAAAGCATCTCCGCCACCCTTGTTGCATCTCAGGCATCATTGCTTTTCCGTTGACTAGAGTCCAAAACAGCCTGTTCGGCAGACAAACATTGAGACCTCAGCGGTTAGAATCCGAGGAAAGTGGCGATTCTGTCGGTAATCATTACAACAAGCACTGATAAAGCAATAAAAACTCTTTTGGTTATGGTAGATCCATAGACCAAATTAGATCTTTTAGTTACAGTAGATTTACAGATCACATTGAACCTTTTGGTTACGGTAGATCTGTAGATCTTTCAGATCTTTTGGTTATGGTAGATCTATAATCCACATTAGATTTTTTGGTTATGGTAGATCCATAGACCAAATTAGATCTTTTAGTTACAGTAGATTTACAGATCACATTGAACCTTTTGGTTACAGTAGATCTGTAGATCTTTCAGATCTTTTGGTTATGGTAGATCTATAATCCACATTAGATCTTTTGGTTATGGTAGATCCATAGAACAAATTAGATCTTTTAGTTATAGTAGATTTACAGATCACATTAGATCTTTTGGTTCCGGTAGATCTGTAGAGCACTTCAGATCTTTTGGTTATGGTAGATCTATAGATCACATAAGATCTTTTGGTTATGATAGATCTATAGAACAAATTAGATCTGTTAGTTATGGTAGATTTACAGATCACATTATATGTTTTGGTTACGGTAGAACTGTAGATCACATTAGATCTTTTGGTTATGGTAGATCTATAGGTCACTTAAGATCTTTTGGTTATAGTAGCTCTACAGATCACAATAGATCTTTTGGTTAGGGTAGATCTAAAGATCACTTTAGATCTTTTAATTATGATAGATGATCTATAGATCACATTAGATCTTTTGGTTATGGTAGATTTATAGATCTATAGATTTTCTTTTTATTTAATGTTTATGATAAGAGAGAAGATATTATATGGTAGACACGCCAAAGACCAATTAATTTTGTCCCTTAATCAAATTGTAACAGTTAGAAGTTTTTTTAGAATGAAGGACATTGGTTATACCCTTAACCTAAACTGTAATTTTAACTTTCTGACAGCCTAAAGCCCATTAATTTTTTCTACAGTTGAATGTAATATGTAATGCCGCCTTTAAATGAATGTCAGTGTAAAGACTAATTCCCTCAAAATGCAAATTCATGCACCCTTCCCCCCCACCCCTCCCCCAACCCACCCACCTTCTTTTCTGTAGCCCCTCTTCTTCTTTGTCTCTCTCTCTCCTTTCCTTCTTTCTCAAGATATTAATCCACCTATTATCTATCTTTCTCTCCGTCTATACCTTGTTATCTGTTGTTGATGTTGTTGCTATTCATCTATTTTTACCTTTTTTTTCTCTTCCTCTTTTATGCCTTCAAACACTATTTCAACTGTTATAATACAAAATAAAATGATTTCATTATTTTGGATTATATATTCTTGGCTTAAAAAAACTATCAAAATAACCTTTTGTTCTCCCCAGCAAGCATTGGAGAAATCCAGCATATCAACCCTTTCCTTAGAAAGAACTCGGATAACTGGGGCACAAACCCAACGTTTGGAAATCCTGTAGGAACAGCCTGTGGATTTGATCCTGTTCAGGGACAGGATTGTCAGGTCAAACAAAACTCAGAGACATTGTCCGGAGTTTTCCATGTCAACGAGGAGTTTGACGATTTTGTCGAAGTTGTTCCTGCAGACATTGTGTACAGAAACACACGACTTATGAGCATCTCTGGGGATAGAAATTTCTCTGACCGGAGTTTTGAGGTGCGAATTGGGAACGTAGATGTATATCAAAAACATGCTTTATACTGAAAAGCTTACTGATTAAATAAAAAAATTATCGTTTTTGTGGTATGAAACACGCGGATATTTTCAAAATGTAAGCTTTTGAAAACAATGAATACTATAGTATGAAAAATTTTAAGTCTGGATCAAATCCTTGTCAGTATTGAGCTTAAATAATAATACCTTGAGTTTTATGCTTAATATTCAAATGCGTCTTTATTTGGAGAAACAACGAGATATATCTCAATGACGCTTAAGCTGCAAGAGGCCAGAGGTCATGTAAATTAATTTTTTTTAAGTCTTTCACTCTTTTTTAAATGAAAAAAAATGTCTTTTCTACATATTTATAATTTGTTTTAAAGATAAATCTAAATAAAAATAATTCGAAAGCACTGAAAACAGACTTTTAAATGTTATTTGATTCCTTATGACTAGTTTGGCAATTGAAATTGAGAAATTAGTTGGGGTTTTTTTTAAACTAAGTCCAAAATTGTTTTTTCACTTTTTTTTTTGTACTGTGTGAGACGCCGCATTTGGTAGATAAAAAAAGCTGTAAACTTCATTACTGTAGATTGAGTGGTTTTTGATCAGGTAGTGGAGAAAGAAATCGAAGTTGCCTTTTAGAATATAGCTATTCAACTATGTCTTTATTTGTTTCTTGAGTCGTTCTTTTCCCCTCCAAACCGCAGAAATATCTGGACTTCTTTTACAACTGGGCACCACAACTATAATTATTCACATGATCTTAGCATAGTTTTTAAGCCTGGCATGAACAGCATAATCGTGTCTCTATCATGCGGCTGGGGTTAGTCCATTTCATGCAGAACTTTATACTGTTTTAGATCTTTAAATGAAAGCAAACTTAATTACATGCATACACCTCTCGTTTACGGGACTAAGCAGGATAGGATTGAACAAATGAGACCTAAAACTCTTCTCTTGATGACACACAGATCTGGCAATATGCAAGCATGTCATGATGCTGATTAAAAAAAAAATTAGTTAGTTGTGCTGTAGATAATATTCCATTCATATTATTGTCGTCGTCCAAAAATGATATTTATTTAATTTTTTTTATTTATTGCCAGGAGCTTCGACTAGAGGACATGGAAGGCCACACTGAGAGTAAAAATATTACACTAAAGGTTTGCTTCTTCAATTAAAACTGGAAGTTAATTTTGCAATAAAACGCATAAGATCTTTGTGCAACCTTTATGCGCGCCCAGTATAAGATTACTCACTTCCAACTAAAAAAAGAATATATGCAACCTTTTATGCTCATAAACCCTTTTTTTTTTCTTTTCTAATAGCTATTCTTATGTTGTTTTTTTAATCCGTTATTTCAGTTACAGCTGGTGGGGAATGTGATATTACACCATCGCCTGAATGTGTGTGTGTGTGTGAGAATATGCGTAGATTAGGTTGTTGAAAGTGGTCTTTATGTTTCTGTTTAGGACACCTGTGTTGACAAAATGCCAATATGGATGATGGCACGGATGATTGGAAGCTGAATATTTTTTTTTATCTTAAGTTAAAACTTTAATCTTTTGCACTTCCCTAGGTCCTCTTTGTATCAGAGAGTTTAAATCACAATATACTTATATTTACCGTATTTTAACAGAGTTTGAATTTTGAAACTTTTATTAGCTCTAGGTTGGGTCAAGATATAATGCAGTTTAGGCAGAAAGTGACTAAAGGGTAGCCTAGCGCACAGATGAGAAAAAAAACTATGATAGTAAACGCTTTTCAGAAAGCTACAAAAATACAGTAGCAGGTTGAAAAATATATACAGGCTTTGTGATGACCAAGGTAATAATGGAGGATACAATTACTTCCCTTTGGAGTACAATTTTCCCCCTAAATACAAGCCATCTTTGAACTTCCTTGAAGAAGTCAATAGACCCTGTTAGTATATAACAGAGCTATATTTAGATGCTGGCCTAAGATCTATATAGATAGATAGAGTAATATTGGAGGAAGTCAATAGACCTTGTTAGTCTAGAACAGAGCTATATTTAGATGCTGGCCTAAGATCTATATAGATAGATAGAGTAATATTGGAGGAAGTCAATAGACCCTGTTAGTCTAGAACAGAGCTGTATTGAGATGCTGGCCTAAGATCTATATAGATAGATAGAATGATTTTTTGGAAAAATAAATACATGCTCATTACTTTTTTTCCATCTTTTCTTTGCAGAGAGGTCTTGATATCCTCCTGGACAATGTATGTCACATGATGGTAAAGATGCAAAACAGCGCATCTCTCGTGGAAAACATCCAATCCAACATGGAGGAGCTAGAGTTCAACCAATCAAAGTTGAAGTCCACAATGTTTAAGGAGGATGAACAAAAGGAAAAAGAGAAAGAAAGTAGAAGAGATTCTGTTCTTCAGACGAATAATAATGATATTCTTTATCCACTTGAAAAAAAAATTCCTTCGACCACATCGACAGAGACCAATACTTTGATGTCATGTACGTCCAGTCTGCAGATAGCAGGATCTCATAATATATTATCAGTCAACGGATTGACTTATTCAAAAATAAATAAAAAGAGTACGTACTGTAAGAAAAAAACTTTTAACTTGTCGACGAAAGACCTGTCATTGAAATCAGTAAGTCCCAGTATTTCAAATGAAGTGAAGCCAGTCCCTTTAAGTTCCAGTATTTCAAATGAAGTGAACCCAGTCGCTTTGCGGACACCTGCGGGAGCGCATCCAGCTGGATCATCTGCTACGAATGATGTGACTCAAAGATCACTGTTTGTCATGACAGAGAGTTCTTCTGTCACATCTCCCACTGGATCTCTGCTTAATTGTCTTGTCACACCTTCCACCCGAGGACCTCTCTGTTCTTCAGTCACATCTTCCACTGGCGGACCTCTCAGCTCTCCAGTCACATCTTCCACTGGAGGACCTCTCTGTTCTCTAGACACATCTTCCACTGGCGGACCTCTCAGCTCTCCAGTCACATCTTCCATTGGAGGACCTCTCTGTTCTCTAGACACATCTTCCACTGGAGGACCTCTCAGCTCTCCAGTCACATCTTCCACTGGAGGACCTCTCTGTTCTCTAGACACATCTTCCACTGGAGGACCTCTCAGCTCTCCAGTCACATCTTTCACTGGAGGACCTTTCTGTTCTTCAGTCACATCTTCCACTGGCGGATCTCTCAGCTCTCCAGTCTCATCTTCCACTGGAGGACGTCTCAGCTCTCCAGTCACATCTTCCACTGGAGGATCTCTCAGCTCTCCAATCACATCTTACACTGGAGGACCTATTCGTTCTCCACTCAGATCTTCCTCTCTTGGAATCTTCAGCTCTCCAGTCACGTTTTTATCTGGACGACCCCTCAGCTATCCAGTCACATCTTCTGCTGGAGGACTCTTTGGCTCTCTTGTCTCATCTTCCACTGCAGGACCCGTCAACTCTCCAGTCACATCTTCTACTGTAGGACTCTTTGGCTCTCTTGTCACATCTTCCACTGCAGGACCTGTCAACTCTCCAGTCACATCTTCTACTGGAGGACTCTTTGGCTCTCTTGTCACATCTTCCACTGCAGGACCTGTCAACTCTCCAGTCACATCTTCTACTGGAGGACTCTTTGGCTCTCTTGTCACATCTTCCACTGCAGGACCTGTCAACTCTCCAGTCACATCTTCTACTGGAGGACTCTTTGGCTCTCCTGTCACATCTTCCACTGCAGGACCTGTCAACTCTCCAGTCACATTTTCTACTCAAGGACTCTTTGATTCTTCTGTCACATCTTCCACTGGAGGACCTCTTAGCTCTGCAGTCACGTCTTTTGAACTCTAGCATCAAAACTACTAGTTAATTCTTCTTCCACAATCAGATCAGGCTCGCCTCTTACTATTTTCCCACTTAATGACTAATTTGATATGCCTTGATGTTTTCCACTTTTTGGCTATCAATCTTATTTTGCGACATTCCGAAGTAATAAAAGCTAATTGGCCTTTGTGACAATTGCTCTAATCCTAGACAACTATGCGTTTGCATTTGTGCTTCAGGAATTATTAAGTTGTCTGTAACATCCTGTGCTATTAACTAACTGGCTCTTCTGTCACATCATCTGTGAGCAGCCCTTATGTCACAAGTTTGACATAGTTTTTTGGTCTTCCTGTCGCAAAGTGAATTCCACCTTTAGTTAGTTGTTTTTGCACATTTTCTACTCCATGACTATTTCACGTTTTCTACTCCATGACTATTTCACGGTTTTCGACAGGATTGAGCGGCTATTTTTTTACACTGCCTACACACCTGTCACTTTTCCTTCGCACATCAGAGTTTACCTGTCCATCATTCGATGATAATTGTTTTTTCTGGGTTTTTTATTTGGTATTTCCTGTATCTGCATCTCCATTTAGATAAATTATTATATTTTTTCAATCACGAAGTGTTCTTCTTCAGTGCTATCTACGTTGCTTATTTGACTTTTAATCTATATTCATCGCACTTAGTCTTATATTTTATCACACAGCTACCACTAGAATCTCCTGCTCTTTTGATATCTATCACATTTAATAAGTTTTGTATCCTATTCTTTCAATCCTGTCCATCTGTCTAAAACAGTGTTAGCTTTACTGTATTCTCAAATCATAAGAAACATAGCTGTGAGGTCCTACTACATCATCTTTTAAAAGGAAAATGTATAAATGTATACATTGCTTGAAGATTCTTAAGTTCTGCATTCTTATGTCTAGACCTATATATCTAGATCTACTCTTTCCAACACTTTCTGTTGATATCCAAAATTTCATCCTGTAATCATTGTCATATCTTCCACTTCAGGATATTTTAACAAATTTCTCACATTGTCCACCTCAGAATACCTGAATACATTTTCACATCCTTCACTTGAGAATAGTTCAGATCTTCATGTTGATTCCTCTACAGAAAATCTATGTCGCAAATGTTATATTTTTTTAAAGAACCACTAAGCTCTCTAAAAACACTTTTGCAAAACGTGAATTTGAAAACTATCTTATGCCTGAAAAATACATCTTCTTTTTTATTTGCATCATAAGAAAACGTAATTCGTTATTATGCTTCTGTTGTTAAAAATTCAAACCATTGGACTTTCTTACTTGATGCTCAATTGTTTCAGCTTCAAGATGTTTATCACATCTGGTTCACTGTTTCTTATTATCGAAACTGGTCAGATGATTGGTCTGGTTTAATCAATGTGATGATTTCATTATCATGTTTTTTTAATCAACAGTTTCATTTTCACAAAAAAGGACATGTGTACCAAACGAATCTTCATATTTTTTTTATTATCTGCACAGCACATGTACTTACCTAGTTGTATTTTAAAATCATCATCTTATAGGACCTGTTTTAATCTTTAAAATACATTGACAATTAATTTTTTTCTGCTCTTCAAGTTAATTTTTTCAACAATTTCTATATTATTCCGAAAACTCTTATGTTCAAATTGTCCATGAAATTAATTTTATACATCATGTTACAAACCACTCTGACCTCCCTTTTCTATACAATATTGATGTTATTTGTTTCTGCTGTGATCACAAATCTTAGTTGTTCCTGCTTTGTTTTCATCAAAATGTCTTGTAAATTAACTTTAATTCAAATATTTCATCACTTATTTTACTACGTTAATTGCTGCTAAGAACCTTTGCTAAAAAAGTATATTTATCGCCTTTGTAAACCTAGAGTGGAGGTAAAAACTACAAACACAAATCCCGGACCTTTTTAAAGCCATTGGTTCATTTTTATTAATTTATTATTATAATATAAACTTATTAGTACAAAATAGCAGTTAATCTTTTTCAAACATAAAGGTTACATGGTTTTAAATTCTAATTTTACTTTCAATGAAAATAAAGGAAATATTTTTTTTCTCTTTATTTCATGGATAATTCCTTAGTGTTGGTGATTGCTTATTCCCACAACTCACTTTATCAATTAAAACTAAATGAGTCCGTCTATGTTCCAATCTGTTTAAGCAAAGTAACAGCCTGTAGTGGGGCCAAGAAGAAATTGTTTTATTTATAATAGTAAAGCACTATTCTTGAATTTTTATTTAGCTTCAGAAACTTAAGATAAATTGGCATTGAATCTCCTTTTGATCACGAGTTATCTAATAGGGAAATGAGTATTGCCATTGGTGCTATTTTCAGTTTAGTGGTTTATTTTTTCGAGTCTTTGAAATAAAAATTTTTGCAACTTTTTAGAACATTAAATACAACCTACCAAAGTAGTTCTTGTGTTAAGATGCTTTTTTTCCAAAATACATGTTTATGAATTGATTTGGATTAGTGCAGTCATTTAAAATAAGATTTCAGTTGTTTTAAATGCAATAGTAAAGTGTTTCTTTTTTTAATATTACCTTACTCGATATCTTTCTTTTCTTTTGGTTACTTTCTGATATTTTCTTATGATTGTAAAAAAAAAACCAACAACAACATAATTTTAGAATACCCAGACTGCGGCAAAAAATAAGTGATATAATGTTTGAGATAACTGAAATGTGGTAAAACAATAATATAAAAATTCGAGTCTCTTTTTTGCGCCTCCGTAACATTAATAAGAGTAGTTTGCACTTTTGTTCAGTTCAAATCTATTTATAGATCCTTTTAAACATTTTTGTTATGTAGATTAAAATAAACGGGCAGCTTTGGATTATCCCAAGTTAGAGCATCTTTAGACACTTTTGCACGGACTCTGAACCTTTTTCATTGAGATGATGGGGCATTCTTTTGTCCATGTAACTTGTTAAAGATTCTTTACTTAGATCCAAAGATTAGTAAACACATCACACAAATCCTGCCTTCGCTAGCCAAGGTGAACTCTTCTTCGCCTCCCCTGCAAAATCTAGTTTAAAACCAGATGTAGTGCCCAACTTCTACGTAGTAATTCGAAATAATAGTACATGACAGAAAGTTAATAATATTTAGGTACATATTTTAATATTTAACATATTTTGAAGATTTTTGGCTATATATAAGCGTCCGGCTTTCCCAGTCATGCAGCAATTCTGCAAAACCTCTGCATTATTCTTACTCGGACTCTCATTTTTGATTCGGTAAACTGGTTGTTGTTGTTGTTGATGATGTTGTTTTTGTTGTTGATGTTGTTTTTGTTGTTGTTGTTGTTGATGTTGTTGTTGTTGTTGTTATTGATGTTGTCGTTGTTGATGTTGTTGTTGTTGTTGTTGTTGATGATGTTGTTTTTGTTGTTGTTGTTTGAAACCGAAAGTGAAGATCTGGACTGCCGCTGTTAATGTTACCATATTTTCCATGGATTATTCTGCACATCTGTCCGCAGATTGAATTTCTAACCGAATTATTCTAATTTTTCTAACAAAGGAAACTTTTGCTTATCATTATTTTTTCCATGTTACCACAATGAAAATGAAGTTTGCACCCGTCATCTAGATCTAGAGTTTACGATTCAAATGCTCATGTGTGTTGAGTGAACTGGTTCAGACAGTTTTTGCGATTGTTTAGCCATGATTTTGATTTTTATCACAGTGAGGATGAGGCAAAGAAGTCGAGGATACATATTATGTTGAGTCATCAAAGCCTGTTTTTTTTTAAATATAAAAACATGTGTGCCTTTCAGATGTAATATTTCAAAATGTCTATTAAATCTGTTGTAAACTGCAAAGGCAACTAGATCTATGACCAGTGCAATATGTGTCGAGTTTTTTAGATTCCCTAGAGATTAGCTAGAGAAACAGATATGCTTAAAGTTGAACACTCTCCCTCCTCGTGAAAATCTAAAATGGATACATTTTATTTCTGAGAAACGCTGGCCACAGGATACGCAAATAATTAAGGTACCTGGTGGGTCCACAAAATCTATCAGCATCTCCACTAAGCTAAGCATTTTCAATGTGCCTTCTTCATGTCAGCCTACTTCAAAACCGGCGCTTCGCCAACCAAAGCATGAGGTTAAGCAGCTTGCCTATTTCCTACAGAGAGACAGGCGAAAAATCTCGCTTCTGCTAGCAAAGACCCAGCTCCAAGTCTGCGTGTCCTGTCAATAAAGTTTTCCTTGCTGAGATCTTATACTATAAAAACCATGTAGGTCTCTCTATTTGACATTTTTAGAAATGTCCCCATCTACATTGTTTACGTACTTTCAGTTTCATTCCTGCCACCTCTGCCCAACTCTGCTTACAGAAAGTAGTTCCCACGTTCACTTTTTTCTTGCAAGAAAATAATAGTCATATTTTTGCCTTTATTTTCTTTAAACAGGATTATGATGAAAAAAAAGAAAAAACAGTCCTACCGCTCCAACCTTTTTGGAAATTTATAATTTTTATGCCAAATTTGACGTGTCGAGGTGGTGAAGTATTGCCCGGTTAGATGGTCCTCATTTTTACGCCTAATTTCACTAAATAGATGAAAAAGTGATAATGATTTTAAAAAAAAACAGTTACCGTACAGTTATGGCATGTGGAAATGGTTCGGGCAAAAGGGAGATGAATATCCACTTTTATAATGTAAGCTACGTAGGAGAGAGAGAAAGAGAGAGAGAGAGAGAGAGAGAGAGAGAGAGAGAGAGAGAGAGAGAGAGAGAGAAAAACAGAAAAAGAGAGAGACAGAACGAGAGATACAGAGAAAGAGACACAGACAAACATCAAGACAGGCAGACAGAGACACATTGACAAGCTCTTTATCTTTCAAAAACACTATTAAACGGTAAACAAAGGCGAAGTCAGGACAACTAGGACTGTTTTCATAGAGAAGACGCAGTGTGAGCTCACAAGATGTTCAAACAATTACCTTAACAAGTCATATTTGGAAAAAAGTCAGGACAACTAGGACTGTTTTCATAGAGAAGACGCAGTGTGAGCTCGCAAGATGTTCAAACAATCACCTTGATATTTGGAAATAAGTCAGGACAACTAGGACTGTTTTCATAGAGAAGACGCAGTGTGAGCTCACAAGATGTTCAAACAATCACCTTGATATTTGGTAATAAGTCAGGACAACTAGGACTGTTTTCATAGAGAAGACGCAGTGTGAACTCACAAGACGTTCAAACAATCACCTTAACAAGTCATATTTGGAAATGACACCAGTTTTTGTTAATGTTACCTTTATTTCTTTACATTAAATTGGGACACTTAAAACAACAACAACAACAACAGCAAATGAAAGAAAAATGCAAGGCCGTGTATTTTCGACTTGCGATTTTTCTCGGAACAGCAGATCAGAGGGAATCTCCGCACTTTTTTCAACACTCGCCGCAGCTCATCTTACAGTTGACCAGCATGTAGTCGGGGTTTCTAGAACATTCCCCTCTAAGTGCCCATTGACTGCAGTCTTTGTGGTCGTTGAAACAGTTGATATCCGCTGAGAAGGGGTAAAAATGTGTTTTCCTTCAATACACGCAGCCCAAAACACACAATGTAAAATCAAGGAAGGTCCAGCCATGAGAATTTTTATCTTGACTAAAAGTGTCTTAAAAGAAATTTAAAAATTAAAAAAAGGAGGATACCATCTCCATGTTTGGTCAAGATCAAAATCTACCGAGCGATCCATAAGTACAGAGTTAATAAAAAAAAAGAGACAAAATGGCGCATTTCGGTGTTATAGCTTGCTCTAACAAAGCATCACTTATGACTAAAGAGAAAGCAGATTAGAACAAAACATCTCTAATGACTACTCAGAGTTCACTATAACTATATCACAGCATAACTTGTGACTCTACAGAATCTACACTGTATCAATTCATATCTAATGTCTATACTGAATCTAGAGTGTATGGAAGTATATCTATTGACTATGAAGACAATCATTATTTTTAGAAAAGATCTCAAGAAATGAAATTTATCCCCCCCGCCCCCAACCGACACAGGAGCGTAAAGCCTGAGTTGAAACAACATCTATATTTTATAGAAATTATTATAAAACGACACAGGAGCGTAAAGCCTGAGCTGAAACAACATCTATATTTTATAGAAATTATTATAAAACGACACAGGATCTTAAAGCCTGAGCTGAAACAACATTTATATTTTATAGAAATTATTATAAAACGACACTTTTTTGCAAAATTTAGACTGCCTCTGTTGTTCAGGCAAAATGAATACTCTTAGATCTGTACCATCCCTCCACCCTACTTCCCCCCCCCCCTTTCTCTTTTATACCCCTTCCCCTCCCCCCCCCACCCCACACACACATACCTCACACACAGACACACACGATAAAAAGCAAGGCTGCCTATATCGTTTACAATAGATGAAATCGAGCAGGTCTAGAACAACACACAATTTCTGCCTTGAGGAAATCTAATTTTGAAGTATGTTGGTACCTGTTTTTATTAATTGAGTTATTAATGACGTGAAAATTATAATTTTAGACAATTAAAAAAATAAAGGATTCAAAGAATATTAATGAGGGGGGGACAGGGTTGATGAGGAAAAGAAAGTTCTAGAAGAGGAAGATAAAGATTAAAGCGAGGACCAAGAGTTGTTGCTAGGCAAAATAAACTGCAATTAAACCAATTTAAAAAAAAATAAATACACGTGTAAACATAAAAATCAGTTACTAGACGAAAAATGAGGGATAGAGGAAATGACGAAGAAAGAATAAAAATATGTCGCTTTATTTCTCAGTTTGTAGAGTATTGGATTGGCAGTTAGGAGGTCTTGGGGGGTGGGGGGGGGGATTTCAGAGACGACACATCTTATCAAAGAAAAGAATCTCACCGTCACAAATACCGCAACTTTTCTCGCACACGAAGTTCAAATAGCCTGGGTTCGAGCGGCATTTGCCCTCCCCATGCCAGAACTCACACTCGGGTCTACTATCCGTACAACCTGGGTGGCAGGGAGAAAAAAACAACATAATGACTTTAGGAAGAAAAGTTAAAAGTTAAATAATAGGATTGGCATGGCATCTAGTTTTTTTTTTTTGTCATAGATATCCGACTACCAGTGTTACGATGGTGAGAGAGAGAGAGAGGGGGGAGGAGGGAGAGAGTTAGAGGGACACAGAGAGATAGAGAGGGAGGCAAAGAGAGAGACAGACAGAATGAGAGACAGGGAGAGAGAAAGAGAGAAGTGAAGAGTAAAGATAGAAAAGTGAAACTGGGAAAGTATGATTGTGTTTATTAAATCATGTCCATTGAAGCTACTCACGGAATTTGCCATCTTGAATAGGGTCCTTACGTCCCTTTGGTTCACAATTCATGCGAAGCTGTTGGGCATCCTCTTGAGCTGAAAGACAAAATTAAACTAAATAATTCATAGATACTTTGTTTAAGTAAATCCCATGCATTTCTAACCACATAAACTTTTAGTGTTGATTAAACCCATGTATTTCTAAAAAACAGAAACTTTTAGTGTTAATGAAACCCATGTATTTCTAACCACATAAACTTTTAGAGTTGATTTTCTAACCATAGAAACTTTTAGTGTTGATTAAACCCATGTACTTCTAACCACAGAAAATTTCAGTGTTAAGTAAACTCATGTATTTCTAATAAGAAAAAATAACAAGCATTCATAACGCGGCTTGCAGATTTCCGAGCATTTCTCCATCCAAACTAAGGCGCCTCACCTCTGCTGGTCTCGCATCGCTTGAGGTATGTGTTTCCACACGGGAAGATTTCCTCGATCAGGTTATACAGATCTGGGTCTTTGTCTTTCAAAGCGTCCTTTGTAGTTATGTGGTTGACCGTGTCAGGCTGGGTGGCATTGAAATAGGACTGCACGCCGTCACTCTTCATGGAGTATTGATGAAATCATTGCATGGAAGAGGAGATAAGGTGTCTTTGTTTATCACGAATGACAAATTCATTATAAACCAATTTAAGAAACACACAAAATCAAACAACCATAAAATTATGTAGTTTCTTAGAGCCCCGACGTCTAAATATAGCTCTTTTTCTAGGCTAACGGCGCCGGAGAGAGAGACGGGATTCTTCAGAATTACTAGTAACAAATAATGACCCCGATCTAGGTCAGCAAATCCCCCTCCAAGAGGTCGAAATTACGTCATCAGAGGTGTCAACCGCAAACTGGCACGAAGCCTCTATAATTTACATCCCCATCTTTCCGATAAATTAATATTTATCTTCATCATTATTATATTCTTTTTTTTTTATCATAAACGCCCTTATCTTCATTTTCTTGATCTTTATCATCAAACATCATGATCAATGTCGTTATGAAAACGAATATCATTATCTTGCTGGTCAACGATATCATTATCGAGACTATCATCACCACCACCATCTTCGTGATCCTCAAATGCTTTTTTAATATTATTATTATAATTACTATTATTGTTATTATTATTATTATTATTATTATTATTATTATTATTATTATTATTATTATTATTATTATTATTATTATTATTATTATTATTATTATTATTATCCATATCTTTCTCTTCATTATTAACACCGAAATTGCCATGTCCTATATTAATAAACGTTAAGATATTTTTACTTACAAAATAAAACCCGAGGTATTTCGAAATGCCCGTGATTTGCGAGCGAGCACTCTTAAACACTGCCCTCAGTCTTGCATCCCAGCCCTGTATACCCACGGCCGCTCCTGAAATCATACAATCATGATTGAAAATTATCAAAGAATTATAGTTTATCTTTTCAGCTTCATGTTTTCATTCGGCTGAACTTTGCAACGGTTGTAATCTATGAATTGAAAAAAAATGCTAAAGATATATTTATGGCGCCAATCTCTTACGAAATGAAGCAAGAGTTTAGAATATTACATCCCTTCAACAAAGGAGAATAGGGAAATGCCACAAATTCGAAACTAACTATTGAATTGCAACAGAGACAGCTATCACAATTTTTTTAAATAGAAAAAAAAATGATTCAAAATGATAAACCTATATCCCCAAAAAGGATAGTTAGCCAATTTGAAAAAACGTTCCAAACTAATATTAGATCCGTTTTAACGATCATTATCTTTAAGTCTACAATAAATTGGCAGCTGTAAAACCCCGCGAGGCAGCGCAAATTTAGGTATTGTTCAAGAAATTCAAAGATTTCTAATTAGGACAGTTCGCTATTTTGTGCTTTCTCGTAATGAGATAACCCCGTTCATACATCAATACCGAAAAATGTGAGGTCACCTCTATGTCTATATAAATATGTGGCAATTCACATCCTAGTGCTCCGACTTGGACAACTCGGGTTCCTCTCAAATGTTCGCTAAAAGTCTCCTCCATTGTGTTCTGTCCTCTGCTATTAATCTCAGATGGTCTCCGATAGTCTCCTCCACTGTGTTCTATCCTCTGCTATTAACCTCAGATGTTCGCTGATAGTCTGCTCCACTGTGCTCTATCTTCTGCTATTGACCTCAGATGTTCGCTGATAGTCTCCTCCACTGTGTTCTATCTTCTGCTATTGACCTCAGATGTTCGCTGATAGTCTGCTCCATTGTTCTATCTTCTGCTATTGACTTCAGATGTTCGCTGATAGTCTGCTCCACTGTTCTATCTTCTGCTATTGACCTCAGATGTTCGCTGATAGTCTCCTCCACTGTGTTCTGTCTCCTGCTATTGACCTCAGATGTTCGCTGATAGTCTGCTCCACTGTGTTCTGTCTCCTGCTATTGACCTCAGATGTTCGCTGATAGTCTGCTCCACTGTGTTCTGTCTCCTGCTATTGACCTCAGATGTTCGCTGATAGTCTCCTCCACTGTGTTCTGTCTCCTGCTATTGACCTCAGATGTTCGCTGATAGTCTGCTCCACTGTGCTCTATCTTCTGCTATTAATCTCAGACGGTCGCTGATAGTCTGCTCCACTGTGTTCTGTCTTCTGCCTTTGACCTCAAATGTTCGCTGATAGTCTCCTCCACTGTGTTCTGTCACTTGCTATTGACCTTAGATGGTCGCTGATAGTCTTTTCCACTATGTTCTGTCTCCTGCTATTGACCTCAAATGTTGGCTGAAAGTCTCCTCCACTGTGTTCTGTCTCCTGCTAATGACCTCAGATGGTCGCTGATAGTCTCCTCCACTGTGTTCTGTCTCTTGCTCATGACCTCAGATGGTCGCTGATAGTCTCCTCCACTGTGTTCTGTCTGCTACTAATAACCTCAGATGGTCGAGGTCGTTCTTTGGTTTTGAATCTTAGCTCAGTAGCTGGTATGCGGATGAGGTCTCAGAAATTATCAAATCAAACCAAGCTCTGTCCTGTGGGATACCTTGGTATCTGCACAGATCTTTTTTGATATGGACAAAACATTGACGTAAAGTTGTTGTGCACAGGCTATACTAAACCAAACGAAAAAAAAAAAAAAGACAAGCAAATGACGGTCAAATATAGTCGAAATTTTGTTTCGGATAAATTACCGAGTTGAATGATCCCTTTTGCTAACGACCTGACCATAGTGTCTTCATTATAGTGGTAGTAGTCTCTCCTGTGAGGAAATAAAAGAAATATTGTTATAGAAAATTTATGTTTTATAAAACTCGATCCAAAAAACAATAAATTTGACGTTTACAAAAAATTAATTTTTCTCATGAGCAGGCAGTACAGATGTCATAGAAACGTATATATATATATATAAAGACTTCGGCCATATTGAAAAGATTTGTCACCATGATTGGACGAGTTAACTGAATTACTTACAGCGTTTCCATAATTGATACAAAGCGATGAAACCTGACAAAAATAAGGAAAAGAGGCGATTTCTAGCTAAA
>JAWDGP010001973.1:47500-72500 GCA_033675545.1 Elysia crispata
CATTTTTTAGTGCTGCACCTACACACACAAAAAACCAACAATTTTTTTAAAGAAACACTGCCTGCGTGAACTGGTTTTTTCTTTGTTGCCCAGTTTGATCCTAGTTAGACCTATAGGTCATTGGTTGAGAGAAATCTACCTTTTAAAAATTTTAATATTTATCTAGGTCACTATCGCCCGTGACAATGCTTTAAAATATTTTTTTATATATATATTATCAGTAAATTGTTTTCTCCATCTAATTTAGATTAATATAAAGGTCGTAAAACTTGTTTTTTTTTTTAATTAATTTTTTTTTTTACATACAGCCATAACTCCCCGTTTAACTGAATACACGAGGAAGACATCTAAGTTGAAGAAAATTAAACTACAGCAATAACAAATTTACACCCTTTGCAGCCATTCAATGCTCGGCTTTAAAGTGTAAAAAAAACAATGACCGATTCCAATTCTTCCTGTCGCAAAGAAGATGTTGTTTCTGTCATAAATGAAGTAAAGATTTCAATTATTTAAGTAAACCAAATCTTGGTGCTTTTCTTGTTTATCTCTTTACCGATGTCATAAATGGAGTAAAGATTTCAATCATTCAAGTAAACCAAATCTTTGTGCTTCTCTTGTTTATCTCTGAACCGATGTCATAAATGAAGTAAAGATTTCAAGCATTGAAGTAAACCAAATCTTGGTGCTTTTCTTATATATCTCTTAACCGATGTCATAAATGGAGTAAAGATTTCAAGCATTAAAGTAAACCAAATCTCCATGCTTCTCTTGTGTATCTCTCAAGCGATGTTATAAATGGAGTAAAGATTTCAAGCATTAAAGTAAACCAAATCTTGGTGTTTCTCTCGTTTATTTCTTAAACGAGGCCATAATTATGTTGTGCTGATTTGATCCTCTCGATATGCGTTGTGCTTAACCTGGGGTGGTCGAGAAAGTGACGCTCATTTTAAAAAAGAATCATAGTAAAATGCCTTTTTTCACGCAACCTTCGTTTGTTCATGTCACACCTGAGGCCCATAACTGCGCTTAACTGCTTTTGTCGTAAATAATATGATATTAATTTTAAGGATGTACTAAAAAGGCGCTTCGTTCAAAGGGCTAGTGTCAAGGCTTAGGATTCAAACCTGGAACCTCCATGATGTTAGCCTAGTGTTCTAAAAACTGAGCTTTTTGTTATAAACATCTTGGGTACTTAAGTAATTAATAAATTGTTGTGTATCGCCAAACACTCACAGCATTTATTCTGTGTAACATATAAAAACTGGAGCGTTGAACGGACAAAACTGTTGTTTCATGTGAGAAGTCCTCTATTAATAGGACTTTTCGCCCAATTTAATTTTGAAAGTTGAATTCCTAAAAAGATAAGAGTCACAGAAAAGGAATCTAAAAACCGTGTAAAGGTAACAGATTGTTCTTTACGTTACAGAAAAAAACTCTTCTCACTTTGAGAATGTAGAAAATTGCACTCCGAAGGATTCAAGAATTCTGGCATTCTAATTCTGTCTCAGTATACCTGCTCTTTCTTTGTCTGTGTCTGTCTCTGTCTAACTGTATTTCTCTATTACCCCCTCTCTCTGTCTTCCTCTCTCTCTTTCTTTCTCTGTCTTACTCTCTCTCTTTCTCTCTCTCTTACTCTCTGTCTTAATCTCTCTCTCTCTCTCTCTCTCTCTCTCTCTCTCTCTCTCTATCTATCTATCTATCTATCTATCTATCTATCTATCTATCTATCTATCTATCTATCTCTATCTATCTATCTCTTTATCACTGTATCTCCCCGTTCCCTATGATGTAATATTTTATTTAAAAAAAGCTCCGTTCAATATCTTCTATTATAACAATGAAGTAAAATACCATTTTTAAAAAATTCAGATATATCGATGAGACAGTCTTAGACGCAAATAAATTAATGGCAGTAGATGTAGATAGTTGAAGTCTACCCATGAAAAATATTTAAATGGTTCACGATATCTTTATAACTCGTTTGTTTGAAATCAATATCTCCTTAAAGTTCTGGGTAGGTTTAAATTGTGTCTGTGTGTATGGTGTATGTGTATGCGGGTTTTGTTGTTAAAATTCTGGGTAGGTTTAAATTGTGTCTGTGTGTATGGTGTATGTGTATGCGGGTTTTGTTGTTAAAATTCTGGGTAGGTTTAAATTTTGTCTGTGTGTATGGTGTTTGTGTATGCGGGTTTTGTTGTGAATCTAAATCGTTAGATCTTGTCTAACCTTCTTGTCCTTTAAAACAATGTTTCAGCTATGATTTACATGTGCTTATATGTAACTCCAGTTTCAATGTAAGCACAGATGCACGCATATTTAAAGTAAAATCTTTGTGTGAATATGGAATTTGGCGTGCGTGTATGTAAGTCTTTTTAGGAAGTTAATCTTTCCTTTTTTTTTTTCCTAAGCGCAATATTTTTTTACTAATGTTCTATTTGAAGCAATATTTTTACTTGAACAATTTATTTGCTTATTTATTTCTCTTTCCTCTTCTTTTTTAATTAAATAAAAAAAAAAACAACAGATAGACTTCTATAGGCCGACTCTACTTTCCCTTCGAGTAAATTACTACTCACAATATTTTCTTGCCGAATCCGGCAAATAATCTTCGAAAAACACCGCCTCTCAACTTAGAAATTTAAAATAGAGCCTCAGTTTTGACAAAAGATTCTCCTGCATTAAAAGCAAACATTATAAACTACTCAAAGACCTTTAAAGATTATTGGCAGCCAAAATTCAAAACTTTCAGCGTTCTTAAATCGATTTTGAAACCGACATTCTGAAATCCGATGGAAGCGACCACCTTCAAAATATTGCAGTCTATAACGGGGAACCTAAATCACAAGCTGATTAAACTTACAGAAAAACAGAAGCAGCAGCAAATTTTAACACTGAACTTAATCTTCTCCAAATAGTAAGCCACAAAATTCAAGCGGTAGGGTGTTGGACTTGTAACAAAGAGGAGCTGTGGTGTTGTCCTGACCTGGTGATCTATTTTAATCCATGTATTATACTTGTGTTGGATTACACTGATCGAACCTCCTGTTGCCTTGACTGTAGCCTCTGTATCGCCATAACTTGAATTTACTCCAGGTTTAAAAAACAAAACTTCTTACCTATTAATTTAGTGATTTCCTTTCTTTCCTCTCGTTCTCTCTCTCTCTCTCTCTCTCTCTCTCTCTCTCTCTCTCTCTCTCTCTCTCTCTCTCTCTCTCTCTCTCTCTCTCTCTCTCTCTCTCTTTCTCTCTTTCTCTCTCGCTCTCTCTATCTCTCTATCTCTACCTCTGTACCTCTATAAGTTGAATTTATTCCAGGTTTAAAAGACAAAAGTTCTTACCTATGAACTTATTGATTTCCTTTCCTTCCTCTCGCTCTCTCTCTCTCTCTCTCTCTCTCTCTCTCTCTCTCTCTCTCTCTCTCTCTCTCTCTCTCTCTCTGTCTACCTATCTATCTATATCTATCTATCTCACTCTCTCTCTCTCTCTCTCTCTCTTTCTCTCTCTCTCTCAATCTCTCTTCCCCACCCCTTCTTTCTCTATCTCTTACACAGAAACCATTTCTCTTTCTTTCAGTCAATATGTTTTTCTCTCTTTCTACCTCTCATGAAAAAAAGTGTCTTCTTGGGTATGACTGTGAGATGTAAAACGTTAAAATCAAAGAGTGGTAATGGTGACGTGCACATTATATTGATTCATTATCAGATGAAATGCTTGGTGCATCTTCAAAATATGCCAGTAAGATGTTGCAAGTATGACAGTTTTTATCGCAACTCGCGCAGTTTGGATTCTCACCGCTCACAACATTCACCACAGTTTCAAGCAATGACGTTAGCAATTCACGTTCCTTAACAACATTGTTAATTCATTTATTTTTCTTTATGAGGTAAAAAGATGCTGCATGACATTTGAATTAGTGATAAAACAAATCATATAAATGCAAAGATCACTTTGTCCATAATATGAAAGAAATGAGAGAGAAGGAGGGAGGGAGAGAGAGAGAGAGAGAGAGAGAGAGAGAGAGAGAGAGGGGGAGGGGGAGAGAGGGAGGGAAGAAGGGAGAGAGAGCGAGGGAGAGGGAGGGAAGGAGAGAGAGGGAAAGGGAGGGAAGGAGGTAGGGAGAGAGAGAGAGAGAGAGAGAGAGAGAGAGAGAGAGAGAGAGAGAGGGGGGTCTAAAAAGAAACCGCTTTACAACTACGAGACGAAAAAAAGGAACAACACAACTATAAATAGAACATAATTATAAATGTTTCGCCTTCAGTACAGAAAATGAGAAACAGAGGACGAGTAACAAAAGTTATCCATAAAATAGCCTGAGCTGGACACAGATTGGACAGGTGATTGTGGGGCGGGCAGGGTGCAACTTGTTTCTATTGTAACCGAAATTGCCAGGTCTAGTGCACTTGCCTATAGTGCAAGTGGCTTACACCATGGCGGCATTGATAAGGGTAGAAACTATTTTGTGAATTGTAACTTTAGTTACTTGTCCTCTGTTACTTATTTCTGTTCTCAAGAAGCCAAAACAAAAGGCGAAACGTTTATATGTTAAATTCATAGTTGTGTTTTTCCTTTTTCATTCCTCTTTTTAGACACAATAAATGTTATACTATTTGCAAGCGCATACGCATCCTTTTTGGATCCTCTACAATTACCAAGCTGTCCTCCAAGTGCGGTGTTTCTGCTTTTACTATTTAGAGAGAGAGAGAGAGAGAGAGAGAGAGAGAGCGAGAGAGATAGAGATAGAGAGAGAGAGAGAGAGACAGGCAGACAGACAGACAGACAGAAAGGCAGAGAGACAGTGACTAGCTCTTTATCTTTCAAAAACAATAGTCATGAGGCCGCAAAAACTGTATAAACATTAAACCATGTGACTTGTGAACTGTTATCTTTGGTTTTCTTTAAATTTTTTTTGTTGGGTCACAGCATTGGCGTATGTTTAAAAAGTTATGAGTTGTCTTTAAATTTGAGATTCGAGACAAAATGTTTTGGTTCCAGAAACCACAAGCAGTAAACTAAATCTGGTTTTTTTCACATGGATCACTAGTGAGGGAGCTCTCTCTCCCTCTCCACTTTGAACATAATCTTCATGTCCTGGTGAAAACAAAGAAACTCTGCAAGGTTGCATACTTTTTTATCTTAATTTTTTGTGTGAAAACTTTATCTGTGTTTTAATTCACCAAAGTCACTTCTACCTACAGTTCAAATTTGCATTAAGGAACATTTATCCAAAAAAAAATTGATGGGTCATTTTACTAAATGTGATACAATTTTCTCCAGAAAAAAGGATAGGTCATTTTGCTAAATGTGATACAATTTTCTCCAGAAAAAAGGATAGGTCATTTTGCTAAATGTGATACAATTTTCTCCAGAAAAAAAAAATGTTATTTCACTAAATGTGGTACATTTTTTTTTTCAGAAAAATGATAGGTCATTTTGCTAAATGTGATACAATTTTCTCCAGAAAAAATGATAGACCATTTTGCTAATGTGATACAATTTTTCTCAGGGAAAGTGACGGACCATTTTGCTAAATATGATACAATTTTCTTCAGAAAAATAGGCTATTTTGCTAAATGTGATATAATTTTTTTCAAAAAAGGTGATGAACCATCTTACTAAGTGTGATACAATTTTTTTTCAGAAAAAATGATTTACTATTTTGCTAAATGTAATTCGCTTAAATCTGTGGTATAAAGGTTCCTACGAGAAAGATAAGTATTCCTAATTTTTTTTTCTTCCAAAAATGATGTGATCAATTTTCACATTCTGCACATTTTCACCTCGACCATCTGAGGACAATAGCAGAAGACAGAACACAGTGCAGGAGACTATCAGCTACCATCTCAGGTCAATAGCAGAAGACAGAACACAGTGGAGGAGACTATCAGCGACCATCTGAGGTCAATAGCAGAAGACAGAACACAGTGAAGGAGACTATCAGCGACCATCTGAGGACAATAGCAGAAGACAGAACACAGTGGAGGAGACTATCACCGACCATCTGAAGACAATGGCAGAAGACAGAACATACTAGAGGAGACTATCAAAGAACATCTGAGGTCAATAGCAGAAGACAGAACACAGTGGAGGAGACTATCAGAGAACATCTAAGGTCAATAGCAGAAGACAGAACACAGTGGAGGAGACTATCAGAGAACATCTGAGGTCAATAGCAGAAGACAGAACACAGTGGAGGAGACTATCAGAGAACATCTGAGGTCAATAGCAGAAGACAGAACACAGTGGAGGAGACTATCAGCGACCATCTGAGGTCAATAGCAGAAGACAGAACACAGTGGAGGAGACTATCAGAGAACATCTAAGGTCAATAGCAGAAGACAGAACACAGTGGAGGAGACTATCAGCGACCATCTAAGGTCAATAGCAGAAGACAGAATACCGTGGAGGAGACTATCAGAGAACATCTGAGGTCAATAGCAGAAGACAGAACACAGTGGAGGAGACTATCAGAGAACATCTGAGGTCAATAGCAGAAGACAGAACACTGTGGAGGAGACTATCAGCGACCATCTGAGGTCAATAGCAGAAGACAGAACACCGTGGAGGAGACTATCAGCGACCATCTGAGGTCAATAGCAGAAGATAGAACACAGTGGAGGAGACTATCAGCGACCATCTGAGGTCAATAGCAGAAGACAGAACATCATGGAGGAGATTATCAGCGACCATCTGAGGTCAATAGCAGAAGACAGAACACTGTGGAGGAGACTATCAGCGACCATCTGAGGTCAATAGCAGAAGACAGAACACTGTGGAGGAGACTATCAGCGACCATCTGAGGTCAATAGCAGAAGACAGAACACTGTGGAGGAGACTATCAGCGACCATCTGAGGTCAATAGCAGAAGACAGAACACAGTGGAGGAGACTATCAGCGACCATCTGAGGTCAATAGCAGAAGACAGAACACAGTGGAGGAGACTATCAGCGACCATCTGAGGTCAATAGCAGAAGACAGAACACAGTGGAGGAGACTCTCAGCGACCATCTGAGGTCAATAGCAGAAGACAGAACACAGTGGAGGAGACTATAAGAGAATATCCGAGAGGCAGCCGAGGCGTCCAAGTTGATGTAAACGGCGAAACACAGTACATATCGATAAATAAATAGACTGCTTTTAATTTTTGCTAAGCAGTGTAATAAAAAAAAAAAAAAAAACACTGATCAAAATCACCTGATGTATTTTTGTTTGCAGTCACAAGAACTTTATGATCAGTGTTAAGATACGACTTTAATAAAGCTTAATTTTTTTTTTTTATTTTAGTTAAATGGCTTACAGTATTTTCTTCAACATAAAAGTAGGTACACTATTTTGAGCATTTTTTAGACTCGCTTTCCAAAATCTGAACAATTCCCCTCTATTTTTTCGCGATTGGTGAAATTCATTTTTTAATGTAAAATATATTTTATACATTTTTCTTTTTGCATTTAATTATAAAGCTTAATAAATTTAGAGTAGCATCCCTTTGCTTATCATTTCATTGCTTCCTTCCTGTTTATGTATTTAGGGAATATGGAGCGAGTCTCTCATCATAACAATAGCATGTAATGAGTTAAATTTGAGTTCACAGGAGAGATTTTACTCAGAGCATACTCATTTACATTAACATATTTTATTCTTTTAAAAACATACAAACAGACAAATTCCCCACTTCGCCATTTGCCAAAAACAGCAGTGGATCTTCCCGATTGGAACATTGATAATTTTTTACGTATGTAAAACAAAATCGTTGTGAATTAATTGAAAAAAATTATTTCCTCTATTGATCAAGAAGGATCTGAAGAACAATCAACTTTTCAAAAAGTTAATCAGGAGGGAAAAGAATACATAAAGGCACACGAATGCATCTATCCTTCGGCCAGTATAAATTTATATATGTATGATAGGTAAAAAGTGTATTGTAAACAGGTGTAGAAGTGGGTTTTTAAAATCATTTCACACAAAAGAAATGATCATTGTTTAGCAATAATAAAAAAAAACCACAGCTGTTTAACAAAAAATAAAAGCGAGTATTGGTACAAACTTGTGCAAACTTAAGTAGAGAAGAAAATCCTTCACACACTCCCTCCCCCATACACACACACTCAAAAACACACATTGTCCATAACTCTTTATCTGTGTGTCTGTCAATTTGCTATTCTCACTCTATATCTTTCTGTACTTGTCTATCTCCATCTTTCCCATCTTCTCTTCTTATCTAACCCATGTCTTTTATTTCTTGCATACGACCCCCCCCCCCCTCTCTCTCTCTCTCTCTCTCTCTCTCTCTCTCTCTCTCTCTCTCTCTCTCTCTCTTCTCTCTCTTCTCTCTCTCTCTCCCTCTCTCTCTCTCACACACACGCACACACACAAGCTTTCTGAATCTCTTGCCATCTCTTGTGTTATTTTATCCCTCGGTCTCTCAGCCTCGGTCTCCACCATCCACACATTCTGATGTTCACAGCATCTTTTACAATCGACTTACTTCCCTTCACAATTCGCTGGTGTATCTCTTACAGAATACGCATACAATACAGCAAAATTTTGAGCTGCTATTAAATATCCATCAAGTTCGTGGTGTGTTTAATTGAGGCCCATAGAAAACCTCTTTGCTCTTCTACGCCCTCCGCATTTGTCTTTACCAGTGGGTATCTGAAATGAGTAAAAAATTAAATATCTTTATTTTTTATTGAAAAAAAAAATGATCATGACAACATTCTAACAATCTTTTAGTGGTAGTAATGATAAGCTTGAAAAAAAATTTAGGGTTAAAAGGGTAAAAATTACAATAAGAATTAGTAGTACTGCTTATGGCATTAATGATGATGATGATGATAAGTATATTAATAATGGTAATAATTGAAAAAGTCTTAATAATATCAAGAAGAAGACGAAGAAGAAGCAGAAGAAGAAGAAGAAGAAGAAGAAGAAGAAGAAGAAGAAGAAGAAGAAGAAGAAGAAGAAGAAGAAGAAGAAGAAGAAGAAGAAGAAGAAGAAGAAGAAGAAGAAGAAGAAGAAGAAGAAGAAGAGGAAGAAGAAGAAGAAGAAGAAGAAGAAGAAGAAGAAGAAGAAGAAGAAGAAGAAGAAGAAGAAGAAGAAGAAGAAGAAGAAGAAGAAGAAGAAGAAGAAGAAGAAGAAGAAGAAATGAATTTAAAAAAAAGGGAAGAATGATATGCTTTGACTATGAAAATGTAATGGTAACGAAACATGATGATAATCATAATCAATGGAAACGGTATGCAATTACAAAACAAAAGCAATTCTAAAAGAAAAAAAAAAAAAAAAAATCAATTGAGCGAGTCGTGCTACGGATCCCATACCTCCTGATGATGTTACCTCCGGTGTACTCGTGCGAGTTGGACATGGGGAAAGTGACACTTCCGACATACGAGTCTTTCAACAGATTGTCGTCCCACACCTGTGAGATGAATAGCAGAGCGTTGGCGGAGGGAGGGAACCACTTGGTCAGTTACTGATTCAGTTGAGGATTGAGTTACTGAT
Source organism: Elysia crispata (assembly GCA_033675545.1). NCBI lineage: Eukaryota > Metazoa > Mollusca > Gastropoda > Plakobranchidae > Elysia > Elysia crispata. Next base: position 56,998 of record JAWDGP010001973.1, read on the forward strand.
TCAGTTAAGGATTGAGTTACTGATTCAGTTAAGGATTGAGTTACTGATTCAGTTAAGGATTGAGTTACTGATTCAGTTAAGGATTGAGTTACTGATTCAGTTAAGGATTGAGTTACTGATTCAGTTAAGGATTGAGTTACTGATTCAGTCAAGGATTGAGTTACTGGTTCAGTTGAGGATTGAGTTACTGATTCAGTTAAGGATTGAGTTACTGATTCAGTTAAGGATTGAGTTACTGATTCATATATATCACTCAAATGACCAGAAATAACAACAACAATAACAACAACAAATCCAAAACGGACAAATAGTATGATCGTAGATTTAACTCCCGCTGTTACTGATCCTTGTCGATACTATTTGTCCCCTCTTTTGATTTTACCTCTTCATCCAAAGAGGGGAAATCGAGGAATTGTGTACTTGCCAAATCTTTTTTTAGGATTTTTTTAAATGCATCAGTATAAGAAGACTTGCGATTACCGTAAAAAATGAAGTGCATAATTATGGTGCACTGCCTGTCGGAAAGTCATACGCATAGCTGCGCATTTATGCAAACCTATGTGAAAAAGAACTTTAAAAAAAAAAGATCTATGAATAGGTTTGGATTCTACATAATTAGCAAACAATACTGATTTTTTTTTTAGGTGGGGGGAGAGAGGAATTTTTCCAGCTTCAGTCATCTACCCCTATTATCAGTATATGGCCAGATCAATTGTGATTGATTCTTTTGTTCTATATATTTCTTTATCCATCACTTGCATCTTAAAATCTGTATGTCGAGGTTAATGAGAATGGTTAACTAAGTAAAATCCAAATCTGTTTACAGATCTTTAAAAAAAAAAAATTAATTATCATGCAGATTTAAATAACTGTGCGGCTAAGAATTCCCGCAAGACAAAGCGCTTTTATGCGCTTCATGAAAAGATCCATAGCTTTTTAATAAGCGTTAAAACGGATCTAAAAACAGATTGGGAGAGTATAAAATCAGTTGATTTCCTATATTAGATAAAAAACTATGCTCGAATCATGCCAACAAACATATTTTTACCTCAACGACTACGTCCTCTGTTGGAATTTGTCTGTAGAAGGTGGCCCTCTCCTTCCATTCTGGCTTGGCATGTTTCTCTGTTGTGCTTGTTTTCACTTGGTCTTTTTCGCATTTGATGATGCAGTAAGCCTCGATACCTTTAAGACAGTGGCAAAGTCGATAAAATTTGTGACGTTTTTCTTTTCTTTTAATAGCCCCTTAATAAATATTATTATGTCCCAAATTCAATCAGCTTTGAACTTTTGATGAACAGTGAAAAGTTAGTATTTTTATCAATGCTGAAAGACATATTTAGATTTCTTGATGTTTTACATGTAAATGAAGTCCAAACATTGTTGAATTATGCAATTTATTGCAGAGGAAAAACTTCAGCTTGAGCAGAAAAAATTAAAAGTGTTCTGATTTTATTACGCATACAAGAGTTATCCCCTTTAGTTGCGTTTAAATCTGTGGATTATCGTTCTTTTCATTAATTTTAATGTCTAATTCTTTAATTTTATTGTCTACTGTCCTTGATTATCACGTAAATCCATGATTCTGAAATGGTAGATCAACACAAACCCATAAAACAGAAGGTCCAAGTAAAGTCTTCCTCTCTAACTTGACACTCCCTGTACACTCTGTTATTGACAAAATCTTCACGTTTCTCCCCAAAATCTCCTTTTATTTCGTAATTTGCTTCTTCCGTTTCTTTATGGTCTTTAAAACATTAATAATAGAAAACTTATTAAAAAAAATTGTCCGGAATTTTCCAATGTGCTGCGGCCGAACGTTGTCATCATTCCTCTTTGTTTTTCAAGGCAAGAGGCGGGTTTCAGGGAAGACAAAATGCATTCCTTAGTAGATATGAATTTTTCATAGACCGCAGCTGAGCTAAAAATATCTTACGTCATCTCTACTTGGCTTGTCCAGCTAGAAAACATTTACGTGCAACAGCTATATCAAACAAAGAATCCGAGCCTAAATAAAATTGTTGAACATCTGTATAAGAACCCGTCAGAAAAAAAAAGCAGAGTGTTTGAAAAGATAGGAGGGTGAGGGTAGAAAACTATAGGAACTGTAGGATTTACTCTCTCATCTCATGGAAGTAAAGAGAGAATAAAAGAAATAAAAGAAAGACAGAACAATGCACCTGTCTCTCCCTCTGGTAGAGTGAAGCCCTCAGCTGCGTGAACGCTCACAGATGTGGCCGCAACTTTGGGTTTTTTCAACATTTTAGGTGGACTGGGCACATCTTTGATAAGCTCCCTGGAAAAAAAAAATGAATCACGTTTTGTACATTTAGCCTCTGTGTATGAAAGAATACTCTTAAGCACTTCTTCAGAGCAGGTCTACAGGCCTTAGATTCAGGAATGATACGTAATTTAGAAAGCAGACAAACTCATAATGTTATTGGCTAATAGTGAAGAGAAAAAAATCAGAACAGATATATTGAAAATGCTTTGTGATATATTGGGGAAAAAAAGAGGTGAAAAAATACAGCTCATCTATAAGAAATGCAAATATAAAAAAAATTAAAGTATATAACCCCTTCTCTAGAAATGGACAAACTCAAGGAATCGTCACCATTTAAAGGACCTGACACTACTTCGTATACTCAGAGCTAGGCAAATTCAATTTTTTTAAAAATTGATATACAAAGAATCGCGAATTTCAAAAATATATCCCACAACAGAAAGCTGAGTTTGTATGAATTTCCAACACTTTTAATGCTTGGACAAAGTTCATTGAAATCCTGGACAAGGAAAGATAAGTTTTGAAGTGGACTCTCTTTTATGTAGACGAGGTAAAAGAAGCATCCAAGAGGTATACCTGAGAGCCATGGCACCCTCGCTGTAGATCCTGAGAAGATATTCTCCTTCCTGGTTAGGGTCAAAGGTGGACGGAACCAGCAGGTACTTCCCCTTCTTCATGTCTAGCCGAGCTAGGATGCTCCTGGCTTGGACAAAAGGCCCAGCATGCACCCGCTCCATCCGGTCGTGCATTCGGTACTTCCGGTTCAGGTCCGTCTGAATGAATGAGACAATGATGGAGGTTTCAAAACGATCTAATATTGCATCGATGGCAGTGACATACCCGTATATGTTAACACATAGATCTAGGAATTATCTTGACTGCCGCTGTTTGAATGATTATTTCCTCACTACAAAATGTTTTATCCCAGTTGGAAATCCAAATAGAAAGCAAAAACACTACACTTGGAGGATAACTTGGTTATTACAAAAGATCCAAAAGGACAGCGTGTGTGTCTGTAAATAGTTATAATACTGTCGAAGCTTACAAAGTGAAATATATGTTGAATTGATAATAGTTTTGTTATTTTTTTTTGGTTACGTAATTATAAAGTTGTGCGCCTATTTCCTTTAGACCATATCCCAGTTGGATAAAGAAATAAGTACAAAGATATTTATAAATCGAAAATGAAGCAAATTTATGTAAAAAAAAAAAAATTCTTTTCATTTGCTTATTTGTAGCTTTTTTCATTTTTTATCTCTTTGAACAAATTATTGAAAACCGTTTTGTGTACCTCTCCATTATTTCCTATACATGTTCTCCATCTTCCAGCTACTAATTCTTGGTGTTTGTGTGAGGGTTGGTTCCTTTTAAGTGTCACCCTTAAGCTGATTTACCTGCCCCCTTGCCACCCCTTACCTTTGTGATAGAGAAGCCGATGCAGTAGTTCTCTCCCCTTGTCCGGAAGTTTGAGGAGCGGCGATCCTCCTGCTCTAGAGAAACCCTCATTTCCTGATCCTCATACACCTCCAAGAGGTACTGGAACAAAAAAACAAAAACAAACATCAAATAAAACTAAACAGCCATCTGAATTTCGATAGCTTAAAATAAAAAAAAAAAAAAATAACAACTGTACTCTTGCAAACTAATATCAGAGACGGCAAAGAATTGTATTACACATGAATTCTCTCTCTCTCTCTCTCTCTCTCTCTCTCTGTCTCTTCTCTCTGTTTCTCTGTCTGTCTGTCTGTCTGTCTGTCTGTCTGTCTCTCTCTCTCTCTCTCTCTCTCTCTCTCTCTCTCTCTCTCTCTCTCTCTCTCTCTCTCTCTCTCTCTCTCTCTCTCTCTCTCTCTCTCCAAATCTATCTTCAGATCACTTTTTTTCCAATATATCTTCCCATCTCTCTCTTTAACTACTTACCTAAAGATTATTATAAATTGTTAAATTAAAAAACGTCATTTTTTGTCTTATTTCAAATCTTTACATTTGAAAGCCAGAGTAAAAAAGCGTGAAAAACATTTTTTTAAATTCAAAATGGAATTAAAACAATTTTCATTAGCCTTAGATTCTGAGAGACTGAGCTACTCACAGAACGATAATCAAGATACTTTTCTTTCTGTTTCTACCTACTTTGTTTTTTTTTAACTATAGATCACAAGACCAGAAATTGCTGTGTTTAAATAGAACTTTAATTTGAACTAAATATTTTGGGCCAAATTCTTTTCTGTCTTCTAGAGAAGTTAGAGGACTGATTACGGCCAGTCGATGGGATATTTATGTGAAATGTAGGACTCGCCGAAAGAAAAAAGAAAAAAAAAAATATTATACAAAATCAGCTGAATCTGACCTTGCCTCATCTATGTAAAGATTCTTCTAAGAGTCTAAGGCTATAAATTCCAGCCAAAAAGTTCATAAGATGAGTACCGCTTAGGAGGAAATATATGGTTTTTTTTTTTAAAAAGCTTTATATAAAAAAGGGTTACACTAACAGTGGTTGAAGAATATTAAACATCAGCTATTTTGGGACTTCCCGTTTCTATTAAAAGATTTTTCTATACAAATATAATAAAGTTTTGAATTTCCACAAAAGAAGTGCTCAAAGGAGCACCTCCTTGCCAAGAGTTCATAACTGCGCATTTACTCTAACCATATGATAATCAATAGTCATAAAGGATCTATGAATAGATCGGGTTTTTCAAAAACTAGCTAACTCTTCTCATTCAATCACCTGAGGATTCTGTAGGAAGGTCTGGTGATTCCCGCAGCCTCCAGCCCTCCCTCCCCTCCTCCACTCCCCAGATTGAATGGTCTCCTTCCAGCTCCGTTTCAGAGTGAAGAAAGCTGTGTTCATCATGTGACAGATGTCGATGTGGGTGAAGTAGCGGCAAAAATCATCAAAGGCCATCCTAATGTGGGGAGGGGGGAGAGGGGGGGGGAGATAGGGAGATGGAGAGGTGAGAAAATTGAAAGTCATTGATGAACTAAGTGCCTAAGTGCTTAAAAAATGAAAACCACAGTTTTTTTCTGAACTTTCCTTACTTTTCAAAATGCTTGTTGAACACTTATTAGAATGCTGTGAGTTGCAGCAAAAAGTATTTATAGGTGCACTGCTTTGCGAGAATTCTTAGCTGCGCATTTATTTTGGCCTCCAAGAAAATGAATATTAAAAAGGATCTATAAATAGATTTCAGTTTTCACAAAATTAGCTGACTATTGTTGTGAGATCTTTTCAACATCCAGAAGGAATAATAAGATATCCATAGTGCTATTGTTTTATTAAATATGTTTCATTTTAAGCTTGTTTCATCGAATTTACAAGCATCTATGCATTTGTATAAGCGTCAGTGTATTACTATGGGTTTTTTTTCAATGTAAGCAGGTGAAAATTTAAAGCAGATCCTATGAATTCTGATAAGAAGCCAATGTCTTTACAAAGTTATCTTTTCTGAAAAAAGCAGTCTTTTAATAGACTAAATAAATGTAGCGTCGGCTAATTGCCCATATATGGTAGCATGACTCTTACAGAGTCAAATTTCTTATACTATCACGTAATTTATCAAACGTGTCATCATTATTCTTAGACTGTAGAGGCTTTTTCAAGTGGACAGCTCACACAACGCTTACCAAAATTCTCCGTTCTCGTCGAAAGTAAGTCCCAACTCTTTCTTTTCCCTTTCGCTCACTTTTCTCCACTCTGGGGCTCTGCATGAAAACAAGGATAAATGCCATTGCAGGGAAATGTGTGAATATATGTATAATTATATTTATATATATATATATATATATATGCAGAGAGAGAGAGAGACAGAAAGATAGACAGACAGAGAGAGAGAGAGAGAGAGCCGGACAGACATACAGACAGACTGAGAGAGAGGAGTCGAGTCAGAGACAGACACAGAGATATATAGATAGATAGAGAGAGAGAGAGAGAGAAAGAAAAACACAGACATAGAGAGAGAGATGGAGAAAGATGAAAAGATATATATATATATATATATATATATATATATATATATACATATATAATTATATCCCTCTCTCTCTTCTTCTTTTCCTCTTTCCCCACCATATATATATATATATATATATATATATATATATATATATATATATAGAGAGAGAGAGAGAGAGAGAGAGAGAGAGAGAGAGAGATAGGGAGGTAAACAGTGAGACAGGTAGACAGAGATACAGGTACATACAAGTATAGATAATTAAAAAACAGATCGTTTCTCTCACTGACCCATCACTCCAGGGCCCCGTCCACTCAGTGCCACCCCACGGGTTTCTCAGACGGACCATCTGGATGGTCTCCCGGTTGAACAGGCCGAACAGGCCCGTGCCCTTCAGAGGGACGTTTGTCACCGCTGTGAAGCTGTAGGCATGGCCGCGGACCAGCCCCACACTCAGCTTGGTCTCCATCTCTGCTGAACTACGAGCCTGAAGAGGAAAGACCAAGAGAGGAGGATAGAGAATATGACTTCACAAAGAGTTATGTTACCTAGCTGGAAGTCATGGTCTCCACCTCTTCTTAACTATGAGCCTCCAGAGAGAAGCCCAAGAAAGGATAGGAAATATAATTTCACAAAGAGTTATGTTACCTGGCTGGAAGTCATGGTCTCCATCGCTTCTGAACTATGAGCCTGAAGCCAGAGAGAAGATCAAGAGAGGATAAGAAATATTATGATTTCACAAAGAGTTATGCTGCCTGGCTGGAAGTCGTGGTCTCCATCTCTTCTGAACTATGAGCCTGAAGCCAGAGAGAAGATCAAGAGAGGATAGGAAATATGATTTCACAAAGAGTTATAAATGCTACCTGGCTGGAAGTCATACTGAAATTTGTCGTTATCATATTAAGCAATGAAGTCTTCATGAATGTACGCACATTGAAGACAAATTTAAGGGTAAGAAAGGAAAACATAAAATAAAGTGAGAGAATATTTCCGACAATTTTTTTTTTAGTTCTGCTTAGATCTTCAAAATGCTTTTCATTGTTGAATAAAACTCATGACTTCCAACAGAGGGACATAACTCTTTGTGAAATGACATTCCTTATAAGACTTTTAGAGGTACTAAACCGACAGGAAATGATTCTTATTCAAATTGTAAATATTCTTAGCGGGGACGATGCAAGAGTAACATTTGTATACAAAAATAAAGGACTGCATTTTTTACGATGAGCTTGATGTTAAATCTTGCGCTGTAAAATATTTGGCTATTTATCTCCCCTAACGGTGTTTATAAAAACTTTTTAGCTGTAATTATAATTCATGCAACACCTGCAGCCCAATTTTCACATGTTATCAACAACCTGGTGTTCCCTCAGACCTCTTAAAAACTGGAAACTGTAAAATACTATAGCGTAATGATTCAATTCCAGACCTGCCAACCTTCAGAAAATGGAATCAGGGACACCCTACTGTGGACGCGTCTAATGCCACGGCGTATAGGTGGTCTAAGCTAACAGAACAAATGATAAAATTTAACTAAAAATTTGTATTCTAATACATGTTGCTAGGAAATTATAGGCATTCATGCAAAAGAAAAACAAGAAGATAGAAAAAGATTCGTTCTTAATTTTTTTTCCTCTGTTTTTCCCCAAAATTGAAATCCGGGACTGTCCCGCATATTTAGGGACGGTTGGTAGGTCTGAAATTCTTTTCTCCTTATAGTTGAATAACAAAAGTAATTTAATAAAGCCCAGCATTTTCTAAAGGAACCAGATTTGTATATCTGGACATCTCGGTTCAGTCCTACCAGATAAAGATAACGCAGTGATTGCTTAAGATATGTCAGTAGGGATGTTGGATCAAGCATAAAATATCTTTGGTTTTGATATTTGTATTGAGATCTTGCCAGGATGCTGGCATAAATGAGGGAAATCTGGATACACACATTCCCACTAGACTATGATAACGCATTGACTGTTAAAGATGTCAGTACGGCTGTTAATAACCTGAATCCTGGCACATATGAGGGAAATCTGGGTACGCACAGTCGCACTAGACAATGGTAACTCATTGACTGCTAAAGATGTCAGTACGGCTGTTAATAACCTGAATCCTGGCACATATGAGGGAAATCTGAGTACACACAGTCCCACTAGACAATGGTAACTCATTGACTGCTAAAGATGTCAGTACGGCTGTTAATAACCTGAATGCTGGCACACATGAGGGACATGTTGTCCTGGGCCTTGTGGAGGATGTCGAAGAGTTTGTCTCTCAGCTGCTCTGGTCTGAAGTCTGCCACCTCCAGGCCCTCGCCAACTCCACCTGTCATGTCAACCATAGCGTCCCTCGCTTTGCCAGCGGTGAGCGCCTCGTAACATCCAAACAGCCTGCGTGGAGAGGAGATTGGTACAGACAGTCAACACTGGTTATTGATATATAGGGGAAGTCAACTGATTCCCTACTCTCCTAGTCTATATAAATATCATTTTTGAATAAAATGTCTTGCAAAATTCAAAGGCAATCTTTTACACCTGCAACTGTATGTTTTGTTTTGTTTTTTGTTTTTGTTTCTTTTTAATTCAATAAATCAGATGGATTAATTATGAAAAAGTAATCCTTACTCTTTAGACACAGCTGAAGTGAAAGATCAGTTAAGTGTGCCATGCACAATTTATCAAGGGAGAATGATTTTTTGTGGTTTTTTATCGGCAGAGAAGAGATAGTAATTTTCATAGTGATAAAGGGTAACAACTGTTTCAGGGTAGAATCGAACATTTATTTCACTATAGAAGATTCAGAACCAACATGGAAGTTTGGAAACTGACAAGCACTATCAGCCCCTTATTGACCATCGGCTATGTAGCTTGACCTTCACCCTGAAAGTTTGCTTGGCATAGAGGCAAGGCTCCTCAGAGGAAGCAGCCTTTCCTCACAAACCTCCTTCCTTCTCACTCACTTGGCATAGAGGCAAGGCTCCTCAAAGGAAGCAGCCTTTCCTGACAAACCTCCTTCCTTCTCACTCACTTGGCATAGAGGCAAGGCTCCTCAGAGGAAGCAGCCTTTCCTCACAAACCTCCTTCCTTTTCACTCACTTGGCATAGAGGCAAGGCTCCTCAGAGGAAGCAGCCTTTCCTCACAAAACTCCTTCCTTCTCACTCACTCACTTGGCATAGAGGCAAGGCTCCTCAGAGGAAGCAGCCTTTCCTCACAAACCTCCTTCCTTCTCACTCACTCACTTGGCATAGAGGCAAGGCTCCTCAGAGGAAGCAGCCTTTCCTCACAAACCTCCTTCCTTCTCACTCACTCACTTGGCGTAGGCCTTCTCCAGCAAGGCGGACCAGAACTCATTCCTCGACTTGGAGTGGGTGAAGATGAGGCGTCCCCCTCTGGTTGGAAGATAATCGTCTATGACCACGTCCACCCATTTCCCACAGCGCCAGAACCTGAAGTGGAAGATACCTGGACCAATGGAGGAGTCAGATAGAACGTGTGATTGGATGGTTTTCTGATTGTATCAACTGACCGAGATGTTTATATATATACTAATAAAGAGTGCCTGGGATCATTTTGCAGTAGATGGACTTGAACCAACCAAACATCCACAATATACAACTAAATTTGGTAACTGGATGGTATTATTTTATATAGAAACGTCTTCCTTGGTTGACACGATACTTTTAATCCTCCTATGAAAATATGTATAGACATTTACTGCGAAAGTTAAAAAAAACATTAATGCATTGCCTAATCTTTATCCCATTTTCCGTCATGAACTAAATCTGAGTTATGTATGTTTTCTCAAAAAGAAAAGTACAGCGTTGGAAACACTTCGTTGATTTAGCACATAATGTTATCTGCATTGTTATTGACAAAACTGTTGTTATGTTACGCTAAATTGAACTGGTCTCTCAAAGTCTAAAGATCTGTTGTATGTCTGTTATTGAGGATTAGTGGTTGTTAAAGTATAAATTAAATCAATGAAAATTAGAGAATAGTTTAGGATAATTTCAAACCAATACCTGCATATCTTGACTGCGGTAGAAATTCTTGTCTTTTGTAATCTGGGACGACCTAGAAAGGTAAGGAGTTCAATGTATGTGAATTGAAGGTATATAGTTGTGAAGCACCGTAAAAAAAAAAAAAAAATAGGTAGAGTGCAGCTCCAAAAGGTACAAAACAATACAAAACACGTGCGCTTTCGGCTTTACTCCTTCGTTAGACACAAAAACAAGAACAACAAACCACACAAGGATATTCACGTATATAAATTTGAAGTGGAAACTGTAAAAAAAAAAAAGAATTACATATATATACCAATTTTTGTTTTTTTACAGTGCTTTACAACTATTCACAAAGCTCCACTGCGACATTCTACTTAATTGAAAGTATATAGCCTAGTCACAATTTTCTGTCCTCTTTTCTTTTAACTACATCCCTTGAGGGTCTAGTTATTTTTTCTTTCAAATTTGTAATTAATATTCAATTCTTTTTCACACTTTGCATTTGTTTCTCCTCCCTCCTCTTCTATTTGCCCCTCTTTAGTGTGTGAACTTAACTTCCATTCATGCCCCTGATCTTGCCATCATCGTTAAAGGAATGCATTTATCTCAGTTCATAAAATTCAAAACTATTTGAAGACCCTTTTTTATCATTAATTATTATGTAGGTTTAAGACAGTGAGCACACACGTATTCCAGAAAGCAATTTTTGTGGGAATATATTTCCTTCTGATGGGCGTTTAAAATGATCTGTAAATAGATTTGCATTTTATAAAATTAGATAATATAAAATTATTCATTAGCTGATTTTCCATGCTATTTTCTGTTGAAAATATGTGTGCGTGAAATATTTCTTCCTACTCCACTCGTTCTTGTTATAGTTTTTTGCAATATTTTTTACCTCCATTTATCGCTTGAGCACACCAGTCAAAGGCAGTCCAAGTAACACTGATCAAAGAAGATTTTTGCAATTCAAACAAAAGGTAATGAATGAATCAGAAACAAAAGAAACAAGCTTACCCTTTTCCAGAGGGCACTGTCTTCTGCTATACATGCACAGGACGCCACAAACCAGCAGTTACCCAGACTCCCTTGCGAGAAGTCATCAGCGCTCGCTTTGTCCAGGAAGAACTTCGGATCAGCCACAATGTCCTTGGAGGAAAGATTGTGATTTCGATCTTAATACAAGTGGCGTGTATATTATACAGTTTGGTTATTGTCAAAGGCATTAGCTTATCTGTTTTTTCCGAGGAAAATATGTTCAACAGCTTTGGAGACAATGATGCCATAATCAATAAATCGACTAATTCTGTAGGCCTACTTTTCAAATCTTTTTTTAGATCCTTGTAAATGCTTTTAAGAAAGCTATAGAATTTTCACAATAAGTGCATAAAAGTGCACTGCCTTGTAGGAATTCTTAGCCATGGAGTTCTTTAAACCTACATGATAATGAATGTTTTAAAGAAATTTAGATTCTACAAAATTAGTTAACTAGCCTATTCTTACTGCTATAGAAATGTCAGTGGCTGTGGGATTTGAACTAAACTAGTAGTATTTACAGGACTATTTTTTACCATTCAGTCCTCATAACATCTATGGGCGAGATTGGGGCGTCATCATTTCATTTTCGGATTGTTTGCTGGAGGCTTGTTTCATATGTAAAAAAAAGTCTGCGGTTCTTCTTCTTGTAGACAGAATAAGAGAAACAATCCAACAAGTAATCTAACAAATCTTATCAGGGACCATTGCTACAAAGGCATTGTTTGATTACAAGTAATCTAGGGATTATTAAATATTTCAAGCCAAAAGTATTTTGCTATCTGATGAGACCCTAGATAAAATATTAGAAAGCTCGGAACATCAGGTTGGTGGAAGACCGGGTGTCCTGAGATTCAAGTGGTCATAAGTCAAAGCTGTTGGACGTTGATGCCACCTCTGTGTGACTTGTTTTTTTTTTTTGGTTTTTTTTTTTTTTTTTTTTGGGGGGAGGGGGGTATTTAATAAATGGAAACTTTTTTTTTACTATCATTAGACTTTTTTGTTCTCAAATGTTTAGCCTACACCATGTGTGATTGGTAAATTTGCAGATATCGTCCCAACTTACATTATCACAGCTGAACGTTTCTCGACGAATTCGAAACTTGTAGTTTTGTGGAATTTTAGAGCAACACAAAAATGACTATATGTTGAAAAGTATTTGTTTGTGACGAATAAAACCTTCATATTCGTGTTCAGCATATCAAATTCATTAAGCATGAAAAATACAATTTTAAAGCTTAGGGTGAGTTGGGCCGATAGCTGTAATAATACCGTACGATTTATTGGTAATACTGCAGTAGCGCAGTCCCGTTTGGATGTAAACAAATTAATCACGCCACAAATGGCCAGTTTATTATTAAAAATAGCCAAAACAAGTTCAATATTTTGTACGGAAATGCCTCTACTGAAGAAGTTGCCCTTCGATTTTTGCAAGATAATGATTTCATTAGATCAGTGCCTTCATTTTAATATGCAGTGAAAATCTGGCCAGTTTATTGTATTTTGTATCCATCATGGCCGCACTGTCAACATAGAACGGAGACCGCACTACTGCGGTGTTACGGTACCCGATTTATTATCGTCTAGGCCTAGACCTAGAACCGTGTAGATCTAGACTTAGAAGCAGAGGTAGGTGTCCCAGATATAGATCTAACTCTCAGCCTCTCTACATTGGACTCATCACTCGAATCTAAGCGAAATTCCTTTGCAACTGATGGATCAAAGTCCCTCTCTGACTCAATAATAATAATCATCATCATCATCTTGTCTATCTGCTCTAACTTTTGATAAGGCTCTAGATTCACCGTCGGACACGTCTTAAGGCACCATCTCTAAAGCCTCAATACTTGACAGGATTAACATTTTGTGTCTCAATGCACCATCTCTAAAGCCTCAATACTTGACAGGATTAACATTTTGTGTCTCTATGCACCATCTCTAAAGCCTCAATACTTGACAGGATTAACATTTTGTGTCTCTATGCACCATCTCTAAAGCCTCAATACTTGACAGGATTAACGTCATTTGTTTACATTCCATGATTCCAGGAAATGCATAGGATATACACAATAAAAAAATATTAACAAAACAAAAAAAAATTATAATATCACAACCGCTCATTTAAGGTTAAAGGGGCATAAAGTTTATAAAAAGTTGTTTATAAAATATTAAGAGTGGTCTCCATTACATTGGCTCGGTCGATTCAGGCTGATAACACAATCAAGCAGTTTAAGCCAGCTCAGTAGCACATCTGAAGTTTGTATCATTTTTCGGGGGGGGGGGGGGGGGGGCAATTTTTTTTTTTAATTATGACATTTTAAGTTTGTTGAGATCTCCTATAATAATTTTGAAATTTTGCTGCATCTGCTTCCAACGTAGGTATGAAGTTCGTCAAATTTCCCCTTTCGTCTGTTCGGATATTGAATAGACCATGTACCCCAAAATTTTGCGACTTTCCCTGATCTACCGCCTATATATTGCCTGTGTAGCATGCGCAGTTGATGTACTTCTATTGTCGTAAAGTTCGCAAATTGTCCCCATGCCTAGCGTGATATCGAAGAGATAAGGTTGCCTTGCCATTCAAAACAATCAAGAATTCAAACAAATCGACAGAATCAACTGAATGATAAATGTAAAGAATAATTTATTTAACAAGTTTGCTGTAAGGTTTACCTTAGGTCTCTTCCATACAATGTCCGCAGGGGCGGGCCGACTGAAGAAGAGGGAAGACCCAGTTGGCGGGAATTCCCCATCCACAAATAGCTTGTTCTTGCTAAGACATCTCCGGCGCAATTTTTTGTAGTGCTGTCCCTTGAATGGTGCGTCGTCTGCGCCGCAGATCATGGCCGTTATTTCCTGCAAGACAACAGACTGTTATGAGGAACGTTTAAAAAAATAAGTTTCTTCTTTTCAAACTAACAAAAGGAAGATAAACAGTTCGTCCTATTAAGATAATCAATAATTTTTTTTTTGTCTGAAGGTGTTTTGATCGTGGCAGCATTTTTCATTACATTTCAAACAAATTAAAAATTACCTTTCCCTTCCCCTCTCTCTCTCTCCCCCCCTCGCACAAAAAAGACCAAGCAACAATGAACCTCTCTCTCTCTCTCTCTCTCTCTCTCTCTCTCTCTCTCTCTCTCTCTCTCTCTCTCTCTCTCTCTCTCTCTCTCTCTCTCTCTCTCTCTCTCTCTCTCTCTCTCTCTCTCTCTCTCTCTCTCTCACTTTGTACGCAGCTATGCAAGCTAGAGCGTAAATAACAGACAAAACCTGCACCATAAAGACCAAGATATTCCTCTTGCCAGCTGTGATGATACACAATACCCCCAATAAACACTCGCTTACTCCCCTTACCTCCCTATTCCCCCCGTCCCCGTTACAACCTACAGCCGGACAAGCTCTAGGCAAGGAGCCGTGATGTAGATCTGGTGCACACCTCGTGATTATTTACAAACCCTCTCGCATTCCACGCTTTCTAACCCCCAGGGAATGTTTATAGTTTCCGGTAGCCTGTGTTCCGTGCGAGTTGAGGACCTGTACGTATCCTAATATTATCAAGGGTAAAACTTCCATCTGCATCAGTCAAAAATGTAAAATGGATACAAAAAAGATGGGCAAACATGCCCGCTACGAGTTTTGAATTCAGCTAGAGAGAGAGAAGAGAGAAGAGAGAGAGAGAGAGAGAGAGAGAGAGAGAGAGAGAGAGAGAGAGAGCCAGGCTAATGGCTACTTAACAGGCTTCTCTTATCAATTTTCGTTTTCTGCTTCATTTCTACCTTTGATTTCTTCTCTTTTAGCTTTTAGGTGCTTGTAAGCTTATAAATTTATTCTTTGGTCTACCTATTGTTAGTCTTCACTCTAGGTAAAACCTTTTTTTTATTATTTCAATTTTCTTTTACCTGATACTGAAAAGAACCGTTCGTCAGGCAGAACAAGAGAGAATGAAAACTAGACCTACTACATGTACTATACTACTCAGTAAAGTACGCTTCTACACCGATAACGAATAGCGCCTTCAGGCATCATGGCAAGAGCGTTACTCACAGACCACCAACACTCCTCAAACCCCGGAGGGATGGGAGGAACAACCGTGATCTATGCCTGGTACACTGGCGACAGGTACGGCAAAGATGTTCGCAAGCTTTCCCACTTGGCATTTACTGCCTGGAGTGTTGCATGCAGGCCCGCAGTTTCTCGAGTCATGAACCGGAGATCAGACAGGTAAAGTGCTAGTAGATC
>JAWDGP010001973.1:80000-115000 GCA_033675545.1 Elysia crispata
GTGGATGTGTTAACACAAGATTGGTTTACTGGTGAGAGGGCTGGAGGTGATATTTTTCTTGTGTGGATTTTGTCTCCTTTTTGCGTTTTCGTTTTTCAGTTTGTTTTATTTATTTTATCGTCTTATTATTTTTTAAAGTAAAACTTTTTATAGAGATGACCTATTAGTAAGCCTACACACATTTGCTGTCACGGCTGAAGTTTACACACAGAGGTGAAAGCAAATTGAAACACCATTATGCCAGCAATAGGTTATAATGGTTGCATTTTTTATTTATTCAGGAAAAGGAAAGCCCTGATTGCAAAGTTTTCAAAACCTTTGATTTGTCTGCTCAGAAATCGGTCTCAAAAGGACACCATTGCTCTTTAAAGTTTTTTGGTACCTTAGACTAAGGATGACATTTTAAAATTGCCATATCATTGATTAGTGCCGAGATACAACTCAGAATGTATAAAGATTGTGTTCATAATATTAAGTATATTGGTAACAAAAAAGCAGGAGAGAAAAAAAAAAGAAGAAAAAGATATGGAGAAAAAAGTTGAAGGAAATGAGGAAAATAAGTTGAAGAAGAAAAAGAAGAAGAAGAAGAAGAAGAGGAAGAAGAAGAAGAAGAAGAAGAAGAAGAAGAAGAAGAAGAAGAAGAAGAAGAAGAAGAAGAAGAAGAAGAAGAAGAAGGAGAAGAGGAAGAGGAAGAGGAAGAAGAAGAAGAAGAGGAAGAAGAAGAAGAAGAAGAAGAAGAAGAAGAAGAAGAAGAAGAAGAAGAAGAAGAAGAAGAAGAAGAAGAAGAAGAAGAAGAAGAAGAAGAAGAAGAAGAAGAAGAAGAAGAAGAAGAAGAAGAAGAAGAAGAAGAAGAAGAAGAAGAAGAAGAAGAAGAAGAAGAAGAAGAAGAAGAAGAAGAAGAAGAAGAAGAAGAAGAAGAAGAAGAAGAAGAAGAAGAAGAAGAAGAAGAAGAAGAAGAAGAAGAAGAAGAAGAAGAAGAAGAAGAAGAAGAAGAAGAAGAAGAAGAAGAGGAAGAAGAGGAAGAAGAAGGAGGAGGAGATAGGGGAGGCTGAGAAGGAGACCGAGGAGAAGAAAAGCAGGAACAAGAAGGAAAAGAGGTGTAACTTCAAAAACTTTAACAACAACAACAACAATAATATTAAAATTAACGTACTAGCAACAACGATAACTTTGAAGAAAAAGGTATGTAGAGAAACAAAAAGAGGTAGAAAAAAATATTCATAGAAGATGTTTATTGGCCATTGCAACAAATGACTCCACAGCCGTGGTGCGATAAATAAAAAAAGGATGCAAGGAGAGAAACGAAACGATCCAGACAAAGCATAATGAAAAATGATGACGCACAGACAATTCTCAGGTAAACCTCGATACTTTCCACAGCTCTGGGGATATTGAGCCCCGGGAATGCCGGATTTTGCGTTGTTGTCGAACATTGTAAGGAAAAAGGAGAAAAGCACTTTGAGTGTTAGTTTACATGTGTGCATAGGAAATCATGAGAGGCTTGAAATTTCCTAAGTTGTAAAAAAACAAGGGGAAAAAAATCAGTTGTACAAGCGTTACGGTTGCTCAATAAAAATGTTTTGCGTAGAATATGAAAAGTTGTTGTGAGAGTAGTAAAGAGAAATGTACAACGAGGAAGCAGATGTGAAAAAAAAAAAAATTAATAGTGGATACAAGAAAGCAGAATGAAGAGGGAGGAGAGAGGGATGGGTTGTGGGGGGCGCGAGGGAGGGAGGGGGGAGGGGGGGGGAGAGAGAGATAGAGATTGAAAGAGACTAATAGAGAGAGATATACACAAAGAGAGAGATTGAAAGAGGCTAAGAGACAGACAGACAGACAGACAGACAGACAGATGGGCAGGAGATGATTGGTATGTGATAGAAAGATATAATTATATTTAGAAAAAAAATAAAGAAAGAAAAATTTACATAAGTGAGTGAACACAAACCGACACACACACAGACACACACACACACACAATCTTACAACAGGGGACAAAACAGAGTCAATTTTAACACGTTAATGCATAATACATAACTTTTTTTCTTACGGCAAGGAAAAAATTAATGAGAGGAAAGATTCGCCTGTATCCGAATCCTCAGCGCTATTTATAGTTCTGTATGTTTTTTTGTTCAGAAACAACAAGACCAGCGAGCACGAAGGAGGAGGAGAAGGAGGAGGAGGAGGAGGAGGCTATTTTGGTACAGATGTCGCGCATGTGAGAGAAAGGTGGTGAGTAACTCAACGCAGCACGCGCTAAACCTGTACACTACAAAAATCTGGGGAAGCCTGGCCTCTCTCATCTTTTCTCGGGACTGATGCTTGTTTGGGCCGACGTGAAGCTCTTAGATCTGAAATAAAAGCGGAGCATCAACTTTTTATTATTTTTTTTTTTTAACTTTTAATGCAGAGCCCATATAATTTTATACCGAATACCTATTCTTTTTGGTTTTTTTAAACGTTCTTTATTGTATACGAAAAACCTCTGACGTATTTTTTTTTTGAAACGATCTTCATCATAGACGATACACCTTAACCCTTTTATCTTTTAAACGTTCTTCATTTTATAAAATAAAAAAACACCTCAAACGTCTTATTTTTTAAAATATTCTTCAATTTATATGTACGAAACACCTCAAACATCTTTTTTTTTTCTCAAACTTGCTTTTTTTTTTTTCTTAAGTCCTTCAATGTTCTGGTTCCATCACACCGAATTCATTATGGCCAGTTTGGTTCATACTTTGGTTTAATGGCCAGTTTGGTTCATACTTTGGTTTAATGGCCAGTTTAGTTCATACTTTGGTTCAATGGCCAGTTTAGTTCATACTTTGTTTCAATGGCCAGTTTAGTTCATACTTTGGTTTAATGGCCAGTTTGGTTCATACTTTAGTTTAATGGCCAGTTTGGTTCATACTTTGGTTTAATGGCCAGTTTAGTTCATACTTTGGTTTAATGGCCAGTTTAGTTCATACTTTGGTTTAATGGCCAGTTTAGTTCATACTTTGGTTTAATGGCCAGTTTAGTTCATACTTTGGTTTAATGGCCAGTTTAGTTCATACTTTGGTTTAATGGCCAGTTTAGTTCATACTTTGGTTTAATGGCCAGTTTAGTATACACTTTGGTTTAATGGCCAGTTTAGTTCATACTTTGGTTTAATGGCCAGTTTAGTTCAAACTTTGGTTTAATGGCCAGTTTAGTTCATACTTTGGTTCAATGGCCAGTTTAGTTCATACTTTGGTTTAATGGCCAGTTTGGTTCATACTTTGGTTTAATGGCCAGTTTGGTTCATACTTTGGTTTAATGGCCAGTTTAGTTCATACTTTGGTTTAATGGCCAGTTTGGTTCATACTTTGGTTCAATGGCCAGTTTGGTTCATACTTTGGTTCAATGGCCAGTTTGGTTCATACTTTGGTTTAATGGCCAGTTTAGTTCATACTTTGGTTCAATGGCCAGTTTAGTTCATACTTTGGTTCAATGGCCAGTTTAGTTCATACTTTGGTTCAATGGCCAGTTTAGTTCATACTTTGGTTTAATGGCCAGTTTAGTTCATACTTTGGTTCAATGGCCAGTTTGGTTCATACTTTGGTTTAATGGCCAGTTTAGTTCATACTTTGGTTTAATGGCCAGTTTAGTTCATACTTTGGTTCAATGGCCAGTTTAGTTCATACTTTGGTTTAATGGCTGTTTAGTTCATACTTTGGTTTAAACCGAGCCGCTCTGACAGAGAGCTGTGAGTTAAGCAATGTTCCGCATATGATTATGGTAGAGTATAGAAATAGCAATTTCACTACAGCGGTAAATTTATATATTACAAAACTTTACTGAAGAATATGTAATGAAACTCTGCGGTCAGTTACATCAATGTATAACAAAAATTTATGCTCTGTTTTGGTCTGTACTTACTTCCATAAAAAAATTGAAGTAGAGAAGGTCACTATGGCTTTATTCGAAATATTTTTTTAAATATTTATTTGTTTAAAAAAAAAAACTTTCTTTTTTTCCCCTTTTATTCTTTCTTTCTTTCTTTTTTCTTTTCTTTTCTTTTCTTTTTTTTTTTTTTTTTTTTTTTGGAGAGTGGGGCTGGGGGCTTTGGGGTTGTAGAAGGCCCTTCTTAAAGAACTGTTGACACCATTTTTCACCCCTTCATAATAATATTGAACAAATTTATTCTGTGTTCTTCTGAGTATTGCTAATTTATACCATGCAGATAGTGTCTAAAAATTTAAATTTCTTCTGGATTGATTGGAAGATAACACGAGGGCCCTTTATTGATTTCATCCCTGAGTTGTTTGAAATTCATTATTAGACATTCACGCTAAGATAATAAACATTGTTATTTTTTATTACGTTTAATCTAAGTCTAAGTCCAAGTCTGAAGATCATTTCGTCTTTACACTTTCATATTGACATATGTACTTGGGTTAAAAGAAATGGTAATAATTCTTTATATCAGATTTTTTTTAAAGCAAGGATTTTTTATCGGAAAAAATATAAACTTCATATTCATTGAAATAAATTACATTTACTTCTCACTGTGGCTTTTTTAAAGATTCTGTCACAAAAAAAAAACAAGAAAACCTGTCTTGGTCCTGACGACTATTTTAGCCTGTAAATATTTACTGGGGTTAAAAAAAAACTCTGAACAGATTAAATTCAATGGTCTTTTATTACGGTAAATTTGTAAACATCTATTGTGTTTTTTCTTTCTTTAAAATCAATTCAATCCCACAAAATGAAAGATTGAACAACAAAGGGAAAGAACCTTATATAAACTAAAACAGCTGTAATGATTAGCTTGTTAGTTCCCTTTGACTGTTCGCGAAGATTTATATCTTTGAAAAGTTGATCTGTCTGGATGGGTGACCAGTTTTCATTCTAAATCTAGATCTAGATAGATCCAAGATTGAAAATGTTTTTCTTTTTGTTATCGTTGTATCATTATTTTTTTTTTTTTTTTTTTTATCTTTTTAAATTGCTTCCATTACGTCTATGGGCACAGACTCGATTTTTTTCTCTTTTAGCCAAGCCTAATATTTCATTATACATCGTCCTTGACCTTTATTTTTTTCTAGCTTACTCAAAATTTGCCGGGCTTTCATGAAAACTGATCACTGACAAGTGTCCGAAATAATTGCTGTCCCTCTAGATTGTGAACTACAGCTGCTGTTGAATGAGAGCATCGTTAATATTTCTGAATTTCAATAGACTCTATTTTGTAAGCCTTCTTCGTGAGTATTCTGCTATTTATTTCTTAATTCTAGATTCTAGATCTAGATCTAGATTCTAGATCTAGGTTCTACAATCTCCATAAAAAAGTATGGGGGTCCTCCTCCACCTTCTTAGAGATGATTTGCTAAATTTATGTCTAGACTATTGACTAGATCTAGATCTAGATTATACTGATATGAATAGGCTTAAATTTTGCTCAAACATATGAAGATTTAATTTAGATCAATAGTAGATCTAGATCTAGACCAAGACGCAACATTGACAAAATCTTGTTATAAAACTCTTTTTAAAACAAACCACTGTGAGCCGTGTGAAATTGGTAGACAAAATGAAGCTGAATGGGATGGTAGGCATGGTCTTAGATATTTAAATTGTATTTGGTTCGTTCCGAAATTTTCTCTTTTAAAGTTTAAAAATGCCTATGAACAGAAAGCTACAGGTAACTTGCAACCAGGGCTCTCCACATTGATTTAGGGTGAAACCAATTAGTTTTTAAAAACAATCTTAAGAAGATGATGAAGCGTTGCTTACAATATCCTTGATCTCTTGTCTCCCTTTTGCAATAAATTATAAACAGTTTTAAAATTAAATACTCCTTGGAATTATGCGTATTATAGTATACGGCAACATTCGTTGGTTCAACTCCAAGATATAATAAGTCAATTATTATTAATATTATTATTACAGTCAAGACCGCTTATTTCGAAGTCATTCGGATAAAAAAAGGACTTCGAATTATCAGAATACATAGAAAATGTGGATGACAGATAAGAAATGTCGTACTTGTAAGTGTGCAGGGGGTTGGGGGTGGGCCTAATCCCTTTCTCTCTTGTAGCCTTTTTGCAGACTCTTGCCTGTAACCTAGGTGGGTACCCCCACACACACACACACACCAGAATCACTTGCCGCGCGGAGCATAACACTACATGTACTTTGTTAAATTACAAGCCTGGAAAAGTGCTTTCACTGTGTCAGAATAAAATAATTGCGCCAAATTCACTTCAAATTAACCGGATCCTCATTTCCAAATTCGAACTAACCGATATTTTGTAATAAAGCTTAAATAGAGAAATATTCGGTAAAATTAAACAATTTCGGAATATCCAAGAATTCGAATTATTTTGACTCAATATTATTGTATTATTATTATTATTATTGTTGTTGTTGTTGTTGTTGTTGTTGTTGTTGTTGTTGTTGTTGTTGTTGTTGTTGTTGTTGTTGTTGTTATTATTATTATTACTATTATTATAATTATAACAATAAGAATCTATTTTTGATTTGGGCCTACATTTATAACATGGGTTTTGCAGGTTGTTAAAATTGTATCATTTTACTGTTTTAAAAATCAATGTTTTGAAAAGAATTTAGAATGTTTAAATCTTTTTCTTGAAAACTTTCTAGCCTGGGATTTGTTTGTAAAAAGGCTACAATTGAACTTTTAAATGAGAAGCAAATGTAGATCTATAATGGTTTCTGAGGTGCTGACTCCGTTTCACTTTGAATGCATTTTACTCTCATCATGCCATGTTTAGGAATCCTCTTTCATCTAGTGAAATAGGATTGTTCGAACATGCTAGTGTATATGAGTTGCAATTCCAAGCCATTATGTCTTGATCTCTTTTTGTGTTGAAATAAATGTCTTGCCAAGAAATTTTCGAGAATTTTAATTTCAGTTTGAGACAAACATAAATCATTGTACCAATATTTTACTGCAAGCTATGTTGGTTTCATTAATATAACTCGGACATTTATTTTCTTATGATACAGTTTTAGCAGAATGTCCCAGGTCAACATTTACTTTGCCGGCAGCATCAAAGGTGGCCGACAGGATGTGGGAATTTACTCTCAGATTATTGAACAACTAAAAGCATATGGCCATGTGTTCACAGAATTTGTTGGCGATAAGAATTACAGCGGACCAACAGAGGCAGGCAAGTTTTAGAATTATAAACTGTGGTGTTGTAGTATTGATTTTAAAGAATGTCTGAATTTCGAGCTGGCTATGTAAACCCAAGATGAAAAATGAATAACTAATGCAGGATTCTTAAAATTATCTTTGGCTCCACATTATCTATTCACACCAGGGAATAAGCTTATAAATACACTTGACATTAAATAAAGGTAACTTGAATATTCAAGTCTTGCTTTTTAAACCATTTGTTTCAAAGCTTAAAGGTAATTAAAGGAGACTTAAAAATTGCCCTGACTTTCTTTGAATTTAAATCACTGAGTGATTCAGAGCTTTTTTTTTTTTTTTTTTAATTTGTAAATTGGAAAAGTAATTGATTAAACAGTTGAAACATTTAACTTAATAAATTTATTTACTTTCTACAAACAATTAGTCTCGGTTGTTGACTTAAGGTGTAAACAATCACCCAACTTGGACCAGTGTAGACTAATGACATTACAAACAATAGGGAATAATAATGTTATTATTTGTTATGTCACTAGTCTATACTGATGAAGCCAGTCTATAGGGGAAACGTTGAAATGTCATTTTGTACTTTGTACTCTTTCTCCATATAAGTCCAAGTTGGGTGATTGTTTACACTTGAAGTTATTTTATTCTATCTTTCACCTTTGTGCACAACGGATCCTTGGACTTTTAGTATAATAGTTGTGTCCAAGAGTTTAGCATTTGTTTTTGTTTTTATTCTACAATTTCTTGATTATTGGTAGTGTTTGATTTCATGGCCTGGTAAAAATTAAAAGAGCTTTTTAAAGTTAATGCTAATGGTAATGTTAAATAGTAAATATATTTAACTTCTGTAATGTTTCTAGACCTGGATGTTTTCCGGCAATTGCCTGATTTCCGGCAATCTTAAAATTTTCCTCATTTAATACTCTAAAGAGTCAAGTTTGGTGCGAGTCGTCTGCCAGCTTATCGGCGAGTCGGAATTCCGCCTTACTTGCTATAATACGAATTCCGGCAACCAAAGCCGACTTTCCGGCAATGATTGCCTGAACTTTCCATAACAACGCGAAGTACGAAAATGACGACTGCCTTGCTCGGCGATCCCAAGGCCTTATTGCAAAAAATCGAAAGGGTTGCAAAGAACTTGGAAAGTTGATCGTTCTAGATCTAGATCTAGGTAAACTAATCCGAGTCGAGTTTAGAACAAAGACGTATAAGAAAAGTCAATTAAGATTTTGAAAGTCAATGTTGATAACAAATGTAGTACTAGAGCCAGTTTTGTTTTCCAAAGTTAGCGTGTTGTTTTAACTTTCGGAAACCTGAGGTTGGGTAATCCTTACGATCTCATTACCTGTGCAGTGAAAAAAGTGTGCAGTCCGCTGTGGCCATGATTTTTTTCGCTGTCTATGGCGGTGTTTTGAAACGAAGCTTAGGGCTTTAGAGTCTCAATGAACTCATTGATTTCTTATATGGCAATGCAGGTCTAGATTTAGTTTCTACAGCGCTAAAATAAAATTCTGGATATAGATTTAACTCCAGATTTATGTAAATATGAAGATCGATTAAGAATAGATCTAATTCTAGGCCTATCAATAAGAACGTCTAGATACTAGATCTAGATTTAGTCAAGATCTAGATCTAGATCTAGATCTATCTAGATTAGAATTCTACTCTATAAGTAATATTAGAGATCTAGATCTAATAAAAGCATCAAAATAGAATATCTACATCTATAATTATAAATAAAGATTTATGAAAATACAATGTTAAGAATATCTTAGAATCTCTAGATCTAGATCTAGCACGAGCGTAGGTTATACACAATACTGATTTCAAGTTCAATAAAAATGTACCAGGAATAGGTATGACAGGTTAAGTTATTGGTAGTGATCCAAATCTCAATGTTAATTGTTGTTAATATAAACTGATAGAATTGAAGAAAAAAGTGTCAGGAGACAGGGTTTTTTATATTAGTTTTGATGAAAATCCTTCAGCTTCAGGGGGACTTTGTCCCCCCTGACCCCCTACCAGGGCTTAGCCCTGGACCCGTGTGCTTCAAAATTTTCAGGCAATTTTATTTAGTCTTGCATCCAGGTCTGTGTTTCAATTGTTTGTGAATTTGTTACCTGTGTAAAGCTAGATTGAGCCTCTTTTTTTTTCTCCACAAAATCAGATTAAAACTAAAGATGGAATTGTTGATTTATGCTGCGCTTTCTTTGTTTCTTTTTATTTCCAGATGGCAAAAAGGACAAAGAGATCCATGACACGGATGTATCAATGCTGAAGAAAAGTGATTGTATGTTATTTGTACGCCACTGTGTGTCCATTACTGTTTATTCGGAGAAGCATTTTAAGGTTAAATTATTTTTCTTTTTCATTTATCATAGGCGATTTCTAATTCGTGTAAAGTGCATTTTTCTTTTACAAACTTTTATTCCAATTTCACCCCTCCCCCTCCCCCAGTTCCAGATCTGATGTGAGATAACCATATTTAAAGATTTTTGCATTTTTGATTGACTTAGGAGACTATAGATTGTGCACACTTGTTTGCCGATGTGCTTGTTGAATTTTGAATTCCTGGAAAAAATTAGTATCCATGTTTCGCAGAGTTCCGTACTGTCAGTATGAGTCATAGCGTAATTAACACGTGTTTTTCCCAGTAATGTGCGCAAATCGGCTTGCATTGTTTACATCGGAAGCCATAAGTGAGCGATTCGCCTGGATTGTCTGGTAACTGTCAAAACCAGTGTAATCTGCTGCTGGTGGTAAAACTGTCACGGATCATGTGATTGTTATCTAATGTAACTGTGTGAGCATGCAGTGGAAACACACTGTACACAGCGCGCTTGCACCTGGTCCAGGCTAGTACTCAGTACTGTTAGCATTAGAGCATTGCTAGCAGTCATCATGCAACCCTTGCATAACAGTTAAGTTCTTGCTGGGAGGGCTAGCATGTTTGCGAAAAGCGATTATGCTATGTACTGCTGGGTGGGAGGAGTTTATGCAAATGAGGTCAGTCAATCTAAAAATATAACGTCGTTGTCTAGATAAGGGCCTTGTAGCCTTTCCTGCTTAACCTCATAATTTTCAGGAATAGAACAATGAACAAATGCTGTCTTTTGCAAAGAACTGGCTCTTGTCTTTGTGAAATGGTTAGTCCTGCATCCCTGGAACTGCCTTTGCCAGACTTACAGATTTGTTGTGCCCCCTTTTAAAGCAAAGAGTCAAGTTTTACTGTAACATTTGTGAAACAAAAGGGCATATGATTTTATTTCCTCCCCCCCATCCCCCCTTGGCAATCAGGCGTTGTGGCTGAGGTCACTCAACCATCCTTGGGCGTGGGCTATGAGCTTGGACGCGCTGTCGCACTTGAAATCCCAATACTCTGCTTGTTTCGACCAAATGAAGGCAAAGGCAAGTCTTGATTTATTTTGTTTCTTTTTTCTTATATACTATTAGTTTAAAGAAAAAAATGGTTTATATTTTTGTCAGGGCTCTCAAGATGTACTTCCATTAATTTTGCTTTCCTTATACCTCTTTTGCTGTGTGCGCTCATGTCTAGCCTCCCTCACTTCTTCTAAGTCTGTCTGTCTCTCTCTCTCTCTCTCTCTCTCTCTCTCTCTCTCTCTCTCTCTCTCTCTCTCTCTCTCTCTCTCTCTCTCTCTCTCTCTCTCTCTCTCTCTCTCTCTCTCTCTCTCTCTTTCTCTTTCTCTCTCACTTTATCTCTCTCTCTTTCTCTCTCTCTCTCTCACTTTCTCACTTCATCTCTATCACTCTATCTTTCACTTTCTTACTCCTTACTATCATAGCCTCTTCTTCTAGCTACTCTATCTAGGGCTTTTTCTCTCTTGTCTCTGTATATCACACTCTGTTCGTCTCTCCTCCCCTAATCAGTAGATAGACCTACCTCTCTTTCTTTTCTTTGTTCTTTCTGTCAGTTTGTCTCTTCGTTACACAGGATTTGAAATGAATAAATAAATATGTCTGACGGTGTCCTTTTGCTCTTTATTATTTTTTTTCAATAAGCTTGTAAAACTTTATCAAAATAAGCTCAAAATATTACAAGTGTGGATTCAAATGTGAATGATTACCTGGAAATTTTTTTTTTCTGTTTTTTTTTTTTTTTTGTTTTTTTTTTGTTTCTTTTTTTGTTTTGCATCTTGTCCACATTAGTTGGATGTTGGTAGTTCTACTATTAGATTTTCATACTTTGAACAATGCATGGCAAAAAATTGTATGAATGTTTCATAATCCACTGAATATTATATGAAAATAGAAAATTTGTTCTCAATTTCTTTATTATTCTTCCTATTTTAGTCCAAATTTCTTAGATAACAATAAACCTACTTGTTGCGAAATCAATTTCCTCTTCTCTTTTTTTTTCCACATTGAAATTTCCTCTACAGGGAATCGATTATTAATTTTGGGTAAGGTAATATGTATCAGATTTGTATCAGCAACTTTGCAGTGGAGCATGAAAATTATCAGTCGCTTAGGTATTTTTGTAAAGTTTATATTTGTAACGCATTGTGTTATAAGCTGATCTATTATCTTCACCCTTTTTGGTGCGTAATTTTGGGTAGCGGATCGACTAGATCTATGTACATTGTTTTATTTAGTTCCATAATGTTTGTATTTTAAGCCTAAGAACTCAGTCTTGTTTATTGAACATAGCCCGCACTTATATGGCCTAGATTCTTTTGGAATCTTCGACCTAGTTTTAGCATGGCCTAGATTCTTCTGGAATCTCCGACCTAGTTTTAGCATAGTAATGATCGTGTCACTCCTTGTTTACCTTTGTTCTGATTGGTTGCTATTTTATAGGGCATTGCTCATGTGTACCAAGAATATTCTCATTTATGTAATTCCTTTTCTGGACGATTCGATGAGATTTTGTATAAATACGAGTCAAAATTATGTTCAGGCAGTCAATCTACAGTGAGTTTAAGAGTCAACCCACAGCGAGTTTAAAAGTCAACTTTTTGTGAGCAGTGAGTCAATGAACAGTGATTATACTATAGAGTCAACCTCTTGTGTTGGATTAAACAGTTTGCGATTTTTACTAGCGGACTTCAGACTTATTTTTTACGGACGAATAGAGTGACTGGTTGTGTATATTTTCATACTCTTAGGCAAACAAAGCCAAACAGATCACCCCATCAAATCCGTTACAATATTAAACGTATTCATTTCTCTGTGCTCTTCCTGCCACAGTTCTATCATGCATGATTCGAGGGGCCCATGACGGATCGGCAGTGACCGTAGTGGATTACACAGACATAGGTCAAGTTCCTGACATCCTTGCAGATTTTTTTAAGAAACTTAGGAATAAGACTCAGTAAATGAACTAATGTTATTACTTAAAAATAAGACTCGGTGAATGAACTAATGTCATTAGTTGAAAATAAGACATAGTAAATGAACCAATGCGTTTACTTGAAAATAAGATGCAGTAAATGAACTAATGTCATTTTGTTCAAATGTTTATTGTAGAAATTGTTTTGGGGAATGGGGCTTGGCTTAAATTTTTTTCATTATTTTTTTTAATGTGATAAAGACATTTAAATGAAGGGAAGATTAAAAGATAACGACTGGTTATGTGTGGAGAGTAAAAAGAAGCCTTAAATTTCAAACACATATTTTCTTTAACTCAGTGGGGATGCACCAGACACCGGTGTCCGATGGCCTGCTGGG
The DNA here is from genome assembly GCA_033675545.1 of Elysia crispata. NCBI lineage: Eukaryota > Metazoa > Mollusca > Gastropoda > Plakobranchidae > Elysia > Elysia crispata. Next base: position 92,839 of record JAWDGP010001973.1, read on the forward strand.
TCTAAGCAGTGCTCCTGACACCAGTATCTGGAGATGTTTATGAATTTTTGTTGCTGTACATGCTGTAAGAGAGCCCCCTTTTGACCACAAATTAGTGATTTTCGGCCTTTTTTGTTTACTTTTATATAAGACCAAGCGAGGGTAAATTTTACTAGATCTACAGCTCATCATGGCAGGTAGAGAGAAGTTGAGGCGACAACAGGAGGTTTTAGATTCATGTAAACCTGTTTTAAAATTGACTTTCATAACTGAGCTGTTGTAATGTTGATGTTTTTTTGACAAAAAAAAAAAATGTTTTTCTTATTGTATGCTTGCTTTGTGGGTGCTTCAACTGGTTGAAAAAAAAATGTTAATTTGGTTATGTAATTTAAAAAAATCATGAAAAATAGACCACTAACTGTATGCAGCATTATTTTGTATGAGGGAAAGGATAAAGAATTGAAGTTTTAAAATAAAAATAAACAGAACTAGGATAACTTTAAAAACAAATTAGTTATAATTTTTTAAATGGTAAACATTATTCATCTCTTGGGCTGGACAGAGCTCAAAGTAAGTGTCTCTATTGAGTTAAGAAGGATGGTTTTTAATAATTCAATTTGGAAAAGAATTTTGAACTGCAATTATTTATTATGGTTCCATAATTGAGTTTGTGATTCTTAGTAAATCACTTCATTTTGTAATTAATTCAATATCAGGTCATGTTAAAATCTGTTCCACCATAACATGGTCATTTATTTTCTAAGTCAGGAAAGCATAAAGGCCGGAGGTATAGTTTTTTGCTCTATTTTTTTTTAATTTTTTGTTTTTAATTGTATTTGCATACTACTGGGTTAATGTACAAAATATTGTGGAAAGGTGCTTTGAAGTGCATTTACTTTTACTTTATTCTATTTTGGTGTAATCACACATTTTTTTGTGTGTGTATGAGCAAGTTTGCAATATCAATTAATTACGCATTTAGAGCTAAAGCTCTCTGTAATCATGCAGTAATGAAAAACCAAATCTGATATTCTTAACTTTCCATCTGAAAGGGTTGCATGTCATCTGTATCACATTAAAATGTGTTGATATTAGAACAATCAATTTTTCTTATCTTTTTTTTTTATTATTTTGATTGTGAAAATCTCAAAAAAATTATCAGTATCTTCTGATGAAGTGTTGAATTTTTAGCTCGGATTATGAAATACAGTGGAAACCTCTAAAACCGAAGTCTGATTATTCGAATTTCTCTTAAACCGAATTTTGCAAGATGATAGTTTTTTTTTCTCTTTGGCTTTGTTAGAATCGGACTCGTATTTAGAAGTTTTTCTGATTTGATTCTCTTAATTCGAAGTCGATACCACCTCATAAGGCATCACAAAAGTGCTACACGCATCTCTCAAGCAGCAAGCAATGCCAATCACTGCCCAAGAAAGGCTGATCAGTGCGCTACCAAATCAAGAAGGGAGCAGATGCATTAACAATTAAGTGCCAGTCGCAAATCTGTACTGATACTGATAGCAACGTGGGAGGGGGGAGGGGGAGGGTTGCTCGTTGCAGGCTCAGTACACACTCACTCAACGAGTCTTAGACTCTGTTATACCCATTTTTGTAATTCGAATACTCTTAATTCGAAATTATTATCCATTCTCATACAATTCGAATTATGAGGTTTCCACTGTAGTACAAATGAGAGGAATTTATCAACTTTCAAACTCATATTTTTACAACCTCCAATTTCCCACATTATGAGGATTGTATTTAAGTGACTTAAATATGCATTACTTACATACATATGTCTTTTTTAAAATGGTAAATCACTGCCTCTTATGTCTCAATGATATCACTTATTTATAGTGAATAGAAAGCTGTGTCTTTGATTCTCTGTTTAAACTAGTAAGTGACTTCACATTTAACCTAGATTCTTTCTTAGTTCTTTTCCTGCTGTTAGTCATTGTGTGAGATGGATTTTTTAAATTAATTTTTTCCCGTTCTAGATCCTCTGCAGCTGCTTAAAAATTAATGAGTTAAGATCCATGCTTTTATAATTATATCTTGGTTTCTTTTACTGTATGCCTGTTTGGCTCTCATTAATTGTAGTTTTTTTTTTCTTTATTTTAAAAAAAAAAACGAAAATAAATTTATTTCCACTGATTTTTATATAAATCAAATAAATTGTATGGTTTTCTTGTTAAATTGTTTTTAAATTACATTTTAAAAGATTTATACATAAAATGTGTCATTTCTTTTTTAGTAATCATGGGTTGGCTTTTGTTTGAGTGTGAATAGCATTTAGAATAATACTTTCTGATGGTTGTCATCGATTCCGACCAAATTGTTACTTGTTATTTTATAAACCATGATATTGCTTATTGCGGAGCTTTCAACAAGGACCTTGAATTAGCCTATATTTTGCCTTGATAATATGTGATTTTTGTCAATGTGCATGCTATGCCCATGCCAGTATAAGACTAATTGAGGGGGGGGGGGGGGGGGTTGTCATTAAAAATATGTTATTTTGTAAAGAGATGAAATGATGGGTGATTTTTCCAAAACTGGGTACTCAGATTTACAATAATTTTGGAAACCAGTTAGACCACCACCCCCCATGTATTCTTATCTTGCAGTATGAATTGATATTTTTTTTACACCCTTGTAGAATCTCAAACATTCAACTAAGCAAATGAAAGGTTAGTAAAATCAAAAGGTTTAGTAATAAGAGAAAAAACCAATCATTTAGTTTTTTTACACGATTCTTTAACATTGTTCAGGGATGCCACTTTTCCGGCTTTAGCCGTAAATCCTGATTTTTTTTTCCGGCTTTCAGGCTCAGGAAGTCTCCGGCCCTTGAGGCCTTCGTTTCTTGGCTCCGCAAGCCTTCAGTTGTGGCTAAGTGAACATCCAGTTCTTTGCCTTATACTGTATCTATTATTAACACCACTGCCTTACTGATAGCCAGTTAAATATTTGCATAATCAAAATGGTGATACTTATAAAGCTATCGATATGTTTGATTTTCTTTTCTATCTGCTCTTCTTCTTGTTGGACATTATCTTTCTGTATACTATGCTAAGTTTAGACCGTCTTTCTGTTAAACAATTCAAGCTTTCAACGATTTTCCGGCTTTCTTGCATTTCTCTGTTGGCATCCCTGATTGTTAAATTGATTGAGGTTTTGTTTAATTTTTTATCTTTAGGATCCAATACTTTTTTTAATCGCACAGATGGTAAGTTAATCCGTCATGTGGGCTACCATTGTTAGCGAAGATTTTCACATAGGATAAAAAAAAATATAGTTCATCAACACTGGTACAGTTACCCATCTACCTATTGTTAAAGCTCTTTTAATTTTTAAACATGGAGCAGCTTAAACAGGTTTGAAAAAAAAACACCAATTGTTAAGATTGAAATTGAATGAGGCAATTTTGACACATGAAGTGTAGGAAAGGTTACGTTTCAAGTCATTCACCGTATTGAAATACTCAGGACACTTTTGAAATAAGCTCTTGTTGTTTTTATCATGTTTTATCACGAATCCTTCCTATTTCATGAAAGCATGAAAAAACTAGAAATACAGGGTACCACTCTTGAAATTTAAGTTGTTGTTTTTATCATGTTAGCAATAGCTAATTTACGAATCCTTCCTATTTCATGAAAGCATGAAAGAACTAGAAATATAGGGTACCAAAGATAGCTTCATTTGCCTATATAAGAACACAAATACATCCATGTATTTGTATTTGTTATGTTTTTTGTTACTGCTCTTTTTAATGCTGCTTATCTTTTTTTTTTTAATATCATTCTTAGAATATTTTTTTTATTAGTTTTGATTTTTACACATTACACAAAGATCTATGTATACATACACTGTATCTTAATCTCAATAAAAAATAAAAAATGATTTAGATTTTGATTTTCGTTTTTATCTTTGAATGCTTTTGTTTATGCCCATAACTCAGGTGTGATACATAAAGCATTAGATGTATTGATAAAGCGTTTATAGACATACAATCAAGATATTCTCTTGACGCCATGTCCAGTCTTTTATTTAATAAAAGTCCTGGTCTAAGTAAGGGTCATCATTGCTCAAACTTATGGTAAATTTGATGTGTCTCTCTGCACGTGAAGAAGCAATTTATTTGCTTAGAGAGGATTTGCACTTCACCTAATCACCGGTTTAAACTAAATAAAAAGAAGCAGACATGTTTTAACTTTAAGTAAGAAAGTAGAAACTTGGTGCAGTGAAAATCCACCTTCATGCAATTTTGAAATCCTGAGAACAACATAGCAGGAAAATCTTTCTATTAAACTGAGTCTAAGGAGAGATACACAGCTGGTATTGAAAAAATAAGAATCCCAATGTAATTAATATCAAGTATTTACCATAAATTATTGATATATGCACACAATTGGTAATACTAATAGTAATTGGGGCTTTTATTTTCATTTTACCGAAAGTCTCTCGATAGCTTCAGAGAAGATGGAGCTAACCATAAACAACGCATTCATAGTAAAACTTGGGATGCAAACAGATCTTATTTCAGTTTTGCCAACATTATCGTGGGAGTCAGATGATATAAATTTCAAATAATAATAATACCAATACTGGAAACCACCTGAACTTTGTTTAAGACTCATGCATAGACAGAGGAGATTTGTAAAGATGATGTCAAATCTAAGTCACCCTCTGGCTGCAAGTTGGTTGTTCTCTCTCTCTCTCTCTCTCTCTCTCTCTCTCTCTCTCTCTCTCTCTCTCTCTCTCTCTCTCTCTCTCTCTCTCTCTCTCTCTCTCTCTCTCTCTCTCTCTCTCTCTCTCTCTCTCTCCCCTCTCTCTCTCCCACCCACCGCTCTCTCTCTCTATCTCTCTCTATCTATCTATCTATCTCTATCTCTTCCTCTTGCTAAATATCTTATAGCCTCTCTCTTTCTCTCCTCTTCTTCACTCTCAATATCTATTTCTCGCATCCTTCTCTCTCCCTCTTGCTAAATATAGATCTATTACTCTCTCTCTCTCTCTCTCTCTCTCTCTCTCTCTCTCTCTCTCTCTCTCTCTCTCTCTCTCTCTCTCTCCTCTTCTCTTCTCTCGCTTCTCTTCTCTCTCTCACTCTCTCTCGCTCAAAAGCTAAAGAAGTACATGTACATTAATTTACTTTTAAAGTAAATCTGAAAATCTTAGGCAACGTTTACACGTCCATGCGAGGTGTCTTCATCACCCCTTTGATGTGCCGCCACAGAGATCTAAAATTAGACCTCTGAGAGTCTGAATATTCCCCCAGGCTTATACCCATGGTAAGACTAGCAGTACCCATTCACACGTTAAAACATTCGATATCGTTTGAATGGCTTTTTATTTTAGTTTTTTTTTTTTCGACACTGTACGAATCAAGCACATTCAACAAATACATGTACGTAAACTATTAACTGTATTGGAATGACTGGCTGGATATACTACTCGCTTAATCTTTGGGCACTTTGCAAAGCTTGGATCTTCTGAATGTTTTCAATGAGCGAGGTTTTTTTGTTTGTTTTTGTTTTTTAATCCTTTTGTATTGCTGTCATTTATTATTACATGTATTATTATTATTATTATTATTATTATTATTATTATTATTATTATTATTATTATTATTATTATTATTATTATTATCATCATCATCATCATCATCATCATCATCATCATCATCATCATCATCATCATCATTATTATGATTATTATTGTTGTTGTTGACTAAAATATGCGCAATAACTTAGAAGGCAAAAATACACAAAAAAAAATCATCTCCAATGTACTACCCACCCACTCTCACCCCTGAAAAAAATAAATACGTGTAAAACAAAGAACATTCATGTATAGCTGTCATTTCAACTTTTGCGTTCCAGTAATTTTTCTCTGAGGGATTGACGTGTTGTTTTTCTGTAGCAACTAGTTTAAGAGTAACGGCCTAGCTAGCATTATTTTAGAGCCTGTAAGTGTAAGTGTAAGTGTTAAAGGTATTTCCAGATTTTCCCACTTTTATGCAGATGAAAGACAAACTGCCAGGTAAGACAGAACTGAAAAGTCAGTATTATGATAGCACTAATCTTGTGACTAACAGTAACATGACTCTCACTTCATGTAGTGGAAAAACTTACAGGAACAACTAACTGAAAATAGCTGGTACAAGTTCAGTTTGAAGTGTTCAATGTTCTCGTTGATGAATGTATAACAATTTTTTGATTAAAAAAAAAAAGCACCATCAAAAAATAAACGAACAGCTTTAAAAAGCATAAAAATTCGATTACTTAATCGTACGATGAAATTCATTATGACGTAAACTCTAGACGATGAAAAAACTGGTCACCTAGTGGAAGAAAGTTTTTAAAATAAGCTTAATCCATAATTTCTAAACGCTTTTTGTTAACTCTCGATGTTCATGAAATAAAGATGGGTTTATAGTGATCAAGACAGAAATCTAGATCTAGGTTTATCGTGATTTGTTAAAAACCATCAAATTTGTGAAAAGTAAAAGGTTTGGCTTATTCTTATCAAAGTGAAATAAAGTAATTAGATCTAGGCTATAGATTCTGATTTACTTTCCGAAAGATTGCAGCCTATCAAATCTACATAAATAGATATAGATCTAGGTATAATAATTTCCATATCAAATTTGAATTTAAAATCTAAGATAAATGGTTCTAGGTCAATTAAAACTTTTTACTTTTTCAACAAGCACAATTTCTGATCCTATTTATTCTATCTCGTCATTACATAGACCTATCTTGATGAAATCCAAGACAAGATGCAAATATAATTTCAATTACATAAGTGTTTTAGCTTTGTTCAAAAGTCATCTTAGAAGGAATTGATCGGAGAGCTCAACGTCTTTCTTTTGAGTTGAAAACCTTACGAAAGAATTGTGAATCAATTTTAAAAGCGCAAGGCATTGACAACTTTAAATATATGTATTGTAATTTTTCAGTTTTCTTGGAATCTTGTTAGTCTACCATTTGCTGCTTTAAGACATGACATGTTTTGATAATCATTTTCCATGATCTAGTTTTCATGAATATTTCTGGTGTCACAACTGGTGTGTGAAAAATAATAAAGCCTATGACTAAAACACTTAGCCTACCTTACGATTGGGTGTTTTAGTTTCGGGATATTACTTTGTGCTTTTCAGCATGAGATATTTATTTACTTTTAGGTTTATTAAACAGTACGCCACGCCAACCAGTGAACTAGGGTGATAGAATCTGACTTAACTGGTGATGCTGAAAACCAAAATCTAAGAGACATTCCCTTGAGAAAAAAAAGGGTATACAACCCTCGCCTAGAAAATAATTATCTTTTTTAGCTGGAGTTCTTCGTTTCCTTCATTTGACATTAACTTAAGGTCATGGATGGAGATGAGCCCCTGAAACTTGGTGTTCTCTTCGACGCTATGGCGCAGAAGGTACCGTTCAACATCAGTATGAACGAGGCGCGCATTTTCAGTGGAGTCCTGATTGGAGTGGCTACTCTGGACTTAGCGGCCACCTGTTTCCTGCTGATCATCACATATGTCACTACGGCCATGGACGGCATGAAGGTCAGTTCAGAAGGGGAGTTAGTTGGGAGTAGGTGAAAGGGAAATGTAAAGATGATAAATATATATATATATTTGTTGTTACGCCAGTGTGTCATGTATTATCTCCCTTCATTCAGCCTTTGCTGAATGAATGTGTCGTCTTCCGGTTTGTGTATTGTTATTTCATGTACCTTTTTGTAACAGTCATATACTTTATAGGCTAGGATTTTGGTATTGTTATGAGCCGAGGACAGGCATTGTTGTATTTTATTTTGTTTGATTAAAAGAAAATACATGTGGAATGACACACTGGCGTGACTTAAGTTTATAAAGATATATATATATATATATATATATATATATATATATATATAGAGAGAGAGAGAGAGAGAGAGAGAGAGAGAGAGAGAGAGAGAGAGAGAGAGAGAGAGAGAGAGAGAGAGAGAGAGAGAGAGAGAGATTTTTTGTGTCCAAACAACATTGTTTCTTCAGCAACTTCGTGTCGAACAGAGATTTTACTTCGTCTTATTTTTTTTTTCTTAAAAACAAACTTCTGCTCGAAATAGGTTTGACGCTGAATCTATCTTGCTCATAAGCAACAAATAAACCTATGTCTTGTCCATACCTTGGGACTTTCGAAGCTTGGGTTCCGTGAATTCCACTGCATGCTCACTTTAACTTTGAAATCTTTACTATCGTTTCAGCTGTAAGAGGAAAAAAAATTTTGCTCATTTGCAGTTTTCTGGTTATCTTCCACTGTTTCAGACGTGCGAAAAATTGCTCATTTACAATCTGCTGCTACCTGATCTACTTTTGGAATTCCTCATTCTTTACATTTTTGGGCCAGGTAAAATTTTCCTCCTCTCTTTCCTACCTCCCCCCTGTCTCTTTCTTTATTCATCTATTTATCTATCTATCTATCTATATATCTATATCTATCTATCTATCTATCAATCTTTCTCTGTACCTGCGCTATTTCTACTCTCTCTCTCTCTCTCTCTCTCTCTCTCTCTCTCTCTCTCTCTCTCTCTCTCTCTCTCTCTCTCTCTCTCTTTCTCTCTCTCTTTCTATTTGTCTATCAATTTAATCTCTCTCTCTCTCTCTCTCTCTCTCTCTCTCTCTCTCTCTCTCTCTCTCTCTCTCTCTCTCTCTCTCTCTTTTTCCACCTCAAGTTATCTTTGCCCCTATTCAACGCTAAATTATTATATTACTCTCCTTTACCTTAATGATTACACCACTTACAAGTAAAGAAACAAGCAAACGACAACAAAAAGTATTGACGTAAATCCAATGCTAGTCTCCCCCGCCCCATATCATTTCCTTAAAAGCCTTTCCTTTATCCACAACAGTTTTTCTTTCCATTCCTGTGTTTTTCAGCCACTTGGCATATGCATTGGTTCCAGGGGGTTAGAGACACCATGTGGCTGGCATTTCTCCACACGTTCTGCATATTCCATGCGCATTTGGCCACAGCCACCATCTGTTATGTGGTTGCTCTATCCATGACAGATGCTTACATGTAATTATAGGCCACTTATATATTTTTCCAGGGACGTAATCAAGTTAAGGGTTCTTTGTTATCAAAATTTATTCCCAATTAAAAAAAAAACTCCTATATATAAATATATATGTACGTTATATTAAACAACCTCAAAAATCAAAACAAAAAAAATCACAAGATTGTTTAACATCTCATATGTTTCAGATTAAAAAAAAAAAGTTTTGTACAATTCTTAGGAATGCGAATATAATTTCTGGATATATATTATGACCATAAAAACCCTCACAGCATAAAAATAATTTGTAACCACTTAAATCAGCCTAATTCTGCCCTGCCTGTTAATGTTATTTCTAAAACCAACTTTTGACCACAGCTTTGAGATGGCCAATAACATGAAGCATATGTCAGTTGTGGTTATCTCTACCTTGACGGTCTCCGTCAGTTTCTGCTCCCTGCCTGCCACAGAGGATGAAGGTTATGGTCTGCAGCCCAACTGGCTGAGGTGAGTTTATGATTACGCCGTCTTTATCGCTGCTGCTGTTGGCAATAGTGGTAGTGATGTTTTTACTTAACGATGAAAGAGTTGTTGTTGATGGTGGGAATTAAATAAAGATATTGTTTAGGGTGATGATGATTTTGATGATAATGATGATGGTGGTGATGAAGATGATGTTGTGGTAGTTGCAGAGGAAGATTATGATGAAAATGATAGTGCCGGAAATAATAAAATTTACAAATAGAGAGAGAGAGAGAGAAATTGAGAGATACAGAGAAGCTATTTATCTCATACTTGCATCTCATCAATTCAAGCTCACTTGCGAAGAGTCATGTTTAGACTTCTATACATTCTTCTTATCATGTTTATTAGAGTCTACTATTTGAGCCTAGGTAATATTCGTCCCCTGTCACAACTTTTAAGTTAAGATAATGATTTTAATTTAACAGATGTCTGATATAGCAAGGCCTATCTACCATGGACAGAGTGCAATATCCACTCAGCAAAGACAAAAATTTTTGAAAAAGTGCACCCAGGCATGTCACATTTTACCAAAGTTGGATAGGCTCAAATCCATGGAAGAAAGCACCTCTTGATTATCTCAAAACCAAAGAATAGTTATCTATTAGCATTTTTTTTTAACTTTAATTATCATGTAGGTTTCAATAACTGTGCGGCTAACAATTCCTGTAAGACAGTGCACTTGTTTGTGATTAATGGGAGAATTCGCAGCTTTCTAATGAGCTTTTAGAAAGGTCTAAACCAGATTGGGAAAGTATAGAATTAATTGATTTCATGTATTAAAGGCGACTAGTCTTCAATTTCTACATCAAAGCTTGTGAGATTAAAAATGGAATCGCTGAAAGAACGGCTGGTGAGCTATGACTATGTCTCTTGTTCTTCAGGAATTAAAAGTATACTTCAACAAAAAATTGAGTCATATCAATTATTACTGCCTCTTGATTCCAAACTGAACTTGTTGGATTTAGAGTTAGGAGACTAAAGCGTATGTTTAGCACTGTTACCACCATTACATATGGCGGACATGTCTTAAAAAAAATAACTTATATTATCAAAACTTGTAAATTTATCATGATTCATCCACAGCCCATCGTTCAATGTCCACTTCCAGTACGGCAGTAAATTTATGTGTGCGGGGTTTGTTGGTGTGGCCGCCCTGGTAGAGCTGCAGAGTATCCGCAAACTGCTTGAGGTACGTCCAGAATTACGGCAAAAGTAAATGTAGGGAAATCCCAGCTCTCAATTCTCAGAACTGTACCTCTTTTACAGAGATTTCCAAAGATCGTACCACGTTTACGGAGATTTCCAATTGTTGTGCCACATTCAAAAATAATCCTGTATATGTATTTCATCTAAAGTAAAACCTGTAGCTTTCTTCAATGATAAAAAAAGAAAATTTGCAAGTACATAACTATATATGATTTTTTTAAATAAAAAAAATAAATCAAATATTTCATAACTTGTCCGCTAAATAAGATTGCATTGTCTCCACCCCTCCCCCGCCCTTTTTTTTTTTTTGATAGGCCAGAAAGTTCTACCAGGAGAACATCTCTCATCTCACTAAGAAAGCTTTTGAGGAAGTCGAGAAAGAAGTAGTGTATTGTATCTTATCCATTACCACTGTCTTCATGGCAATTCCGGTCATTATAGGGGTAAACCTTGCTTATAGATGAGGATGAGGATGTTAGGAGTATGTTGGTGTTAATGTATATAATGATGATGATAACGATAATGATTATGAGGATGGTGATGATAACAATAATGATGAACATGATGATGATGATGATGATGATAAAGATAACGATGAACATGATGATGATTACGATAAAGATGAACATAATGATGATGATGATGATAAAGATAACGATGAACATAATGATGATTACGATAAAGATGAACATAATGATGATGATGATGATGATGATGATAAAGATAACGATGAACATGATGATGATTACGATAAAGATGAACTTAATGATGATGATGGTGATGATAAAGATAACGATGAACATGATGATGATTACGAAAAGATGAACATAATGATGATGATGATGATGATAAAGATAACGATGAACATGATGATGATTACGATAAAGATGAACATGATGATAAAGATAACGATGAACATGATGATGATTACGATAAAGATGAACATAATGATGATGATGATGATAAAGATAACGATGAACATGATGATGATTACGATAATGATGAACATGATGATGATGATGATGACAATCATAATGAGGATAATGATGGTGAGGAGAAGTAAAAGGGCGATGGTGATGAAGATGATGATGATGTAAGAGAGAGAGAGAGAGAGAGAGAGAGAGAGAGAGAGAGAGACAGAAAGAGAGTGAGAGAAAGAATGAGACAGGACATAACGGGAGAGAGAGCGAGGGGGGAAGCATCATTATTACATAATATTCATATGGTCTTTTATATTCTCCTCTCCTCTCCTACCCACACACACACATACACACACATACACACAATCCACAGATGCCAGATGCATTTCTGATGTTCGTACCCCGACTGATGGTCTACGCATGTCCGTTGATCAGAGTGGTGGTTCTGCTTAACAACTGCCCCCACTTCCAGTTCGCTTTCTTCGCCCAGCAGGACGGGCAGAACTTTGTCGTCCTGGAGGCGCTAGAGAAGGAGTTGTACGTTCTGTTCACTCGTGACTTCTCTCAACCTCTTTCTCTCTCTCTCTCTCTCTCTCTCTCTCTCTCTCTCTCTCTCTCTCTCTCTCTCTCTCTCTCTCTCTCTCTCTCTCTCTCTCTCTCTCTCTCTCTCTCTCTCTCTCTCTCTCTCTCTCTCTCTCTCTCTCTCTCTCTCTCTCTCTCTCTCTCTCTCTCTCTCTCTCTCTCTCTCTCTCTCTCTCTCTCTCTCTCTCGTTTAAACTTACAAAGCGTTATTGATTATTGATAGGATTGTCCTAAAACTTTGAGCCGTGTAGTAAACTAGAATGGACTGAGAATTGTTTTGGTACAAACATATCCTGTTAGCTATGCCTGGTCTCAAACCGGCTACCGGAAATCCTTGAAAATTATAAGACCGACCATCTACCTGATAGCCACTAAATAGATCACGGCAAAAAAGATGAATGAGCGTCTCACAAAGACTATTGTGAAATTCGAAAGTAACTGATGTGGCTATTAGTGGTATTGTTAAAATCTTTCTCGCATAGTTGTGGACGATGGATAAAATTACACGAATCTAAGGGCTGTCTAGGATTTGAAGTAAACCTTTTGAGAGGAAAAGATTGGGTTGTGAATCTCAAGTGTGGAATATTTGTTGAAATAATTACTGCGGGGAAACTGTAGTAAATATTGTCTTGGAGGTCATTCACCATAAATGTCGTATACCAAAATAATTATGTTTTTCGGTTCAAAACACTAAAAAATATGGCGTGTCAACGGTTAAATTTACTTACAAATATTTATTTCATTTTAAGATTAACCCCCGCCTCCCCTCCCTTCCAAAAAATCAACAAAAACAAAACAAAACACAATAAAAACAATCATACAGAAATACTGCGTGTATTAAATAGCAATAATTGACCACTATAAACTCACCGACACCTCTCAGTAATGGTCAAACTTGGCGGCAAACCATTCCTATATTTCTTTCAATGCATTCTCGTCCTTCCCTCACCCCTCTCTTTACTCTTCCCCTCAGGCATGTGGATAAACCAACCCCGATGCCCGTTCAACCCAGTCCCCAAACTCTTATGGAGGAGACAGCAAGTGGCATCCATCTTACAACTGAGCTGTGAACCTTGACAAAACAGGGTGGCACCAAGATAAACTTTTACTGATGAAGGGACAATTGAGGCTGTCATTTTAAATTCTTGCAGATGGCGGGACATTTGAGCCCATCATTTTAAACTCTTACAGATAATGGCACATTTGAGGCCATCATTTTAAACTCTTACAGATAATGGCACATTTGAGGCCATCATTTTAAACTCTTACAGATGATGGCACATTTGAGGCCATCATTTTAAACTCTTACAGATGATGGCTTATTTGAGGCCATCATTTTAAACTCTTACAGATGATGGCACATTTGAGGCCATCATTTTAAACTCTTACAGATGACGGAACAATGACTAGACAATTTAGCCCGTAATTTTAAACTCTTACAGATGATGGGACCATTGAGGCCATCGTTTTAAACTCTTACAGATGATGGCTTATTTGAGGCCATCATTTTAAACTCTTACAGATGATGGCACATTTGAGGCCATCATTTTAAACTCTTACAGATGATGGCACATTTGAGGCCATCATTTTAAACTCTTACAGATGATGGGACCATTGAGGCCATCATTTTAAACTCTTACAGATGATGGGACCATTGAGGCCATCATTTTAAACTCTTACAGATGACGGAACAATGACTAGACAATTTAGCCCGTAATTTTAAACTCTTACAGATGATGGGACCATTGAGGCCATCATTTTAAACTCTTACAGATGATGGGACCATTGAGGCCATCGTTTTAAACTCTTACAGATGATGGGACCATTGAGGCCATCGTTTTAAACTCTTACAGATGATGGGACCATTGAGGCCATCATTTTAAACTCTTACAGATGACGGAACAATGACTAGACAATTTAGCCCGTAATTTTAAACTCTTACAGATGATGGGACCATTGAGGCCATCGTTTTAAACTCTTACAGATGAGAGATAAATGAAGCCGTCATTTTAAAATTTTACAGATGAAGGGACAATTGAGGACATCATTTTAAACTCTTACAGATGAAGGGACACATGAGGCTTATTGCCTTGATATGCGTTGACATAAACATAGCTAAATTTTACAGGAAATAGTAATATTATTAATACACAGAAGCTGATTCCTGAAACAAAAATATATGATTGATTGAGCTTGTTAAGGAGGAGTGAAAAAAAAAGAAATTTGTTCTAAAATCCATCCGCACCCCTTTCTTTATATTACCTTGCAGCCTCTATTTAATTTATATGTTGATTTTTTAAAATATCTTTTGATGTCACCTCTAAAATTGACTGGGTGCTCTTTCCTTGATCACCTTTGGAAAAAAAAATTGTTCTAGTATAATTATATAAAAGTTAATTTTCTCTAACTGGTGTTTTTTGCGAGCATGAAACAAAGCTATACATTGAACATTTGTTCCTCCTTCACTAAAAATTTCTCAACTCTTAAATTTGTCTCACTCAAAGATTATGTTCTGATTCAATGGACAAATTTTCGGAGAGAGAGTGAGAGATGGACGTACAGACAGAGAAAGAGAGAATAGTCTAAGCCTTTTCTTTCTTTTTCTCAATTTTTCTTCCGGTCTTCTATTTTTCTCTCTATCTCTCTTTTTGTATATATATATATATATATATATATTTATCTCTATTTCTTTTTTTCCTCGCCTTTCCTTCTCATCAATTTTTTATTTTCAGTCATTCTTAAAATAAACATGTGTTCATTTAAAGATAATCACAGTTAAAGCAGTTCAAATCGAAACATTGTCTTTCTTTCACTTTGTACAAAAAGATAATCTCAATTTTTTTTTATCATTATTATTAGGTTTGTAAGTTGGTTTGGCGTTTGTAATTAGGTCTATTTCAATTAAGTTTTATGGATAAGTCTATATCGTTCTGTTTTGTATTATTAAAAATCTGAAATATTCAATGTCTTTATGGATTTAATCGAAATAAATTCTGAGATTTTTGACTGCTATGAAAGCGTTTTCCTTATTTATCCCGAGTTTTCCTGAGTTTAATTTTCAGATATCTTTTTTTTCCTAATAGTAATACCCTTATTTTTTCTACCTAATTAATTCTAATTTCTTTTAATATTTGATACATTTGAGTGTACTTTGTGAATTTTTCTGCTTTATTTCAACTGGTTTGAAAACTTTGTGGTCGATAACTCTATTTCTTTCATCCACGACATGGTAAAATTAAAGAGTTCAGTAACAAACAACAATGAAGCGAATGGCATGAATGTGTGTGTACACACACATGCACACACACACACACTAACAAGCTTATCTATCAATCTATGTGGGCGGTGGACTGCATGTGCTATCTATTGCCCTCAGATGAAGGCTTGCGTTTCTTCAATTTTATTTACATCCAAATACCATGGCCATTCTATGTCGTTCTGCCCAGGGCAAAAAAGCTTTGAAGAAAGTTTTTAGTTGCAACAAAACAAACATTCCTACTCGAGTTTTTAAATGTATCAGCTATTTTTTCCCTGGGAGCCAGATGAGTTAAAAAATGAATTTTGTTGAAGCCAGAAACGAAGGATTTTTTGTTTTGATGCATGCCACAATGCTATTCTAGGAATAAAAATATTTATAATAGTCATTATAATAAGAATAATAATACAGTACATGTAGTAACAATAATAAAAATAATATTAACAACAATAATAATGCAATTAATAATGATAATAATAACAGAACAACATCAGCAGCAGCAGCAGTAACAATAACAACAGCAGCAACGACAACAAAAAATGATATTTGTAGACAAATCATGGTTTCTAAGCTCTGTAACTGCCACATGTATCTTTAAGTGTCAGGAAACAGAGGAATACAGAGTATTTATGCAACTCCTTTTTTCCTCTTATAATTTTCGGGCTCTTTCCGTAAATAACCTTCATGAGGAAAGTAACCTATACCTTTTTTATTATTATTATTTAAATGTCATTTAAAATATCGGTACAACTTACTCTGAATACTAAGAGATAAAAGAAAAAGTTTCCCCCCCATTTCTAAAAAATTAATTTTAAAAAAGTAGGGCCTACAAGACACCATTGCAAGGAGATAAAGAAACAATGTGGTTTTCCCCATTTCTGAAAATTAGTTATTTTAAAAAATACCAGATACCATTTTTTGCATAATATTTCGTGTAGGCCTATATGAATTTTTCCCCCGATAGGGAAGTTTATTCAGTGCTATGCCTGCCTTTCTCCAACCTCACGGTCATAAACCATTCATGAGTTGGGTCCAGTCTAGTTAAGTGAACTTTCGCCATGCTGGTAACCACAGTTCGGCGCCATGCCGTGAAATAATGAAATGCAGGTAGGCCTACTGCTCTTTGTTCGGACCTACTTGTAAAATCTGAGAAAAGGTCGAAATGTGTTTTTACTGTAATTTGCACATTGGAACGATGCGCTCACTCCATACGATGTGGGTAAGTTTTTGTGTGTGCGTGCATAAATTTGTTTGTGTTTAATTAATAATTTGTAGCTCACTTTAGATAGTCTGGTTGTTGTTTCTAAAGCACTGCAAATATAAACTTTTCAGTAATGCCCATTGCATGTGCATCATTCAAGTACATATCATAAATACTGAAACATGTAGTACTTATCTCTGTCTAATTATCTGTCTGTTTCTCTCTCTCTCTCTCTCTCTCTCTCTCTCTCTCTCTCTCTCTCTCTCTCTCTCTCTCTCTCTCTCTCTCTCTCTCTCTCTCTCTCTCTCTCTCTCTCTTTAATAGTAACACCTTTTGTCTCCCTTTCCTCCATCTCAATATCTTCCTCTCCTCTCAAAATGTACTGAGATACCCTATTCTTAGAAATGGTCGCAGGACACAAAGTATGCTAGAGTGTACTGTTGTGAATCAAACGAACTTCAAAGCTGGTAAGTTCATGCAGAAATAGTCAAAACTGAAAATAACAGCCTTAATGCAAGAGAGAAAATTATTAATGTTAACTCTCAATCGAGGTACGTTAAGAATAACATATCTCTACTTATCTAATATATTTACTACAGACGAAAGCACCAAAGAGATTTTCAGCAAGAGCTTCAATGAAAAAATGAAAATAAAACTTATCAAAGCTTCAAATGATTTTTTTAATGCAGTTCATGGAAGTCGACTAGGAAACTTACACAAAAACATTTTTTAACTTGTCGTGAGATGTGTTTTATATATAGGTACCATTTCGAACCTACCCTAAATACCAGCAAGTTTTAAACTCCTTTGTAATTATTAAATATAGAATTTTCAGGACGACGCAAAGAAAGCTCATATACATTAATAACTACAATTAAGTTCATATCAGTGTGCAGAGAAATTTAGTACTGATACTAACTTATTTTACCCCCTCCCCCTCCCCTTTCCCCCCTTTTTCTCCATTCCCTTTCCACCCCACCCCACCCCACCTTTTCCCACACTCCAACCCTTATAAGAGGTTCAAGTAATTTTTCATCAGTTAATTACGAACAGAGATACGAGTGACTGTAGAGCACCGCTCTATTTTCTTCTTTGTATCAAGTTGACACATCTTTCTTCCTTTAATTTACTTCCATTAATAGTTTTCTTTCTAATAAAGAGGTTGAATTCGTTTTGTCAAAGTCGGCTACAAATTTGTACTTCTCGTCAAAGAAAGTGAATGTGTTTACACTAAACAACAATTGATTCGCATGATTAACTCAATCAATATGAAAAATTCGCATAATTATTAGCATAGCATAGCTGCCTACCTATGCTGGTATAAAAAAAGTTTCACCTAAAAAAAAATTCGTTTGAAACAAAGGAGTGCACATGAAAACCTAATTAAAAACATGGATTCTTTCACTAGTTGTCAGCAGTTTAAAATGTTACTTCAAACATTTTTTTTTTTATTTTCGTTGATTATCTTCAAGGGTGACGAAGTGCAAAATTTCTCAAGTTTATATTCAGACATGTTTGGCGTTTAAACAACAACAACAACAAAAGCAAACTATATTCAAAGAACATTTATTGAAATTTAAATATTGGAGATGGGTCATCGTGACCTCCGTTTGGTCTAGATCTAAACAGACCGTTTTTAAGCCTTGATCAAGTGGAACAAAACGTGTTTACTGAAGCCAGAAGTTCATGATTTGTGTACACCCACCTAGACCTAGAGTTGACTTGGGGGCAAGTTTTATGATGAATATCTAGATTGCATAACAATCTACATAATTTTACAAGTTCACCCGCATAGTTTTCAAAATGTCCTTGGTACGTTGGTGGATTTATTTCTGTGACCAAACAACTGTTAAAATCGATGCATGCATAAGTGATATGAAACTGTAAGACGACTGTATAATATTCTACCCCTCTGCTCTTTAACCAACAGATTTTACTTAGACTTGGGAGATGGAAGGTGTTAAGCCATTGTTTTAGTTAGAATACGACTCAATTCTCACGCCACTGTCACAGTGTGCCGGTAAAGCTTTTCTACGCGCCAAACCAGGAGAAGAAAATTTAAAAAACTGGGTGAGTGTTCTCAAATATTGTCCCGTATTTGAAAACTGTCTTATTGCAGCAAAAAAAGCAAACTCGAATTTTTGTTTATTTATCTTATTTGTTTTGTTTCTTGTTTTTAGTGTAAAAAATATAAAAAAAAAATGGATAACAGCCACTAAAATTCTGAGTTGCACTAGTAATTTTAGGCTAATTCGGAAAATCATTTCAAGTTTATCGGTATTCCAATGTGGCATGATCGTATTGAGGTACTATATTACATTGAGGGTTTCGTGGTTTAAATACAAGCGCCTAAATTGTAACTTGGGTCTAAACTCATATTATTTTCAATATAGCAAAAAATAAACCGCATTCTCACGAAATAAATACATTTTTATTCATTTTTTTTAATCGGAGTGTTAACTGACGCTGCATAACCCCACTACTCTTAAAGGTCATCCCGTTAATGGCAGGGCCATGTAGCTAGATCTAGACCTAGAATGTAACCTTCAAGATCTAGATCTATGCTACTTGGCCCCACTAATCTTAAAGGTTTTAGGGGCTACATGGTCGAAATAACCACTGCCTTTTTAAATTGATACCACGAAGATTGGAGGAAGAGGGAGAAGTAGATACAATGTAAGTAATGGGAAAAATAAAATAAAATAGGGAATGGTAAATTTCTCGTTTGAATTTGGAACAGTGCGACACTTAAAATTTGCTCCTGAAATGGATTAAAAATGATTATTTATGAAGTGATTGCAGGGCGTTGAGTATAACCTCTCTCTCTCTCTCTCTCTCTCTCTCTCTCTCTCTCTCTCTCTCTCTCTCTCTCTCTCTCTCTCTCTCTCTCTCTCTCTCTCTCTCTCTCTATATATATATATATATATATATATATATATATATATATATATATATCTCTCTATTCGTGAGCCTATTGTTTATTTTTCCTCTATTTCCAGGAGTGCCACACGCAGCAGACTGAAGCCATGTTCTCTCTGGCACCAGTTGTGCTCGGCCTGTTCGCTATCTGCTACACCACACACGCGACAGGTACGTAATTCACAACAATTTTTTTTCTTCCCTTTTTTTTTGGGGGGGGGGGGAGGGGGGAAGAGGTGCTGTACATTTGAACACCTAAATGGTCTTTCTGGACGGTTTCGGTGAACGATTATAAAATAATAAACACAGTTCATGTACGTTCATTTAGGCTTTGACATTTATAAAAAAAAACAAAACAAAAAGAAAATTATCTAAATCTTTCACGCAATGACTATGCATGAGCGTGTTTTCCAAAGAATATATTAATAGACCTGAACTTAGTCAGATAACAATGTGACGCAAATGAGTTCAAAGACAAAAAATCTTATCTTGACTCACAAGTCAAACAAAGCAGTGGGAAACAAAGTCTAACTGACATTCTTCGAGCTCGCTTCTTCGTATTATTTTTTCCTTCTTTTTATCTCTCGCTCCCTTTTAGACCCAATCTTTATCTATAAGTACTATTCGATATGCCTCGTCTTTTAGATATAGTATAGATTTATAATGCGAACTCCGTTAGAACTCTTCTAGCTAAAAATAGACCAAAGGTTAAATAAACGAAGCGAAAGATTTCGATGGCCTAGCATAGTATAAAAATACAAGTAGAGACTGGGTTTTTCCATTGGATATTAGGAATTCTAGGAATAGAAGTGGACGAAAACAATATTAAAGAGAATAAATAACTTGTAAAATCTGTTAAATGTTGCCATTAAAAAAAAGCCAAAAAAAAACCACTAAGAAACTAACGAAAAAAAAAAGAAAGACAAAAACAAAAACAAAAAAAAGGAATAAAAATAAAACATTGATCACGCAGTTTAAATAATATTAACAGTACACTCACTTATAGACATTTTGTGCATATCATTTGCCGGTATCTACTTATTCTGTATTTTACTGTCCAAATCTAACATAAGATCCCTCAAAACGCTTTTTAAAAAGCCACACATTTCCGTAAAAAGTACCGAAAGATGGGTCGCGTTGCGGGAATTCCTAGCTGCGCCATTTATATTTTCCTGCATGATAATGAATGCCTATAAATACCTCTAATAGATTTTTCTTAACAAAATTATAAACTACAAGCTGAAAACCCCGTCCTACAAACAGGACCCTGGTGTCAATGTGCCGAGGCTGGGGTGTGTGTGTGTGTATTTAAAGAGGCTGATAATGGTCTTGATATCTCTTCTTTTACTTACATGGTCCTAATGCCCCCACCTGCCATTCTTTACCTATAAAATTTAGATATCTCGGTAATTCTAATTCTAAAGACAAAATTTTAGATATAGAATTTAATTCCTTTTGGAATAAAGAAATTCGGCTTAATACTCTCTTTTTTCCCAATCTGCTTTTAGATCCTTTTAAACGCTTATTATAAAGCTCTTAATTTTTGCGTCAAGTGCATTAAAATGTAATGCCTTGCGGGAATTCTTAGCCAAGCAGTTATTTAAACTTAGATCTACACCTCAAGTCGAGTGAGAAAGACTCCCGTTGTTAAATAATGGAAAAAATGGCGCACGAAATTGATCATCGTAAGTTAGCCGATGTTGACGAAACAAAGCATTTTGGGAAAATCGAGGAAAGCAGTTTGCGTTTAATTTTTATGGATTAGAACCTAGCCACATGAATGCTGTAGACGCCGGCAAAGTTTCAAAGGTGTGGGTTGGGTAATGATGGAGGAGTTCGCCCACAAAGCCTTCCAAGGCCGCTCTATATATCCTTATTCTATTCCTCTAGTCTGTACCTCCAAGGAAGAAGCGGATATCTTCATTTTTCTGGACGCATCCGGCTCCCTGAAACTGCCCAACTTCAAAACGACGCTGAACTTCTCCAAAGCTGTCGCCGAGTCGTTCAACATTGGCCCTGACAGTGTGAGAATTGGGCTGGCCACCTTCTCAAACTTCATCGGAAACGTGATGCAGTTGGATCGGTATTCGAACAAGCCAGATTTGCTGGAAGCCATTGACCAAATTCGGTATACAAGAGGGTGAGTGAGACACACGTTTACTTGGAGGGTGGGGTGGGGGGGGGGGGGGCAACCGGATTAGCTAGGAAGACAGCAATGTTTTTACCTATCTGGCTGTAGAATTTTCTAACTCCAAATATATATTATTTTGAATTAATTGTAGACTCTGTAAGTGTATTTTTAGACCCAATAACCAATTTCTATCTGATTGGGTTCTAGATGAAAGAGTCAAGTTAACAATAACATGTGAAGAAATGGATCAGTTGCATTTTACTCTTCCGCAAATAAAAAAGAAGAATATTCAAAATCTTGATGCCTTCAAACTAAAGTTTTCGAGTGATACAAAAGCTGGTTGAGCTGAGTGAAGCTATGAAGAAATACATCTTTAGATTTCTGGTTAATCTTCAGTTGAA
>JAWDGP010001973.1:120000-147500 GCA_033675545.1 Elysia crispata
AATAAAAAGTTCGAAAATGTGCTAAAATTAACCTCAAATTTTTGCACAACAATATACTGGACACATAAAAATAAATGAAAAAAATGTTTCAAAAGTTATACTACCATGTAAAAAGAACGGCAGGAAGAGCAATAGGTTAAGAGTATAAAAAACTTGTAGGGATTTAAGAGAAAGTAAGATTTACAATAATTGGATATTTGATCACCTTGAACTACAATTTTTTATAGAGAAAGTTCTAGTTTATACTTTTTCGATTATTTTCCAATCAAGCTCCAAGAAACGCTTAAAGCACGAAATGCTTGCAAACATCTAGTTTGTGAACAGACTTACATCATGTGACGGGCTCCCTCTTTAATATTTTATATCACATCATTTTACAAAGATAAACAGGCGTAATTCACCAGGTTGGTTCTCTATCTAATATATTACTACTGTGTGTACCTGAGTATTCTAAGGTAAGTCTCCCTCGAAAGTCTATTATATTTTGTTTATTTTTCAACCTTAAGTATTTATATATTTATTTCAAAGCAAAAAAAAATTAAAGTCTCAAAATTATTCTAAAGATTGTGATTCTAAGGGATAAGATGAGTTTTTTTTTTTTTTTTTTTTTTTACTAAAACAGACAGATATGTCCTTAAACTGCATGTCTTTAAAACATCATTTACCTCTACATTATATACTGCTTTAAAAATATATTTTTTTTTGAGAAAAATAGTGAACAAAGCTCGTGTATTTCAAGTCACATAAGAAATATTACAATTATGACACAATATTTTTCTTGCCGCCAAAATTTTTCCTTCTAGGCAGAACTTTCAACATCGCAGCAGACATCTTTATTCTATTGGACACTTCCTTCACAACGGGGGTTCCCGACTTCAACAAGCTGCTAGACTTCTCCCGGCAGATCGTCCACTCGTTTATTGTCAGTCCGTATAGAGTGAGGATTGGGGTAGCGACCTTTTCAACTTTCGCAAGTGAGGAAATCAAGCTGAACCAATACCGACAGAAAGCAAATCTGCTGAAAGCTATTGGCAACATGCGATACAAAAGAGGGTGAGTGAGACGCCCAGATATTGTCATTCTTATGAGATGTATGGTCCAAGTAGTTTAGTTGTCTTCGGTTGTTTCTTTTTTTTTTTTTTATAACGGTAAATAAGGATTATTTTCAGACCAGAATGTCATGACCTTAAAAAAAAATTATTGGAAGTAAATGAATAGTAATATAGTTTTAATAATTATAATAAAAAAAAAAACAACTGAGCCCAAAACAATAATGCAATCGGAGTTGAGCGTAAAGAAAATAACGGAAAGAATGTTTAGCAATAAGATTTAGAAATACGTTCTCAGATGTAAAGAAAATAACGGAAAGAATGTTTAGCATTAAGATTTAGAAATACCTTCTCAGATGTAAAGAAAATAACGGAAAGAATGTTTAGCATTAAGATTTAGAAATACCTTCTCAGATGTAAAGAAAATAACGGAAAGAATGTTTAGCATTAAGATTTCGAAATACGTTCTCAGATGTAAAGAAAATAACGGAAAGAATGTTTAGCATTAAGATTTCGAAATACGTTCTCAGATGTAAAGAAAATAACGGAAAGAATGTTTAGCATTAAGATTTCGAAATACGTTCTCAGATGTAAAGAAAATAACGGAAAGAATGTTTAGCATTAAGATTTCGAAATACGTTCTCAGATGTAAAATCTATAACAGCGAAGATGAACTCAAAACATCTTAGTAAACAAATATTCAAGACGAGTTGGGTAATTATCATCTCGTATCAACATGAAATGTTTTGTTCTTTTGTCTATATAAATACTTCTTCCAAAAACAAAACTTTGCGTTCTGTTTGCAAAATTTTCTCATTTATTTTGGTTCCATCCAGATCTATACTGCTCTGAAAGACGGTCAAAACAATAACGCGCATCCGGATTGGGCAAAATAAAAAATAACGAAAAGAAATGATTAGCATTTAAGATTTCAAAAAAGTTTTCTAAGATAAACTCTATTAAAGTGAAGATGAAAAAGATATGCTTGATAAACGGACAAAAATTTAAAAGTTTGGTAAGTGTTGTCTCGTGCAAATATCAAATTCATTTTTTTTTCTTATATTATATTATATTATATTATGTTATATTATATAATATATATATATATAAGGTTCTATACACAGCACTTTGATAATCTCCTTTATTTTAGCCCCACCCCCATCTACCGTGCTCTAAAGGCTGCTAGAGAAAGATTTTTCACCGTCCAGAATGGCGGAAGAGAAGGTGTTCCTCACTTCCTCATCCTTGTGAGGAGCGGATATTCTACTAATATCAGAGAGATAAAGGTGAGGATTAAGAGGTAACACCTTGACCTAGGAGCGGATATTCTACTAATATCAGAGAGATAAAGGTGAGGATTAAGAGGTAACACCTTGACCTAGGAGCGGACATTCTACTAATATCAGAGAGATAAAGGTGAGGACTAAGAGGTGTATCTCGACCTAGGAGCGGATATTCTACTAATATCAGAGAGATAAAGGTGAGGACTAAGAGGTGTACCCCGACCTAGGAGCGGATATTCTACTAATATCAGAGAGATAAAGGTGAGGACTAAGAGGTGTATCTACACCTAGATGTGGATATTCTACTAATATCAGAGAGATAAAGGTGAGGACTAAGAGGTGTATCTAGACCTAGATGTGGATATTCTACTAATATCAGAGAGATAAAGGTGAGGACTAAGAGGTGTATCTAGA
The DNA here is from genome assembly GCA_033675545.1 of Elysia crispata. Classification (NCBI taxonomy): domain Eukaryota; kingdom Metazoa; phylum Mollusca; class Gastropoda; family Plakobranchidae; genus Elysia; species Elysia crispata. Next base: position 122,747 of record JAWDGP010001973.1, read on the forward strand.
CCTAGATGTGGATATTCTACTAATATCAGAGAGATAAAGGTGAGGACTAAGAGGTGTATCTAGACCTAGATGTGGATATTCTACTAATATCAGAGAGATAAAGGTGAGGACTAAGAGGTGTATCTAGACCTAGATGTGGATATTCTACTAATATCAGAGAGATAAAGGTGAGGACTAAGAGGTGTATCTCGACCTTTCTGTCGGAAGCAAAACTGCCCTCATGATCTTTCCATTGTTTACTAGGTGTGTACAAAATGTTTTTGTTACTTACTCTGTTTCATGATATATATATGTGTATGTGTATGTCCGTCTGTCTCACCTGATATGTCGATTTCTGTCTCTGTGTTTTTTTATTTCTTAATCCCTACCTTTCTCTTTCTACGTCTTACAGTTTCATTCTCTTCATCTCACTCTTTCTTTCTCTCTCTAACACTTTTATTTTTCCCACCTCTCCTTTTCTCTCTGATCTATTTCATTCTGTCCATCTCATTTCCTTCTCTTCTTCATTCTCTCTTTTTCTTTTCCCTGCCATTCTCTTCATCTCTCTGTTCTCCTTATCTCCTCATCTCACCTTTCTCCTCACGTCATTTCCTCTCCTTTTCTTTTCTCTCTTTTTCTTATTCCTGTCATTCTCTTCATCTCTCTGTTCTCCTTATCTCCTCATCTCACCTTTCTCCTCACGTCATTTCCTCTTCTTCTCTTTTCTCTCTTTTTCTTATCCCTGCCATTCTCTTCGTATCTCTGTTCTCTTTATATCCTTATCTCTCCTTTCTCCCCATCTCATTTCCTCTTCTTCTCTTTTCTCTCTTAATTTTATCCATGACATTCTCTTCATCTCTCTTTCGTCTCCTTCTTTCTCTCCATATCCCTCCTATCTATTTCATTCTCCTTTTTTTTTCGTTCTCTTTTTCTTTTTACCCTTCCTCCACCCCTCCCCCCATTTCTCTATTTCTATAATACCCACCTCCCCGTTAGACTGAGTCTGCCCTACTTGCCAAGGCAAACATCCACACATTGACGATAGGTATTGGTGGATCTGTCAACAAGAATGCCCTGACCTTGATCGCTACGTCACCAAGCTTTGTGTTCTACGTAAGAAGCTTCCTAGAACTGGGCACAGTTACGTCTGACGTAGTAAAGACCATTGTTGAAGGTAATTTAAAGCGACATAAGACCTACACAAAATAAAGGAATGATAAAAACATTCTGGTCTACTCTCTAAATATGGAAAATGAGCTAATTTTGCACCCTTTAAATCTAATTTGAAACATTTTCAATCTCGTGTTTAAAGTCTGTGAATCTTCGCAAAAAGTGTTGAAAGGTGCGCGTTGCTATGCGGGAATTCACGGCTGCTCTTATTGTTTACAGCTTCGTGATAATGAATATTTATAGGAATCAACCTGTATAATAATTTATTCTGTTTTGTTACAAAGTTATCTAAAATAGCATTCTAATTATCATTGAGATAGTACGTACCCTACAAGGGTATCTATATCATCTTGACATTTCGATTGTTTAAAAAAGGTTATAGATTCATGATTGCTTGTAGCTTACTGTAGGCTTTTCAGATTGTAGTTTTCTTGAACTTCACAGACATATGACTGTGTGAGTAAAGGCTGAAATGAACCAAGAAACAGTAGATAAATCTCAGATGGGATCTGCTAGGTCAGGGGTTCTTAACCTTGTTAGAGGTACCGAACCCCACCAGTTTCATGTTCGGATTCACCGAACCCCTCTTTAGTGAAAAATTAAAAATGATTTTTTTTTCAAATTCAAGACATAGATATGTTTTTTAATGGCTCTGCCGAACCCCTGAGATCGACCCACCGATCGAATCCAGGTTAAGAAACATTGTGGTAGAGTTGAGCCTCGCATGTGATAGATTACAATTTTTTTTGTTTGTTTTTTGTTTTCAAAAGCATTTGATTCAAACAATGATCTTTAGCATAAAAATTAAAAATTCTGTAAATGAAGTCGTTATTTGAATCTCACTCGATGGAATAAAAGATACTTGGATAAATTTGTTTAAAAAAAAAAACTACAAAAGAAAAGATTAAAAAAAAAATGATCTCATGGAGACCTATGTTACACCACCATAAGAAGTGAGAAAGATAGAAAACTGAAAGATAAACTACTTTTTTACGCCCTATAAAACATCAAGAATCGCCACTTTTACAGCAATTTTATAAAACATCAAGAATCGTCATTTTTACTGCAATTTTATAAAACATCAAGAATCGTCACTTTTACTGCAATTTTATAAAACATCAAGAATCGTCACTTTAACTGCAATTTTATAAAACATCAAGAATCGTCACGTTGACTGCAATTTTCTAATATAATCAATGGTTGTACACGATCTTACCTTAAAATCGCTGCATGCTACATTTGTGTTTCAAACGGAGGAAGAGGGTGTCGTTTGTCCTCCGCTCTCTTCAGGTCTGACTGAGAGGTGCCCTGTTGCCGTCCCAACCTTATAATGTTGGTTTTTTTTTCGTTTCGGCGCGAATTTAAGTTTCGTTGTTGATATTTTGTTTTCCTATGGGGGCAAGATGAAACGATTTCCCTTCTTTTGTTCCGGCTTGGTTTCATTTTGAAGACAAAGCATTTTTTTCTGCTTGCTATACTTAATGAGTTTCTTCCAAGAGAGGAATCGCTGATTTTTAATTATTTTTTTTTTATGCCAAAGTAATATATAACTGTGTGTCTTTCTGCGTGTTAGCCCCAGTGTACGGACAATGGAGTGGGTGGAGAGATTGGACAGTGTGTACAGCCACATGTGGTGGAGGGATACAGTTCCGAATCCGAACTTGTATCAGTTCCAATGGCGCCAAGGCTTGTACAGGTAAATATTCATATTAATTTTCGGAAAGTTGCGAGTAATATTTTTCGAATACTAGATCTAGCATGTTTTGTTTTCATAAAAAACTTTATGCACATAAAAAATGAAATTTGTGTACTCCCGCAAGATATGAGTACCCTTATAAGGTCTTTGATGACAGATTATTACTGAAAGTATATAAGGGACAATGATATATCAATGAAAAAAATCAGTCTTTAAAGGTTTAGAATAGAAGAAGACAAATAGCAGTCATTCCTTTTTTCTTTAATTGAACATAAAAGGCCATTTTCAAATGCAATAAAGTAAAAAAAAAAGACAAAAAAAAAAAAAAAATCCCACGCTGCTTGTAATTATTTTAGGCGTGCTACATTTATGAAAACTCGATAATGACATCTTACAGTTTTTTCTTAAAAGAGAAATCTTTTTTTGCCAGATAATAATTTTTGTCAACTATTTATACACGTAAAATCTCTATTTTATCTTATAGTTTTTTCTTACAAGTCTAACCTTTTCTGCCAGGTAATATGTAATTTCTGTCAACCATTTATACATGCCAAAACTCTACTTCCCATTGCCTGCTTGTCAGGTCCACATCGACAGGCGAGGAGCTGTAACGAGGCACCATGTAGTCCACGTAAGACACTGGTTGTAACGTTGCTGTCTTGTGAGACTTGAGATCAAAAGTGGCATGTCTGAATTAGAAAAGAGAAAAAAGAATGAGAGAAAGACAGACAGACAGACGGACAGACAGACAGACAGACAGACAGATAGAGAGATAGGAAAACTGACAGACAAACAGACAGACAGAGAGACTGACAGACAGACCGATAAAAAAACAGAAAGACAACACAGATAGATATAGACTGATAGAAAAACAGAGACAGGCAGGCAGAGAAAGAAACAAAGAGATAGGTATATAGATAGATAGACAGATAGATAGATAGATAGAGAGAGAGAGAGAGAGAGAGAGAGAGAGAGAGAGAGAGAGAGAGAGAGAGAGAGAGAGAGAGCGCTTTCTGTTAATCATTAAGGAAATAATGTGAGCAAACAGTTAGAATGTATACTGCAGCAAATTGTTCTTTACAACAATATCCTTCACAGGTTTTATTTATTTCAGCTCCTCCAGTTAAACTTCCGACACCAACGCCTGGCAGCTTACAGAAAGACAGCAGTAATCTTAAGCCTCTACGGTCCAGCTACAGGGAAGGTAGTTGCCATAACTCATTAAGTGACTTGCTAATTGGCTAGGAAGATCTGTACTGCACCAAAGCCAATCTCTCTTAAAATCTCTACATAAAGAAATGACCAATATATATATTATTATTATTATTAAGGCCTTCCGTTAGGAGTATCGTCCGACCTCGCAGCTTCGGCAGCCTTCTTTATGTCTGCGGTGAGGGTAGTCCATTCTTGTCTTCTTTCTGCAATCTTTCTTATTGTTTCCAGGTCTTTTTGTGATGTGAGAGAGATGCTCCGATTTCGCAGTATCTTGAGATCGTTATTGAGAGTCATTGGGAGTGTGGTGATCGGCCTACCTCTGGCTCGCTTGGCATTGTCGTGGAAATAGAATGCCATAGCTTTGTTATATATACATAAACACACATACATCCAACATGAGCAGAAAATTCAATGAAATGAAAGTCAAAAGTCTAGAAATTCAAGTTAACAATGTGTAACGATGATTAGAAGCTCAATAATCCATTTTCTGTCTATATCACAATTTTTCTCCTATTAATAGAGAGCTCTGACTGATGTATATTTGCTTGCTTTTCCAATCAAAAGCATAAAACTCTTGAAAATATCAAGTTTTTAACAAACTAAACATGACGGGTTACCTACTTAAGATATTTTGACTTGTCCCACATAATTAACATTTACAATTGTATTAATCTATCGTAAGTCTCTTTAACAGTGCAATAAAATGGTTCAAAATTTTTCATGGAAAAATAAAATTAGATGATAATTACGTCTTTAAACCTACCGTACACCTCCTGGTTATATTGTATCCCACTCCTCTTTTATTTTTTTTTTTGCAAATGATTTCCAGTGAAATTCATGATGGTTCTATAGACTACTATACTTGTTTTAGAAACCTGAGCTCATTTTTTCTTTTTCCGGAATTCCAATCAGATTCTTAGAAACTGGCATTGAGTATACAAAATAGCTGTTGTAAGGGGCAACAAATGTACGAAGGAGAACTAGGATCCATTGGCGTTATATCGACTTTGATCCACACGGCAATGTTTAGATTGTAGAATGATATAGATATACGATATTCCATGCACTGATTTGGGGCACACTGGTTACAGACGTGTAAAAAGGCTCCATGTGGAACACGTAGGAAACTTGTTATATCAGGACCTCCATGGAAGATGATAGATCAAAAGCTGTGTGGCTCCGTGAATGGCAGCAGAAGGTCTATGGCAGCCATATTTAACTATAATTATTACATTTAATAGGGAGAAAATGTTGGAAGAAAGGGTATATTTTTTTAAGCGCTTCTTCTCTGAATCGCTACATTTAGTTTAAGAAGTTCTATAATTGTGTTATTACATCTTTTTTAAGCAAGCTTTGATACATTCGTAGAACAAAAAAAAAAAACAGCAAAAGAAAACAGTAAAACTCCAATTTATCAGCAACCAAAAAAATGAGATTTGCCAGACTTAATATTTATATTGACATGTTGTACAAACTTTTGTCTATAACTAGCTACTTCTTATCTCTTTGTCAAATATTTTTAGTGTGTAGTTATATGCTCTATGTATTTCATGAAAACTTCTCACAATATTTCCTTTTCAGTATTTTTGAGTCGTTCGGATATCTTAGAATTCTATTGAGTCACCAGTCTATTCTTTATTACAAACGAGTTCTTGCTTTAAAACTGTCATGGTTTCCCACGCATTTCCGCTTGTACCAGAAGGTTTGCCCAATCACTCAGGTTTTTCTCTAGCATGTTCCAGACAGATTTCTAAAAGCTTGCCACTGACTACAGAAATGCATACGTTGTGAAGACTACAGATACACAATGAAGAAACGAGATCAACCAATATTGCTTCGATCTAGACTCCCACCAGATTATTTGGACTGTAGATCTATGATAGAGTTGTAAGAGGCTTCTTACAGAACACGTAAACCGGTCTTTATGTAGTACCGTGAAGTGATATAGAACACGTAAACCGGTCTTTATGTAGTACCGTGAAGTGATATAGAACACGTAAACCGGTCTTTATGTAGTACCGTGAAGTGATATAGAACACGTAAACCGGTCTTTATGTAGTACCGTGAAGTGATATAGAACACGTAAACCGGTCTTTATGTAGTACCGTAATGTGAAGTGATTGGTCAAAATTTTGTCGCTCTTCAAAGATGTAAGAAACATTATAAAAAAAATCCGCAGTCTCTATTACTTCCTGCTGTGACAATATGAGAAAAAGAAATAAAACCTCTACTGCAAAAGATTGTTCCTCGTATCAATATTCCTCGCAGGTTTTATTTCTTTCAGCTCCTCCAGTTAAACTTCCGAAACCAACACCTGGCAGCTTACAGAAAGACGCTAGAGTCCTTAAGCCTCTTCGGTCTGTTTCAAGCGAAGGTATTTACCAATCTGCATTAAAGGACTGACTACCTACCAACACTAGACCTACAAAAAGAAATAACCATCTATAACATTTTTTATACGAGTGGAAAAAGGGGGGGGGGGGAGGGAGGTTAATGAACTTTGAATATAATTTTTATTCACATAAATTTAGATTTTCCACAATTGAAAAAGAAAAATCACTTTCCTCTACCCTGTTTGTCCAAGACTAAATTCTCATGTAAATTTATGTTCCCCTGTTACTAATGCTAAATTAGGGAAAAGAACAAGTAGTTCACATATTTCAATTAATCAGTTATAAATTAATGTTCCGACATTTTTGTTCATATCTTTTTTCTATAAATTCTCTCCCTTCTAGGCTGTACCTCCAAAGATAAGGCGGACATTTTCATTTTTCTGGACGCTTCCAGCTCACTAAAACTGCACAACTTTCGCATGACGCTGAATTTCTCCAAAGATATCGTCGAATCGTTCGACATTGGCCCTGACAGTGTGCGAATTGGGCTGGCCACCTTCTCAAATATCATACGCAACAGAATAATGTTGGATCGGTATTCAAACAAGTCAGGTCTGCAGGGGGCCATTGACAAAATCTGGTACACAAAAGGGTGAGTGAGGCGCAAGGTTTTTTTGTTTTTTTTTTAATCGGATATTATTTCTATGGCTTTGAGCCTTTCTTTAAAACCATGAGGAATGAGTATTTCATTAACTTGATGGACTTAAATTGAAATGTGAAGATAAGAAACAGCTAGTTTATCTAAAAGGATCTCTGAAAGAAACGGATGAAAAGAAAAATACAATCCGCCTATATGAAATCGCTATAAAAGTTCAATCAGACAAGTGACAATGAATCTGAAGAATTGAAAATGAATACGGAAGTCAAGTGATATGGAAGTCACGTGATTTATTTCGCGTGTCATAGTCTAAGAATTGCCGACTACGATAATCTATCTGTTGTAGACATATTGGAATAAGCCTCAGCAGTGTTGATTATTTGAAAGAAAAAAAAAAGATGCTTGCGTTAAAATATCACCGTTTTCTCAACCTTGAATAAACGGGGCCTTTGAGTAAAGATGTACTCAATATAAAAAAAAAAAAAAAAAAAGTCTTTGTAAAGAAAATATTCGCCAAAGCTACAACTTCGTAAAACAAAAGTTATTGTAATAGATATAGGGACAATGTGGACAATTACCGCTTCAAGACAAAAAAAATAATTGATAAATAAATAAACAAAACACTTTGTAGCAAATTATATAGAAAATCCCTACATATTTTTTAAAAAAATCTATAAATAATAAAACTCTTACATTGTAAGTCAAAAATTTGTTTTGCCAAAAAAAAAAAAAAATAAAAATAAAAAAACAACCTATATCTCATTTCTCATTTTACTGATTTTAAAAAAAAGAGACTTTAGTTTAAAAAAAACAAACAAAAAACAAAACAAAGCGTTGAAGACTATAACTTATAAAGCTATTGTTATGTAACCTACAACTCTATTTATTACAATCATGACATGTGAAGTACGTGTTTGCTATCCTGAGCGAAGGCTTGGTCCGTTAGACCTTTGTATCTCCCCATACAATTCTCTCTTGTGCATCAGCTCCACCCACACCCATGCCGCTCTCAAAGTCGCCAGGGAAAGATATTTCGCCCAGCAGAATGGCGGGAGGGACACTGTCCCCCACTTCCTCATCCTGGTCACCGATGGAAAATCTACTCATCCTCAAAAAACGAAGGTGAGAAACAAACGGACAAACAAAGAAACTCTAAATACTTGTTTAACACGCGCATCTTTCTGTTTGTTGTATATATGCCCTCATATCCATTTATTTAAAATGTATAAACAGCTTTATTTCTGTCCCTGACTGTTCATTTCATCTTTATCTGTGTGGTTTGATATTTATTTAAAATGTATAAACAGCTTTATTTCTGTCCCTGACTGTTCATTTCACCTTTATCTGTGTGGTTTGATATTTATTTAAAGTGTATAAACAGCTTTATTTCTGTCTCTGACTGTTGATTTCATCTTTATCTGTGTGGTTTGATATTTATTTAAAGTGTATAAACAGCTTTATTTCTGTCTCTGACTGTTCATTTCATCTTTATCTGTGTGGTTTGATATTTATTTAAAGTGTATAAACAGCTTTATTTCTGTCTCTGATTGTTCATTTCATCTTTATCTGTGTGGTTTGATATTTATTTAAAGTGTATAAACAGCTTTATTTCTGTCTCAGACTGTTCATTTATCTTTATCTGTGTGGTTTGATATTTATTTAAAGTGTATAAACAGCTTTATTTCTGTCTCTGACTGTTCATTTCTACATTATCTGTGTGACTTGATATTTATTTAAAATGTATAAACAGCTTTATTTCTGTCTCAGCCTGTTCATTTCCCCTTTATCTGTGTGATTTGATATTTATTCAAAGTGTATAAATAGCTTTATTTCTGTCTCAGACTGTTCATTTCTCCTTTATCTGTGTGATTTGATATTGTTTGCTTGTGTAATGCGACTGGCAGTCTCTACATTTAGCTCTATTTAGTTAGCGGGGTTTTTTTGTTCCTCTCTTTTTTCTTTCTTTATCTATATCTCCTTCCTTTCGTTCCTTCCTCTCCAAATATCACCATGTTCCTCATATCAGTTTACGTTTGCATGCAATCCCTAATATTCAAAATGTATGTAAAATAGTAAGAACAGAACATAATCAAATGCCAGAATTTTTTTAATTAAGCGTAATAATGTAATGGTCTAAACATGAAAAATAAAATACTAAAAAAGACAGTCAATACTTGGGGTATTAAACTTCATCATCTGAAAAACAGGTTAAATCAGTAAGTTTTATTTTGGTAAAAAATAAAAGCACCATTAGAAGGAATGTGGCGATTTCAATTTATATGTTAGTTGTTAGTGAGGTAATGTGACATCAGTTATTTTATAACCTGTGCAACTTATTGTTGTTTGAGCATGATCATCCACTAAATCATGTTGTCCTAATCTCAACTTTGACCATGATGTTAATTAAGGCCCAGTTGTATTCAAGTCCTTGCAACAGTGCTACAGAGTTATGGTTCATGAATCAGGCGCACTTAATCCACTGTTTCTGTTCGTCAGGGATGGGCTTGTTGCTTTGTCTTATTTTCATCAAATTTAATTCTTCAACCCTCTTTCTATTTCTCCGTATATCTCGATCTCTCTCTCTCTCTCTCTCTCTCTCTCTCTCTCTCTCTCTCTCTCTCTCTCTCTCTCTCTCTCTCTCTCTCTCTCTCTCTCTCTCTCTATCTCTCACGCATTCTCTCTTTTTCTCTCTCTACTTAGCTCTCTATTTCTGGCTTTCTCTGTATTTTTCAGTATCTTTCTCTTTCAATGTCGCACGCTTTTTAGATATTTATCTCTAACTCTGTCTTTCTTCCTTTGTCTGTCTCTTTCTGTGCGTGTGTGTGTGTGTGTCTCTCTCCCCCCCCTCTCTCTCTCTCTCTCTCTCTATCTCTCTCTCTCTCTCTCTCTCTCTCTCTTTTTATTTTCTCTTATAATATATATATATATATATATATATATATATATATATATATATATATATATATATCCCCACCAGGCTGAGGCGGCCCTCCTTGCCAAGACAAACATCACCACCATAGCTATCGGTATTGGTAGATCTGTCAGGAAGAACGAATTGAAGCTCATTGCCTCATCACCAAATCTTGTCTTCTACGTGAAAAACTTCCAAGATCTGAGCGGCATCAAGACAGACGTGGTGAAACATATCTGTGAAGGTAACTATGGGGCAGCCTTTAAAAACATGCATCAAGACAGACGTGGTGAAACATATCTGTGAAGGTAACCTGGGTGGCAGCCTTTAAAAACATGCATCAAAACAGACGTGGTGAAACATATCTGTGAAGGTAACCTGGGGGGGCAGCCTTTAAAAACATGCATCAAAACAGACGTGGTGAAACATATCTGTGAAGGTAACTATGGGGCAGCCTTTAAAAACATGCATCGAGACAGAAGTGGTGAAACATATCTGTGAAGGTAACCTGGGGGGCAGCCTTTAAAAACATGCATCAAGACAGACGTGGTGAAACATATCTGTGAAGGTAACCTGGGGGGCAGCCTTTAAAAACATGCATCAAGACAGACGTGGTGAAACATATCTGTGAAGGTAACCTGGGGGGCAGCCTTTAAAAACATGCATCAAAACAGACGTGGTAAAACATATCTGTGAAGGTAACCTGGGGGGCAGCCTTTAAAAACATGCATCAAGACAGAAGTGGTGAAACATATCTGTGAAGGTAACCTGGGGGGCAGCCTATAAAAACATGCATCAAGATAGAAGTGGTGGAACATATCTGTGAAGGTAACTATGGGGCAGCCTTTAAAAACATGCACCAAAGCAGGGATAAAAGTTACTGATCCATTGTTTCTTCTTTTTCTTCTTCTTCATCTTCTTCTCCTCCTCCTCCTCCTCCTCCTCCATCTCTTCCTCCTCCTCCTCCTCCTCCTCCTTCTCCTCCTCTTCTTCTTCTTTTTCTTCTTCTTCTTCTTCTTCTTCTTCTTCTTCTTCTTCTTCTTCTTCTTCTTCTTCTTCTTCTTCTTCTTCTTCTTCTTCTTCTTCTTCTTCTTCTTCTTCTTCTTCTTCTTCGTCTTCTTCTTCTTCTTCTTCTGCGTCCCTTGACATTCGCAGTCTTACAAATCTTGTGTGGCTCTGACAAACCCCAACGTCAGGAGCAGATTTGGTTCAGTGCCATGGAGTTTCTTATGGAGGGTTGTGAATTGGGGCCAGGTATGTTGTCTTAACTCTGAGTGGGCTGGAAATTCCTGTAGTATGTGTTTAGTTGTTAGAGCAACATTTCCACATGGACAGTTGGGGGTTGTACCAATTCTGAACTTTGTGTACATGTGCTTGTTTAACCTTTTGTGACCTGAACAAAGACGGAATACTGGGGTTTACCCCTCACTAATCAGACTATGGAAAGCATCATCTGATCCACTGTTTAAATGATTTCATTAAATAATCCGTAAAACTGCAAGGGGATCTCTGTGATCTAATAGCCCTCTGGTGTTGAAAGTTATGGAGTGTTTATTGACGCAATATAGCCCAAACGTAAATTTTGCCTCAATAGAAATAAAATACAGTTCTCTATTGAGGCAAAATTTACGTTTTTATATCGTATTGAAATCCCAATGTATACTTTTCTTTTTAGAGAAAATAACAGGAGCAATAGTGTAAAAGATACCACTTCAAATCGAGTAGGGACCTTGATTAATCAATTATTCTGTGAAGCTTTAAGAAAAAAAAAATTTAAGTTAATGAAAAATGAGGTCACTGGACATTAATTATTTTCGAAAAGGAGTTCGTGATAGAAGAAAATTGATGTAGTGTTCGAATAGGAAAATTGATGGAAGACTATTAAGGAGTAAGTAAAGGTATATAAAACAGATAGGCGCATGATACATGTTACATATTCTCAAAAAATTTGAGGAAAAAAATGCACCTTTTATCTTTCCTAATAAAATTAAATTACTTTTTATTTTATAGATCCCTTTGCCTTGACTTATCATATTTGAAAGCATTGCAAAAGGTAATTTGTGTTATCCTAATTCATTCAATTAAATGTTTGAAATTTTAAAACAGCTAGAGCTAGAGATATTTCGTACTCTACCGATGACACAATATGTGATTTTGTCCTTTTTGAAATTTTTCCCCCACAGAAAAAACTGGACCGAGAGAGATTGCTAAAACAATTTGAATAAGTTGAAAGAACAACGTTGGTAGCAGAAATGGCATCAAGTTTACAAGATTAAAAACAGCAGTGTGAAATACAGAAGCTAGAATATCGAACATCTAGGTAACATCAATATTGTATTCTTACAACTATGCTAAAAAAAAAAAAAAAAGAATTGAAGCAGCCTAAACATAAATTTCAGCCCACTAGCAAGAATGTTGTGTTTTGAAATTCGTTCCATAATCTTTTAGGTCTTTACATGCTCTGATGAAAAAATATTCAAGAAGAACGGCTCTTAATGAAAATTCTCTGAGGTTTTTTTTTTAAAAATTCGTAGCAATATGTTTTCACTGAATTTTTCGTCCATAGTATTCCTCTCTGGATGTTTTGTATTTATAAACAACCTTTTTTATTTTTTACTCCATTGGAAAAAGAGTTCCTAATATTTCTTTAGCCTACAAATATTTCTACTTTCGATTCATTTCAATATTCAGGTTTTTATTTAAGCCAGTAAGATATAAGCTGCCTTTTTCTTCTTTGTATTGTATTGATTTTTTTAAACCAAATAAATCCAACCAGGAAGGCATTTTTTTTATCTCCAAAACTTTTTTTATGCCATAATCTATCGCCATGTTAATAAAGAAATAAAAAGGGTGATAATGAGGCAAGGTTTGAAAACTGCTTTTCAGGTCCTTTGAGTTACATGAGTGAGGCTTCCGAACAAAAACAACAGTTTTTGTCGTGGACAATTTGAGCAACTCACATTTCAGATTTCAACAAACTTGCATCATAAAGATCTCAGGAAATGTTGCAGTTTTGGCACTTGCGACTTCTCTATATACTGTCCAATCAAATATCCCCCAGCACACCTCCTGGCGATCATAAACTCCGCCATTTTGGCAAAAGACCGTTAGGAGCCGTATCCAGCATCAGGGTATATTTCTGTCAAGAAAATAGTTATGCCTATCATGCTAACTAAAATTATTACCTCGTAGGGGGTTCCCTACCCAATACTTCTTACATCACAACTAAGCCTTTCAAAGATGAAGATTGTATATTATATTCAACTGATTAATTGTTTTGTTTTTAGAGTAGAAGTATGAACTTATTAACTATATTGAATCTAGATTCAATTCGTATAGGTTTTGTTTATTCGCAGTCACAGCAGATTATGAGTATTTTTGGGATTTTTATCCAAACCAATGCGTTTTTTTTGCATGTTGTTGATGAAGTTCATGTACGTGTTGATGTTTTAGCTCTTTTATCATTTTGATCAGAGTTCGACGATGTGTTCAAGGATAATTCTTTTAATTTAATTGAAAAATATGTCGAATAGTTCTCTTTTCGTTCTCAAACAAATAAAAAATCAAGGTGAAAATTGAATTTTTGATACTATGTCGTAAATACCGAAGTAAGAAAAATCCTACCTTACGGTGGGTCAAGTCGTTGAGTATCTTATATTGTAAATTTTTTTTTATTTTAATTCTCAGGCTTTCATTATTGCACTTCTTATTAAACTATGACAATACTTTTCTTTATTTTATGCCTTTTTATACTTTAATGTGATTAAAACAGAATGTTTCTTTCTCTCTTTGTATGTGTGTGTATGTTTATTTATATCATGAATCTGTAAGTAATTCAAAGATATTTTGTAACATCAGAAACATAATTTTAGTATTGTTCATAAAGACACTTGAAGCATAGCTTAAAATCAATCTAACATTCATATTGAAAAAAAAACCGAAAAAAAAAAACAACAGAAAAACAAAAACAAAACAAAAAAAACACTAATAAATTTAGGAAACCAAATTCTTATATAAAAACAATAAAAGAAGAGCAAAAAAGTTTCAAAAATATGTTTTTGTCAAAAAAAAAGAGGAAGAAAAATAATAAAATGTATTATTTATTGAGAAAACATTATAATAAAAAAGAATAATTATACAGCCAAGAAATGTACAAAACAAAAACAATTTTTTTTTTTATTTTTTTTCTTGTTTTTTGTTTTTTTGTTGTTTTTTTATGTTTGATTTTTTTTTTTTTTTTTTTTTTGGTAACATTCTTGAATTTCCGATTCGGACTGCACGATGTGGTTATAGGCAAATATCAGTAAAAATGAAGGAAACATAAAACATCATTCTTAAATGTAAGCCGTCCCCCGAGGAGACCAAGAAAAGATACAACTTGACCTAGGTGTAAGCTTCTCACATCGAAATGAAAGAAACCTAAAACTATTGAATATTCCAAGACAATGCTATATCAATTAGCAGTTTAATGCAAAATATGAAATGTAAAAAAAAAAAATCCACAAAAATCGGTAGTTTCAAAGTTCCAGACGTAACAATACACTCAGAATTCTTTGCTAGAGATGGTTTCTGACTTGGCTTTGAAGAAAACAAGTCTCCGGCGGTTGAGAAATTCTTCCGAGTCTTTAGCAGTACACTAATTTGCATTAAGCAGTTCCAATAAAGTCACCGACGAAAAAAAAAAAGTATCAATTATTAATTGCCTCGTCCCTAGCGATTGACCCCTCTGCCCTCTACGACACTGAAAACTTCTCAAAGCTTCTCTCTCGAAGGAATTGATTATTGACGCATCGTGTTAGGCTGGGGTTAGGTGACGTCATTTCCTGTTCTAAAAAAACGGAGACAAACAGTGGCAGTGAGAAACCAACGGGTTTTCCGGGTGGTCTCCCCTTCCTACAAAAAAAAAAAAAGGGCGGCGTATGAATTTATTGGCATTTAATTGGCGGGGTCGATTGGCTGCGCCGATTTTCTTAGATCTTGAGCGGCGCGGACACTTCGATGGACCGGTGACTGCTTTAGACCTGGCTCCATCTTTCTCAACCCGAAACAATATTCATATCTTAAGAATTTCTCAGAGCTAAATCTAGCTTTCGCTCTGTCATCACGCCAATGTTTTCTTTCCTGTCAAATACTTCCAACGGTCGCAGTTTTATACACTGGATTATAAATATCTGCTTTCAGGTGAAAATTTCAAGAAATTATATAAAAGCTGGCAAGTGAGGAATTAAAGAGAATCTTGGAAAGGGATTTTGGGGGGGGAGTTATCGATGCATCTGCATTTATGATTGATTATGGAAGTGAAATATTCATGCGGTGGTGGTGGTTAAAGAAAGGGAGTGAGAGGGATTGAGAGTAGGATAAGATGAAGGAAAATTTTAAGTACTAGTAGGGAGAAGAGGGGGAAAATTTGACACAACAAATAAAAAAAGCCATAAATATTACATGTGGTGTAAAATAGTGTACAACTGATAATGTAAGAGTTATTATTCGTGATAATTTTTGTTTACTCGTTGCAAATTTTAATAATTTTTATTTTGCAAAATCTCTTTGGTTTAAGATTTTAAAGGATCGAATTATGTAAAGAAATATAAGAACAGCAGACAAAAAACAAAAACGAAAGAAAAATAAAAAAAAACGAAACAAAAAAAAACAAAAAAACTCCAACAAATAAACATATATTAGCCTTCCTTTATGTGCACAATGATTTTGTGTTTATGTCTAGCGGCAACACATTTCCATAGTTGTAAAGCAGGTTCAAGACCATCTGGATAATTGTAAAACCCCAAAATTCAACGGGAAATTATTTTTTAAAGAAAAATTAACCATTTACCCACAAATTTTGGAGATGTAAAGAAAGCATTCTAACCCTTTACAAATTAAATGGGATTTCTGGAAATATCGAGCAGGGATCTTAGGAAAAACTAAACCCTTGTAATTCAATCCTGTGTTATTTGCCTTGAACTAAAGAGTTTGGTAAGCATGTGAACAAAGGTGTTAACTAAACACTCTTTAGCGGCTCTCGGGAATCCCCTTAAGGTAATGAGAAATCTTTCACACCGCTCTAGTTAAAGAGCTCCGCCCGGAATTCTGAAGAGCTTGCGTTGCTGGACGAGTGCCGCCCCTGAATGTCACGTGATTTCATCGAAGCGAGTTGAGCGCGGATACAGATTTCAGCCATATTCCTAGGGGCAAGCTACTCTTCTTTCAGAAATTTGAGTTTTAAAGCATATTCTTGCCAAAAAAAAAAAATGGGATGAAAGGAGGATTGTGGGGGAGACAGACTCAAGAAGCCTACGAGAGTTTGTGGTGTTTCTTTTTAAACAAATTATTGATCGTATACGTTACGATGATACCGATGAAATCTTGGTTTGTACGGAAAGCTGCTAAACCATTGCATTGTTGCTTCGATGTTGTTATAGAGGTATTAGCGGTAGTGGTGGTAGTAGTGGTGTTGGTGTTAGTAGTAGTAGTAGTAGTAGTAGTAGTAGTAGTAGTAGTAGTAGTAGTAGTAGTAGTAGTAGTAGTAGTAGTAGTAATTGTGGTAGAAGTATCAGCAGCAACAGCAGCAGCAGCAGTAGTAGTAGTAGTAGTAGTAGTAGTAGTAGTAGTAGTAGTAGTAGTAGTAGTAGTTGTAGTAGTAGTAGTTGTAGCACTGGTATTGGTGAAGGTAGAAGTTGCCGTATTAGTATTAATAATTTTAGTTCTAGTAGTGGTAATGGTGGCATTAGTTGTAGTAGTTGTAGAAGTAGTAATAGTAGCAGCAGCAGCAGTATTACTAGTAGAAGAAGTAGTAGTAGTAGTAGAAGAAGTAGTAGTAGTAGCAGTAGTAGTAGTAGTAGTAGTAGTAGTAGTAGTAGTAGTAGTAGTAGTAGTAGTAGTTGTTGTTGTTGTTGTTGTTGTAGCACTGGTATTGGTGAAGGTAGAAGTTGCCGTATTAGTATTAATAATTTTAGTTCTAGCAGCGGTAATGGTGGCATTAGTTGTAGTGTAGAAGTAGTAATAGTAGCAGCAGCAGCAGTATTACTAGTAGAAGAAGCAGTGGTGCTGGTGGTAGTAGTAGTAGTAGTAGTAGTAGTAGTAGTAGTAGTAGTAGTAGTAGTAGTAGTAGTAGTAGTAGTAGTAGTAGTTTTTGTTCTTGTTTTTGTTTTTGTTGTTGTTGTTTTTTGTAGTGAAAGTTAAAGTATATCTTAGCACTGTGAAAATCAATATCAGAAGATGATGACGATGTAGAGATAGAGGAAATAACAGGTGAAAGCGAATCAAGGTAAAGAAGCGCAGCTAATTATACAGAATAGAGCCACAAATTGGCTTCATGCTGATGATCAGGAAATGAAACTACCATAGACTGGTGTGAAAATGGGATGAGTGTGTTTCCGTCATCACACACGCCACGTCCGTGCGTCCGTCCGTTTGATCAGAAGGAATCAGCGTATTTATCAACTGTGTTGAACAAAAGTAATTTTTTTTTAATTTGGAAAAAGGGTAGGTGAGGAGGGTGGGAGAGAGAGAGAGAGAGAGAGAGGTAGAAAGAGAAGAGGTGAGAATGAGGAGAGAGTAAGAGAGAGGGAGAGAGAGAGAGAAATCTCGAAAACAAAAAAGTTATAATCTCGAATGAAGATAATCTATTATATATTTGGCAAATTCGAAACTTCGTTCGCCTAAAACTCAAGATCTACCGAAGCAATCACTACCAGTACCAAACTGCGCATGTCGCTTACAATGATAACAAAGATGGTTTTCGTTCAATCAATGTTGTTGTAATTTTATTTTGAAAAAAAAAATTATTGTTTCGTCAATGTTTGGATTAACTTGGATTGTAATTTTGAAAGCGGTCGCCATTATCGTCCGTCAAGAATAAAGTGGAAGTCGGAAGTTGAACAAAAGCGAACACACAATTCTAATATATCGAAATTTAAAGAAAAAAAAGGAAACAAAGAAAAGAAAGTTGTTATCTTTATTATTTAATTTTTCATTATTTCTTTTGAATTTCATTATAAATGCATGTTCGCCAACACTAGATCTAGGCTAGATCTAACGGTATCGTCGGAAGAATCACTAGACCTAGAGCATTGATGCTCTGGATCTTCATCTGAAAGATCTTCATACTTTTCAGAAGCTCAAACGTCTTGGAAAGTTTCAAAAAGGTTTTATTTGCTCAACTCGGTGTAGGTGCATGGGGTCTCATTAACAGACATTGTTCAAAGGACGTTTGTTATTCATTCTCCAAAGGCTTCAAGCCTAATGAGTCGGTAAGTGCAAGTCTTTAATGTTGTCAGTTTTTAACGTCAAGAGGGCTGTAAAACCGCAGTAGTGCGGTGACTGTTGGATGTAAACAAGTCACATCACAAATGGTCAGATTGTTATGAAAAATAGCCATAACAAGCTCAATATTTTGTACTTAAATGCCTTTACTGAAGAAATTGCCCTTCGATTTTTACAAGATAATGATTTGCTTAGATCACTGCCTTCATTAATATGCAGTGAAAGTCTGGCCAGTTTATTGTATCCACCCTGGCCGGACTGTCAACATAGAACTAGGACCGCTACACTGCGGTGTTACCCAAGAAGGCTGCGTGCCAGCAGTTTGCACTGTGTGTATTTAAGTGCAAGTGAAGAAGTAATAGAAGAAGAAGAGTTGTTTGTGTTAGCGGTGTGGTGACTGTAGTCCGTAGTGGTAAATTTATCTACTGTTACTGCTTGTAGTAGTAGTAGGTGCGAATACAACAGCTTAACGGAAATGGCAGAAAGTAAACTAAAAGTACGCATTCGAATTGGAACTAGGCGGCGGCAGATCTAAGATCGTCTGGAATAGATCTAGATTCTACATAATTATGATGCAGGATCTACATTATGAACCTAAAAAGTTACTTGGCCATAGGTTCTAGATCTAGGGCCTTTACTCAAATCAAAAGATTAAAATCTAGACCTTGATTGTACTTTATGCTTTAGGTTCAGAATTTCAAAAGGATTTAAGTTTTAGACCTTGATTTTGTCTTCAGAATAAGAATTATCGAGATATCTAGATTCAATGTAAAGACAGGTGGGTGGAAGTAGAAGTACAAGGATAGATTTCAAGGTCATTTATAAGCCTATTTAGTACACACCCACCTCAGCCCTTGCTAAATATTGACACCAGTATCCCGCTTGAAGGACTGGGGTTTATAATATAAATGTTAACGTGACGATGTTAAACCATTGAAATCCGCAATGAAGCGATGAGGGGAAAAAATCAAGAAAGACTTTTTTAGCAGTGCCAGTATACTTTCGATTTAGCTTTCATTTCTTGATTTATTAGTTATTAAGATTGTTTACAAATGGTTGGATAATACGTACTCCATAATGTTGAAACTCTTGACATCTTTCTCACTGTTTCCAAAATATTTCTATTCTTTAAGACCTTGATCGGTGCCACAGTTAGCTGCCGATAGTGGTTCGTTATAGTGGTTCGTTATAGTGGTTCACTCTCTCTCTCTCTCTCTCTCTCTCTCTCTCTCTCTCTCTCTCTCTCTCTCTCTCTCTCTCTCTCTCTCTCTCTCTCTCTCTCTCTCTCTCTCTCTCTCTGTCTCTGTCTCTCTCTCTCTCTCTCTCTCTCTCTCTCTCTCTCTTTGTCTGTCCCCCTCTCTCTCTCACTCTCTCTTTCACTCTACCTCTCTCTCTCTCTTTCTCTCTCACCCCCCCCCCCCCCACCGGCTTTCAATCTTTTACGGGGATGATTAGATCTTTCCTACGAAGTAAAAAAACTGCTCTGAGCTGAAAGAGAACAAAGCTGTCGATATCTCCCTCCGGTTTCAAACCTTGTTGGCCCTACTGTGGTTCCAGACTGAGGGTTGGATTCTGAGCCAGTATGCTGGGACCATTGTGACGTGCAGGCGTTAACTTTATTACTTTTAACGTCTTGCAGTTCACCAGCCCCCCACCTTCCCCCCTTTTTCAAAGTGATACATTAAAAAAATTAACCTAAGTCCCGCCTATCACAGACTTCGTAGTCTTTGTCACAAGTTTGGCGTCTTAATTCACTCACTTTAAATAAAAAAAAAAGGTAAGTAGATTTAGTCTCTTAACAACGTTTAGGTCTCCCAAGCCTATCACATGCACAAGGCATGCGCATTAAATACATATCCGGTTGTCGCTTTGTTCAACAAGATGACCGTCAGAGGGCATTTCGACATCGTCCTAACTTCTGCCAACTAAAGGATTGAGCGGGCGGAGGTAGGTATTAACCCTCGCGCTGTGGCTGTTGGCGGAGTATCACAATGTGGCGCATCTCTGGTCTGAACTGACTCTACTTCACCGTAGTCGGTGAATGCGTGACGAACTGGGTCGTCCGATGTAAACCCACTTCTGATTCTTATCCATGTTGATGTAACCCGTAGAAGGATACTGTGTGACCATGAGCGGTCAGTCACGATCGCGTCCACTGGCATTCTCCGAGGCCGAGACTTTGGTTGTCGGGTGCTTCTATTTTGAAGGCCTCGCTTCCAGGGTAAAGAGACATTGGCTGGAATTTACTTTCGTTACATTCCCCACGGGGGAACCTTCGGACCCCTAAGCCTGTCCATGTCCTACTCGGTGCTATGGATCAGTTCGGGGCTGTTCTCCTAGCGCCTAGCGCACTCCAAATGGCTCTGGCAGCCAACGGAAAGACGCCTTCTTTTTTTAAAGAGTCCATTATCTTATCTATTGAAGACCTCGCCCTCGAAGTCCCCAACGGTGACCATACCCGATCATGGTAGTGTCCTGACAGTCACTAAGCTTTCCGTCGTCCTTGACCGCCGCTTTGCTTGATGCGGTCAGTCTTGAAAAGTCCAGTGACGGGTCGTCTCCTTTTAATCCGATTACGTTTTCAACCCTTTAAGGTCAGCTATGCTGGAAACAACAGCGATCAATAAGCACGGTTAACAAATTTGACAAACAACAATTATTTAAGATTCATTTCAAAGCTCCTTATCAAGTTAGTAAAAATTACAAGAATTCCCGTAACGCAGAACACCTCACGGAATTTCTTTTTTTCTTTTCGGGAATTTCTTTTTAATAAGTGTTTCGAAGAGCGAATACTGAAATATCTCGGGAAAGTACAGTACCAGCTGATGCCTTATATCAAGGAATGAACATAACGCGCCTTATAATTATAAGTCTTCTGTAAGTCTAGAAGCTCTCAAAATTAGATCGAAACAGTTATAGAAGATTCAGAAACCAGCAGCTCCACCTAATACCGTTACAAATAAATCCTAGACTAAGTCGGCTCTAAAATGGCAGCTTGCTGAATAAGCAACACGTCAAGCATGAGACTCAGCTGTTTTTAAACAAGCTCTTGGTCTATTGATTTCACAGAATCTTCCTAAGTATTCATTCGTTGGTTGAGGTCATAAGTAAAGACTCACAGACCATTCCGTAATCCTTTATAGCTAGAACAGTATACGCCTTACGCAATGTGATAAAGCAGGCTGCTATTGGCTGATATTAAATGACTTTGTAGAGTTATAGTAAATCTGATTTTCATATCGTCCTATTTCACAATATACCTCTAGCTCGGGCTTTCAAAATGGTCGAACTCATTTTAAGGATTTTTTTTTTT
This sequence comes from Elysia crispata, assembly GCA_033675545.1. Lineage (NCBI taxonomy): Eukaryota > Metazoa > Mollusca > Gastropoda > Plakobranchidae > Elysia > Elysia crispata. Next base: position 144,284 of record JAWDGP010001973.1, read on the forward strand.
TTTTTTTTATTATTATTTTCAAACCGTTACGATACCTTTAACCAGTAACCCTAATCGGACAAAAGGCTAGTTTCGAAACTTCCACACAAGTTCATACATTTCAAAAAACATTTGCTACAAACGAAAGGCGGGCCATAATATAATGATGCAAAATGATACTTACTGAACTCTCATTAATAATTAAATTGATTTGAAAACCGAACTTAGTTTAAAAAAAAAGGATATGCACATTTGCTAGGGTTAGCAAATCACCATGTACCAACCAATAAAGCGGGAAAACCCCTTATAATGACAAGTTGGCGAGTTGCAATTTATTTGTCCCTACACTATTAAACATAGAAATTCAGAGATGTTAAGCCTGAAAGTTGCCTTTTCAATTGTCAAGTCATGTATTCCGCCGATTAAATTGAAAGCCAAATTTACTCAATTTCCATTTCTAGTTCGAGTTAACTCGACAAGATTTACAATATTTTTGTTTGCTTTCGTTTTGTTTTTGATTTTTTTTGTACCGGCTGTTATCCCCTTCAAAGCAAACCAGAAAGCAATTTCCTTAAATCTTTGTTAGTGGTCCTCTAATCTGGACCGCTTCTAAGACCATCGTCTTCAGGTCGTGTCTGTAATAAGTTGTTGGTTTTTGCTTTTCATCAATAAGGTCTCTTGCACTGAAATGTGTTCTGCAATTCTATCGATTCTTTTGATGCGGGAATCAGAAAAGCAGAGGTTTGCCTTAACTCGGCACTCTCTCTGATACAGCCAGCCAGGTTTTTCTAAGACTACTCAGATCGAATCATAAGTGTTAGATCCTTTGATCGGCGTCCTGCTACGTAAGACCTCTCGCTTTAAACATTTAAATTAGTGAAAAGAAAAACCGTTCCACAAGATTGACGGTTACCGGGTAACTAGAATTTTGCCGGTGTTCTAAAATTGAGGCCCTATCAAGGATAGATGTCTAAATCCCCGTATTGATTTTATAAACGTTAAACTGACTTTCCGATTATCGGGAACTAATACTTATAGCATGGTTTACGATTCGTCGTAAAGTTCCTAGGCATTTGTTGATATAGGCAAGTATTCTTGGTTGTCTTTTAAAAACAGAGTAAGTTGAGGAGATTTATACAATCCAGAGATTGAAACTTCACTTCCATACCAGTTAGTAGTATTAAAACCCACTTAGTGGCGCATAGGTATAATTGATGATACAATAATTTTGTAAAGTCATAAACGATTTAAGACCCATTTAAAAGCTCATTATTATGTTAGTACAAAAATTACAAGAATTCCCGTAAAGCAGTGCAACTTTCGATACTTTTTTGCGGGAATTTCCTGTTAGTAATAAGCTTTTCGAAGAACGAATATTGAAATATCTTCAGCTGACCCTAAGCCTCAGATGGGATGTCATACCTGAGGCCTCGCATGTCTTACCAAAGTCAATAATTTGGGGCAAACAGAGACCTTGCTGCTTGCCTCACCTTCCTCCAAAGCCAACCAGATCCCCTACGGCAGCTCTCCACGCGCTGAAAATAAAAATTTTTACTTTTCTTCAACAAGAAGCACTTCTTGGTTTGCATAATCTGATAATCCCCCCCCCCCCCCTTTTTTTTTTTCCTCTCCCCCACCCACTCTCTCTCTCTCTCTCTCTCTCTCTATATATATATATATATATATGTATATATAATTATATTTCTTTTTCTCTCTATATATAATTATATATAACATGTAAGTATATATATACAAAGTTGTCGCTTGCCGTCCTCTCTCTTCGCGAAGAGAATTTCAGGTAAGATCTTCTATATCTAAGAAAAGCTTCCACAGTTGAGCACTCTTATCAATTATTCAAACTTATCTTCAAACTATATATATACATAATTATATTTCTCTCTCTCTCTCTCTCTCTCTCTCTATCGTTCTCTGTATCTCTTGCTCTCTCTTCTTCCTTTATTCCCTTTTTCTTTCGTTTTTCTCTTCTGCTCAAGCGCTTTCTCTCTCTCTCTCTCTCTCTCTCTCTCTCTCTCTCTCTCTCTCTCTCTCTCTCTCTCTCTCTCTCTCTCTCTCTCTCTGTGTCTCTCTCTCTCTCTAAATTCTCTAGCACATCCTTATTTTCATCCGTGATTCTTAAATGTTTATCTATCTATCTATCTATCTATCTATCTATCTATCTATCTATCTATCTATCTATCTCATTTCCTCTTTCCCTCTCACTTTCTCTAATTGGCCATCTCAGCTTCAAACTTTTCTCTCTTAATATAATTATCTCTCTATCTCTAACTCTCACCCCATGTCTCCGTCATATAAACCTCCCTTTTGACTCATTCCTAACGTCCAACTCCCTACCACCCTTTCCCCCTCAACCCCCCCTGTCCCCCCGCCCCTCCCCCCCTTCTCCCTTAGACTTCCGCCTCCGCCTTTCACAAGAAGGCCAGGTCTGAGTGTGACACCACCCACCGTCCAATCAGAAGGCAGGTTCTGTGATGTTTTCTCGCACTGGGAACACCGCGGCGCCTGGCGTCGCACGCTACAGATAAGAAAACACCAGCCTCAAAAAGTAAGTTACTGTCGCGAACCGATGTCAGCCGAGAAACTTAAGAGACGTTTAAGTAAGAGACGCACAACCAAGAACTGACGACCTGTGCAACTTCTCTTAACGTTAACATATTGTTCAGTCGTCACTCTACGTCGAAGACTCTATCCAATTGGTTTGAACTTTCGAGGCTTACAGAGGTAAACGAAGAAACTTGTACCCTACTCCAGCTGTTCAGAAGGAGCGCCTGGACTCTCCAGCCAGTCTCGAAGGTAAGTCTCGACTTTTGATAAAAACAAAAAATGTCTTTAAAGGAAGGAGGAAAGTAACCACCTGTGAAAGGAATTATCACTCAAAATTCCATCCAAACCCCCTAATGTACTTTCCATCTCAGGATAGTTATAATTTATCTTTATTTCGAAGTGACATTTATAATTTATCTTTATTTCGAAGTGATATTAATAATTTATCTTTATTTCGAAGTGACATTTATAATTTATCTTTATTTCGAAGTGATATTAATAATTTATCTTTATTTCGAAGTCATACTAATAATTTATCTTTATTTCGAAGTGACATTTATAATTTATCTTTATTTCGAAGTGATATTAATAATTTATCTTTATTTCGAAGTGATATTAATAATTTATCTTTATTTCGAAGTGATATTTATAATTTATCTTTATTTCGAAGTGATAT
>JAWDGP010001973.1:150000-182500 GCA_033675545.1 Elysia crispata
AATATCTCAATGCCTATAAATTTACAAAGGTTTCTTTATGCCGTCAATATAAGAAGATGGCTGCAGGACTCACAGATATCTGGCATAATTATTTATAAATAATTGAAGATGGTTATGACCCCCAACAGAAATCTGGCTAAACCTGTTTACAAAGTTAAATGGTTGCAGGGCTCAATCTGGCATAACTTCCCAATAGGGCAAGATGGTTATACAACAGAAATCTGGGTACATCTGTTAACAAATTAAATGGTTACAGGGCTCAATCTGGCATAACTTCCCAATAGGGCGAAATGGTTATACAATAGATATCTGTCTAAACCTGTCAACAAAGTTAAATGGTTACAGGGCTCAATCTGGCATAACTTTCCAATAGGGCAAGATGGTTATACAACAGAAATCTGGCTAAACCTGTTAACAAAGTTAAATGGTTACAGGGCTCAATCTGGCATAACTTCCCAATAGGGCAAGATGGTTATACAACAGAAATCTGGTTAAACCTGTTAACAAAGTTAAATGGTTACAGGGCTCAATCTGGCATAACTTCCCATTAGGGCAAGATGGTTGTACAACAGAAATCTGGTTAAGCTTGTTAACAAAGTTAAATGGTTACAGGACTCAATCTGGCATAACTTCCCAATAGGGCAAGATGGTTATACAACAGAAATCTGGTTAAACCTGTTAACAAAGTTAAATGGTTACAGGGCTCAATCTGGCATAACTTCCCATTAGGGCAAGATGGTTGTACAACAGAAATCTGGCTAAACCTGTTGTAACAGGTTCTGATGATGGGGGTGATCTGTTAGGCTCTGTTTGTCTAGGGGTTTCAAAATATTTACAGCCAATCACACGACTCGTCCGTAGAAAAAAGTCTGAAGTCCGCAAGTAAAATTTGCAAACTGATTAATCCAACATAAGAGCTAGACTATACAATATCTGTAGGTTGACTCAATAATCACTCACTGTAGACTCGATGATGTTGACTCACTGTAGACTCAATGTTGTTGACTTCCTAAATATAATTTGGATTCTTATTTATACAAAATCTCGTCGAATCATCCAGAAAAGGAATTACATAAATCATAAGAGAACATTCTCGGTACACGTCATTAGCAATTAGCGACCAATCAAAACAAAGGTAAACAAAGGGGTGACGAGATCATTACTATGCTAGAACTAAGTCGGAGATTCCAGAAGAATCTTGACCATACAAGTGCGGGCTGTGTTCAATAAACAAAACTAAGTTCTTAGGCTTGAAATACAAACGTTATGCAACCAAATAAGATAATGTACATAGATCTAGCCGATCCGCTACCCAAAAGTTACGCACCAAAAAAGGGTGAGGAAATGAATAGATCAACTTATAGTACAATGCGTTACATCTGTTAACAAAGTTAAATGGTTACAGGGCTCAATCTGGCATAACTTCCCAATAGGGCAAGATGGTTATACAGCAGAAATCTGGCTAAACCTGTCAACAAAGTTAAATGGTTACAGGGCTCAATCTGGCATAACTTCCCTATAGGGCAAGATGGTTATAGAGTTCAGGCAAACAACGTAGAAATTGATCTTTGCTCTTTTAGTAAGAGTCGATGGACATTTAACATGTGCCCTTCTGCGCCTGCGTGAGTTTTTGAAAGTTCTCACTGAAATAAGGAAAGGAGGTTGTGTTTGGGGCTAGATCCGTTTGTGTATTTGATACGTGACGCGTTTACAGGTGTTTCAAACATGTCTGTGTGTGTGTGTGTGTGTGTGTGAGTCATTCGATGTGGGGCGAAGAGTGTTGAACGAAAACTTAGGAAGCTAAGTGTAAAGTAAAAAATAACATAAGCTATGGTACATGTATTGGACTCCAGTTCAGCGTAAAGAGCAATAAGCTATTCATGTCTGAGATATGTACATTTTTTTACTATGCGTAGAGAGGGAGAGAGAGAGAGAGAGAGAGAGAGAGAGAGAGAGAGAGAGAGAGAGAGAGAGATAGAGAGAGAGAGAGAGAGAGAGAGAGAGAGAGAGAGAGATATTAGGATGGAGATGGTGTAAGAAAAGAGTTAAAGGGAATGATAAATAACAGTAGATCCAGTGGAAAATAAACAGACATGAAATACAAGCTAAGACAAAGACAGAGAAAGAGTCAGGTAAACTAATTGATAAAGCGGTAGAAGAAGAGACAGATGAACAATTTTTTTTATTTATTTCTTTTTTTAATGTTAGAGCAAATAATGCGCTCGCCTATTCTTCTTTTCTCTCCCAATATTGTGGACAGTCATATCTCACTCTTTCCGTTTCAAGACCAAAGATTTTGTCTTAAGTGATAAAAAAAAAAAATTCAACCGAAAAACTTAGACTAAAACTAAGAACTGTCAGACCTCCATATAATAAATACTAAATGCTGTTCCTTTCAGATCTTTCTGTGATAGCTTGTTGTTGCAAATAGAGTTTGAGAGAAATCAAACTTTTTCCAATTAAAACTTCGCTATTCAACGTTGTAGCTTTGACAATGATGATATTAAGACCAAACAAGTTAGATTGTTATACTTGTAAATGCTTGCGTGATTAAATATCAACACAGATCTCAGGTGGATTAGGGGAAATAGACTAATTCTGCATTTTTCAAATCTACTAGAAGATTCTTACCCAACGCATATAGACTTGCGATTCCCGCATAAAGTGCAGAGTGATGTACTGCTTTTCGGGAATTCCCAGTTGCGCATTTATTTAAACCTATATGATAATGAACTTAAAAAAAAAAAAAAAAAAAAAACCTTTAAATAGGTTTGGTTTCTACATAATTAGCCAACTATTATTATTGCAACAGACCTTAACTGGATCCAAGACAAAATGAATGATAGAAACAGCAGTGTTAATCGATTTACGAAATACAAAACATCAAAAAAATCAATACTAGTTCATCTTTTCGTGAAATAAAATTTTTGAACAAAAAGTAAGCATTTATGGGGGAAATCGTCTCACCCAGGAATTTTGAAAATTCTGCCACTAATCTTCATCCATTAGGTTAAAAGCCTGCGATTGAATTGCATCCACCAGTGTACCTTTGATTTAGATAAAAATAATTTTTTTTCCAAATCGTTACAAAAAATACTTCAGCGAAGACACTGAGAGCCTACCTGAGAGAATGGCCTACAGTACGCCTTTGATCACACGATATCTTTGTAGCGATGTTTTGGGTTGCGGTTGTACCAGACCTATACATCACACCACACAACACATTTATTTATTATTAGCAGTCTTAGGTGTTTTTATAGAAATTACTCAGCAGATCAAGGATCTTACTCTGGAAACCAAGTCGTGTAGTCGATACGCAAAATTAATTGGAAGGGAAGCAGCCACAACACATGCTCAGTGCACCATCAAAACAAAGTTACTCCGATCTTTTTTATTGAACAAACCTCTTCACGTCATCCAATGATATTGTTCTGTCTCATTCTCTGCGCACCTGCCGGTGACTAGACGCTTCGCCATGATGACGGTGAAGAGCCGTGCCTAGATCTCAAAGTTAGATCTAGACTTAGATGCTGGAACATTTCGAAAAATTTCCCTAGAAAAGTGGCATAATGTTTTTCCCCCCACTTGAAAAAGACTAGATTTTGAAGTCCTTTGTTGAAATCTATTTTGAAATACGAATGCGGAGGTGCTAGGCCTCACCGCAGGATTTCTTTCATCATGGATGCCCAATTATGGCATCTGACGTCACGCCGGCTAAGTGAATGTTTTCAAACATACAGAATGATCGTGGATCAGTCGCTTGTCATTTTGTTCCATAGTGGAGACGAAGGCTCAGTTAAAATAAATGATTAATCCTACACGTGTTTTGGATGATATCTTGAGTAAGTTTAAAACAGACAAAGATTTCTAAATCTTTTTTAAATGTATATTTCCTCTCTTCTTGTTTCTGAATGTTGCCCTTTATTTCCAGACATCATTAAATTTTACTCATTTAAACCCTTTTCCCGTTTTCCTTATTTCCTAACAAAAAATTGGTTTAATTCTCTGATTGATTCATACATTATTTTCTCCGACCTTATACCTTTCTGTGTCTCATAAAATGACAAGTCTTGTTTTCGCGACACTTTTTCTTTACTCCTCTCTCTCTCTCTCTCTCTCTCTCTCTCTCTCTCTCACACACACACACACACACACTCTCTCTCTCTCTCACTTTCTCTCTCAATCTCTCTCTCCTTCTCTCTCTCTTTCTCACTCTCTCTCCCACTCTCTCTCTTCTTCTCTCTCTCTCTCTGTTTCTCTCTCTCTTACAGACACACGCACACCATTTCTTTTACTCACTATCTTTCTGTCTGTTTGTGTGTCTATTTGTCTGTCTGTCTGTTTCTCTCTCTCTCTCTCTCTCTCTCTCTCTCTCTCTCTCTCTCTCTCTCTCTCTCTCTCTCTCTCTCTCTCTCTCTCTCTCTCTCTCTCTCTCTCTCTCTCTCTCTTTCTTTCTCTCTCTCAATTTTTCTCTATCTATCTATCTCGAACTCTGCCTTCATTAATTTCTTTTCTTCGTGCCTACACATTAATACATCACTCTATCTTTCTTTATTGTTCTTGATTTATATCTTTTATTCCTTTCTTTCTCTATCTGTCCATCTTATTCCTTATTTACTTTCTTTACTTTTTTCCTATCTATCAAATCACAATTGATGAAACAATTTCTTCTGGTGTATGAGAGATTGTTGTATTTTCCATATCGGCGTCTGTTATAGTATATCTTTTTATTACATACATTTCTTGTTTTTACGTCCATAGTTCTCAGGTCTATAACATACAATTTTAAAATTCTAAGTTAAACTTGTTTTAACTCACCTTTCTCCGTCTCTGACAACCGTAAATTACAATCTTCACAATAATGTCCTGTTTATCAAGGGCGTTTTTTTATTTTTATGTTTTACCTTCTAAGTAAAATTTATACTTTCAAGACAACCATATTACACGTTTACGAGTTTTAGAGAGATTTTTGTAGATTACAATCAATGCATAATAGAACCACAATAAGCTGCATTATAATTTTCTTTACCATAGGTGACAATTATAGCTTCCTCCTGACCGTTATGTATGAGTACATTAAATTTTTTTATGTAAAAAAATAACATATCCTTTCGAAACGAAAACATTAAAGTGGCGCACCGGTATTTTGGTTCATATAATTATATCGACCCAGAGGGAATCTAGACCTAGCGGAAATCTCTTCGAAATGTTATGAGAAAAACAACTGTGGTTGTTAAATAAACGTCAAAACTTTGTGTTTACAATCTTTCCTGTCTGTCTCGCATCCAACGGTTTCAAACTTTCAACATCGAGACTAGATAAAACCTTGAAGACTTGATTTGTATTTTTTTTTTGAAATAATAAGCTCCAATTTTTATCCCAATGAGATCGAGATAAAAGTCATAGGCCATATTTGATAATCAAAAGCGATTGAACGACTTAATTTATGTGGAAAGAGTCGTGATTTGTATTTTGGCTATTTTTTTTTTAAATTTTCACATCAAAGGCATTGAATAGATGGATATATAGATAGATATAGATTGTTGGAAAGGTAAATAGATCGCTAAATAATTAGATAGGTAGGTAGATAGATTGGTCGTTAGATAGTTAGATGGATAGTTAAAAAGATAGATAGAAGAATCGATAGACAGGTAGATTTATTGACAGGTCGATAGAAGATAGGTAGATAGATAGTTAGATAGATATATGGGTAGTAGATAGATAGATAGCCAGGCAGACAGATAGATAGAAAGATAGGTAGTTAGACAGACAGTCAGATAAATAGGTAGATAGACAAATAGATCGATAGATAGCCAGATAGATACATACATAGATACATAGAAAGACAGAGGGATAGAGAGGCAGATAAATAAATAGATAGATGGATAGACAGACAGAGATATAAATAGATAGGTAGATAGAATGATAGATCGATAGACTGACAGATAAACAGACAGACAGTTAAGTTGAATTGACAGGCAGACAGACAGATAGGCAGTTAGATAGATAGAAACACACTGGGTCCAACTTGAGAAATATCATTTCGAGAGTTTGAAGTGTCTATCAATCCAGCAAAGCTGTGGTTGATATCTAGCAACAATTAACAAGATTCATAATCGCCTTGTTTTCTCGTCTTCTTTAAAGCTGGGGATAACTAACAGCAAGTGTATCATCCCAAACACACACACACACTCACACACACACACACGTACACACACGCCATGTACCCTCAAACTAGCTCTTGTTCTCTGAAGTGGATTTGAGGGTTGCTTGTTAAAGCGTTGTTTCCAACCAGTAGCGCAGGTTGTTGTAGAAGAGAAGGGAGAAGATGATGATGGTGATGGTGTCATGATTGTGTGGGATGCGTGAAGATATTTCATGATGAAATGATTATGATGTTTGATAAAATAGACTTGTAACAGTCTGGTCAAGGTCGCTCTCAAACACACCGCCCCCTCCTCGTCTCTCTCTCTCTCTCTCTCTCTCTCTCTCTCTCTCTCTCTCTCTCTCTCTCTCTCTCTCTCTCTCTCTCTCTCTCTCTCTCTCTCTCCCTCTCTCTCTCTCTAACCGCTTTTTTCTGTTTCTCTCTCTCTCCCTCTCTCCCTCTCTCTCTCTAACCGCTTTTTTCTGTTTCTCTCTCTCTCTCTCTCTCTCTCTCTCTCTCTCTCTCTCTCTCTCTCTCTCTCTCTCTCTCTCTCTCTCTCTCTCTCTCTTTCCCTCTCTTTCTCTCTCTCTCTATCCCTCTCTTTCTGTTTCTCTCTTCTCTCCGTCTCTCTCTCCTTCTCTCTCACTCATTCCCTCTCTCTCTCTCTCGCTCTCTCTCTTTCCCTGTCTCTCTCTCTCTCTCTCTCTCTCTCTCTCTCTCTCTCTCTCTCTCTCTCTCTCTCTCTCTCTCTCTCTCTCTCTCTCTCTCTCTCTCTCTCTCTCTGCCAGTTTAATAACGAGATAGGAAAACTTCTAATTGCATTGGGTGACATCTTTCAATGACATCCACGGGATAAATCAGGAAGAGTGTATTACAAACTTCATCGATATAATTTTTTTGGACAAGCTTTTAAAAAAAAAAATAAATAAATAAATAAATAAAACATAAACATCAACGAAATTCGTGTAATATTAACATGCGCTCGTTAGAATTAGCTGAAATAGTTTTATAAAAGGCGATATTTTCGGTAAAACCAGAATAATATATTAACGGATCCAAATATTTAAAATAAAAGGTATCTTCGCGATCGAATTTCAGTGATGACGTGGAAGTTGATGGTGCGAAAAATGGGAGTAACAGAGTGGTCGTTGCTAGAACTAGAAGTGCTGAGGAGCAAAAAATCCATAATGAGAGTAGTGGTGTAGATGGTAAAAAAAATGATAATGGTAGGTACCGCGACGACAACAACAAAATTGATGATAATGAGGAAGAGAAGGATTATTTTTAAAGTAATGGCGATGATTATGGTGATGTTGATGATGATTACTAATATGAAGTTTATTTTGATGATGAGAATGGCGAGAATAATTGTGATAAAAACTATGATGATTATTATGAGGAGGAGAAAGTTTATAATTATGACGATGATGATGACAATGATGGTGATGATGATGATAATGACAAACATGATGTTGATAATGATGGCAAAAATGATGATAATGATGACAAGGATGATGTTTATACTGATGACAAAGATGATGATGATGATGATGATGGCAAGGATGATGTTTATACTGATGACAAAGATGATGATGATGACAAGGATGATGTTTATACTGATGACAAAGATGATGATGATGATGATAATGATGACAAGGATGATGTTTATACTGATGACAAAGATGATGATGATGATGATAATGATGACAAGGATGATGTTTATACTGATGACAAAGATGATGATGATGATGATGATGATGATAATGATGACAAGGATGATGTTTATACTGATGACAAAGATGATGATGATGATGATAATGATGACAAGGATGATGTTTATACTGATGACAAAGATGATCATGATGAAAAGTATGATGTTTATGCTAATGCAAAGATGATGATGATAAAAAGGATGATTTTTATACTGATGACAAAGATGATGATGATGATGATGATTAAGATGATGACTATGACAAGGAGGATGTTTATACTGATGACAAAGATGATGATGACAAGGATGATGTTTATACTGATGACAAAGATGATGATGATGATGATGGTGATAATGAGGCTTAATATGATGAAAATAATGGAGATTTGATTCCAAAACACGGTTTTGATAGGATCGCCTCTCATAAGTTGAAAAAAATAGAGGAAAAATTTGCCACGTATATTGAAGCTGTAATTGTTACCTTTCATAATGAAAATTATATTGTTGCTTATTGTGTTCCAGTTATCCATTGATTTTTTTAGACTAAAACAAAATTTAAAATGTACAATAAGTTTGTCTTGAAAGTATTGGTTTTATTAGAAAGTCAAAAATGAAGATTAGAATTTGACATTTTGGCGCCACATAGAAGACATAGTGAATTTTTACACTGAAAAAAAAAAAAAAACTCTAGCAAAGTTTTACACTATCTGGAAGATATTTTTGTCGTTTAGAACAATATAAGAAAGGTCATTAATACGATGCTGCATAACTAGATTTTATTAGGTCTCAAATCACGCTAGCGCGTGGAAAATCTGCGCGATTGCATGTCATAAAGTAAGAATGGGAAGAGGTTTGTTTACATTTTACGATTTGATTTGAATAAAACATTAAAACCTCTTGGGGATTTCCTTGTCGTACGCCTCGATTTGGGGATGCCCGCTAAATTTAAAATCTCTCAGCATTCCGAGATGTACTTAGGACGAGACAGTATTGGCACGTTTTGGAGTTATCTAGCTTCAACACTGGGAAGGTACAAGAAAAACGAATTTACTTTCCGAATATCGTAAGATAATGCATTTGGCATGGACTACGATGCATCGTAAAGTTGATACTCATATATTCACGGCCTTAGTGTGTAACGAGGGAGTTTTTGAGTAATATAATTATGGACGTGAGACGCGCAAGCGGTTAGAGTTCAGGCCGGGCAAAACTGCACCCAGAAATCGACTTTTTCGGTACAGTATCGACTTCATTTCTGCTACGTCGACTTCGAAACGTCGGTGCGACCTTGCTTGTGTTTGGGGCTGACAGCGCGTAGACTCTTTAAGACTTGGGTGACGAGTAATAGTAAGAAGCCGACTGAAACCGTCCGAAGCCTTCCGACGCCGACCGAAACCTCCCGAAATCGTCCGAAACCGACATTTTTTGGGTCACTGTCTTGTCGACTTTTTTGGGTCACTTGCCCATTTCGCGTCGCGCAGTGTTCTGTGGCAACAGTGTGGAGCGAGGCATGGCGAAGGTGAAGCAGTTTTTAGACACGTCAAACCGAAAGTCGGCTCCATCGATGTATGGTATAGCACCTCTCACATTGGGCATTTTGGCCGTTCAAAACACCTGCACATCATCACACCACACCCTTTTTAACCTCTCCCTCCCCCTTCCTCCTCCTATCTCCACACCCCCACCCCTCCCCTCCCTTTCCCTCCTTTTTTCTCAAACTGCTATCACCCTGCCCTATCAGCGCTCTCTAGGTCACATCCTGTCCCTATGAATCTGCCCGTTCCACAGCGCTGCGGATATCCTGCCCAGAAATCCCCTTAAATATGTCTGCGGGTCTGATGCACGGGCGATGGTCCGCAAAAAAATAAACACCTAGTGACGCGCAATGTGACATTAGAGCAGGGAAAACATTTTCAAATGGTTTTGTTTTGTGTAGTTTCCTATTTCCGAAAACACTAAGAGCGCAGGGTTTTATTTTTTAGAAGCCTGTGGTTGTCATAGTTCTTTCGTCATATGTCACAGAATACTGCAGCTAGATTTTTAGTATCTGAGTTATCACAGAATCTGAGTCGTCAGAGTCCCTACAACTAGATTTTTGGTATCTGAGTCATTAGAATCCTGTTCCAAGACTTTTGGTATCTGAGTCATCAGAGTCCTACAACTAGACTTTTGGTATCTGAGTCATCAGAGTCCTACAACTAGACTTTTGGTATCTGAGTCATCAGAGTCCTACAACTAGACCTTTGGTATCTGAGTCATCAGAGTCCTACAACTAGACTTTTGATATCTGAGTCATCAAAGTCCTACAACTAGACTTTTGGTATCTGAGTCATCAGGGTCCTACAACTAGACTTTTAGTATCTGAGTCATCAGAGTCATACAACTAGACTTTTTGGTATGTGAGTCATCAGGGTCCTACAACTAGACTTTTAGTATCTGAGTCATCAGAGTCCTACAACTAGACTTTTTGGTATGTGAGTCATCAACGTCCTGCGACTAGACCTTTTAATATCTGAGTCAAGAGAGTTCTAGAACTAGACATTTTGGTGTCTGTATCACTGGAGTCCTGTTGCTAGTATTTTGGTATCTGAGTCATCAGAGTCCTACAATTAGACTTTTTGGTATCTGAGTCATCGAGGTCCTGTTGTGTGACTGCATTGTTTCTGAGTCATTGGAGACTTCTAGTTTGACAGCATTGTTTTCCCTTGCTGGTTGGTCGCTCAGTTGTCGATGTCTTTGAATAGACAACTAGAGCGACAGTACTTTTAATGTTCCCACACAATAATATCGGTACAAAAATGTTTTCAATATAACAAAACAAAAACTAACCTGTTGAAAAAGTTTAATTTTTTGTTGTTGCAAAGATGATGGTGAATAGCTTTTGAGGTTAGCCAGTAAATTTTTTTTTTTAAAGTTTTGAAAGCTTAGTGAAAATTTCCTTAAACTTTTAAAAGAACTAAAATTTCTTAAATGTGTGAGTCACACTGGACCAGTAAATACACGAAAGATCTCTCGAACCTACAAGTTTTCTGTTCCTTACGTGCTGGGAGCAGCAGACCTTGCGTGACACACACCAGGGATCGTACAAACGAAGTAGATAACTGTCAGTCTCTCGCTTTTCCCTCCTCCCCCATCCCCCCACTTTCACGTCACATTTCGTGTCCACTTCCGTTCTCCGTGTGGTACAATCTGGTAAACTATTTTCTGTGGAAAAGGTTATTGAGAGGGAAGGGGGGTAACTCTTATAAACTCTTTTGGATGAAGATCAAAAGCTATTTTTTTTTAAATGATCCACAGTTTTCTTTCTTAATACTGAATCTCCCATATGCGATTGTCTTTAAAAAAATAATATCCGGTGTTTATTACTTCCGGAACGTATGGCATTTTTCGAGGATCGCATGCATTTTTCACATCTACGATTCCTTCTGAAACGTTCTCTTATAACCTGTTTTAGATGTAAAGGAAGAGCTGGTTTTCGTAAATCATCTACGATTTTCTTAATACAGAATCTCTCTTTGTGATTTTCTTAAATATGTCCGATATCTATCATCTCATTAGTTAAATGCATTTCGTGAAGGTCCCAAGCATTTCTGAAATTGTTGATATCTCTTGAAAGGTATTCTTAAAACCTGTTTAAGACGAAGATGAAGAGTTAGTTCTCGTAAGATTCGGTATCTGTTATTTCGGAAATTTCGTGCATTTTACGAAGATCTCAAGTGTTTCCAATATCGTTGATATCTCGTAGGTTGAAAGGACACTTACAACTTGTTTCAAATGAAGGTGCTGTTTATAAGGGTGGGACGGGTCTCGTAAAAGTAATCAGTAATCACGGATCTTCCTGACGAAACGGTTTTACGGTCCTCGACTGGGATCCGCGGGAGTAATCACAAGTTTTGGTGCTCAGTAAGATGTCAACAAAAATCAACGAGAGACTGAGAACCGTCGATGTAATCATTGCCTTTTGACCTTGTCTCAACGTCACCACTCCTCACTTCACGGGATATGATTACTTTTCTTTTATTCCGGGACCCAGCTAATCTTAGTCTACCGTCCGCCCCGTAACCTCCCGTAACCTCTCCTCATTTTACCGGAAATGATTACTATTCTGATTACCGGGACCCCGCGGATCTTCTGTAACGGGATCCCGGTAATCGTGATTACTTAAAAATTGGGATTCGTCACAGCCTTAGATGCCTTAGTTTTTTGTGAATCATCCAGATTAATTCTGAATCTCTCCGACGCGATTGTTTTAACAACATCGTTCTGATATCTTTTACACCAGGAATTTGAGGCATTTTTTGAAGATCCCAAGTATTTATTACATCATAATGAACATGCGTGGAGTCACTGGGGGTCTTTAGAACTCTTAGATCTGTCAGGGGTACAAACTTTTCACGAGTTTGTAAAAAGATCTCCTGGCTCTCCCTTATCTGTCAGGTTTTTAATGTCTGTAATTAAAACTAAAACTTCAGGACTTATCTTTTCTTTTTGTTTTACCTAGGCTCTTCAAACTATCTGGGGATCACTTGAAGAGACTTTCAAACCGCTTGGGTCTCAAATAAATCTTGAAATTGGATCATCATTAATGGATAAGGGACGAGTAGTTTTGATGACAAATGGCTGTGCATGAATTACCAGCGAATAAGAAGCCATAAAATCGTGTGTGATGGGAGTTTGCTGGTGTTTATCAAAGTTGACAGACAAGTCAGTTTAGAGAGACGAGACAACTGAGTCAAACGGAAAGATCAGACTGGCTAGACAACTCAGACAGACACGACAGTTTAGACAGACGAGACAACTGAGACAGACGGAAAGATCAGACTGGCTAGACAACTCAGACAGACGAGACAACTGAGACAGACGGAAAGATCAGACTGGCTAGACAACTCAGACAGACACGACAGTTTAGACAGACGAGACAACTGAGAAAGACGGAAAGATCAGACTGGCTAGACAACCCAGACAGACAAGGCAGTTTAGACAGACGAGACAACTGAGACAGATAAGACAGTTTAGGCAGGCAAGACAACTGAGACAGATAAGACAATTTAGACAGGCGAGACAACTGAGACGGACAAGACAGATTATACAGACAAGACACCTTAGACTGGTGACAGGATAGAAGGCGTAGACTAGCGAGACAATTAAGATATGAAGACGGACGAGACAGGGGAAACAGGTGATACGACTCGGTCACTGAATAGAGATCTGGAAAAGGAAGAAATTGTAGATAAGAGAGAAGAAAAGGAGAAGAAGAAGAAGAAGAAGAAGAAGAAGAAAGAGGAGGAGGAGAAGTGAAAAAAATGGTAAGGTAGAGGAAAATGAGAGAGAGAGAGAGAGAGAGAGAGAGAGAGAGAGAGAGAGAGAGAGAGAGAGAGAGAGAGAGAGAGAGAGAGAGAGAGAGAGAGAGAGGGAGACAGACAGACAGACAGAGTAAGGAGAAAAACAAATTTGATAAATCCAAGAAAGGCGAGAAAGGATAAAAGGGCTAAGAGCTACGCCTAAAGAAGAGGAAGTTGCCCAATGGATTGACAGAGCGTGCAAGAAAGGCATGATGTAACTGGAGTGACAGAACACAGAAGAGAGGTCATAGAGCGAGACTTCTTTAAACTCACATTCACTTACACAAGGGAAAACTTAATGAAACGCAGAAATAACCTCAGATGCTTCTGTTCGCTTTGATTCAGATTGTGCGAGGACAGGGCGAGTATTGAACGGAAAAGTACTGTAGAGGATAACGGGATTTTTAACTGACGATTCAAGAGCAATTACGAGGTAACCTACTTTCCACAAGCGCTCGTCTTGAGGATTGGAAGTTTTTGATATAACCAATAAGCTTTGACAGAGCGAGAGAGAGAAAAAAAAAATGCTACAAATTTGTTTGTTTGTTTTTTCAGCTTTGTTCTTTAAACCTAATTTCATTTCTCAAAAGCTTATGAAAAACATGTCAATATTCTTTGTTGTTCTTGTTGTTTGTTGGCTTTTTTAAATTTATTGTTGTTTTTTTTTTCTTTTGGCTTTTTCCTCAAATTTTATTTTCCAAAAGCTAATAGATTAGAAAAATCTCTGAAAACTATCCATTTTCTCTCGCAACTGTTCAAAAAATGTCAGCAACGCATAAATATTTGACATTGACATGGACGGAAAATAAAACATATTTCTCCGACGCTTCGTTTTCTGCGAGTCTGGTTTGGGAAATAAATCGCATGCCCTATCATACTCGTCAATATCTTAGCGTCGAGCTCTATGAGATCTAATGATCTAAACGACCAGGTATGTTTCCGTTTGATGAGCAGAGGTGAGTTCCTCGGGAGTGTCAAGCCAATGTTCACGCCAGTTCTCTGTCAAGTCTCGTCCACGGTGGAGAGACACCGAGATGTCAATATCACACCTCATCCTATTAGAGGTTGATAATTAGCATTAATTATTCAGTCGCTCTAGATATCTAGATCTAGATGTTGTCGTCAGAGAAGCTGGGGCGTATTCGGTTAGGAGGATCAAGAGGAGGAAAATAAAGAGAGGTTTTAGGATATGAGATACGGGATGTCAAGACAGAAAAGGCACAAGAATATCATTTTTGACAGACAAGGGAAAGATAGGTGGGTATAAAAATTTAGAGAGTTGAAATTAGGAGAAATGAGAAAAGAGAGAGAGAGAGAGAGAGAGAGAGAGAGAGAGAGAGAGAGAGAGAGAGAGAGAGAGAGAGAGAGAGGGAGGAAGGGGGGGTTGGTTGGACAGGTCGACAGATGATAGCTAAAATAACAGACAAAGAAGTAGAAAGAAATTATTAAAGGAAGATAGATAGACTGATGGAAATATATATGAATAAATAGATAGATAGATAGATAGATAGATAGATAGATAGATAGATAGATAGATAGACAGACACACACACAGAGAGACAGACAGATAGATAGATAGATAGATAGAGGTATTACGTAAAAGAGATAAAAAGTTTTTCTCAAAGTGACATAAAGCGTGTATGTGTATGGTTGAGGTAGGGTATAATAAGGAAGACATATTACACCAAAACAGAGAGAAACAAATATAATATGACATAATTATGATCATTTCTCTGTTTATTCTAACTGGTCCCTGTTGACAAAAATAAGCAACAATGAATGAAAAAAAAAACTTTTTGTGTATAATGTTTACATAAAAACCACTCATGAGAAGACGGTTTAGTATGTAATGTGGTGAAGCCGGATATATATTCATAAATATTTTACGTATATTAATCTTTAAATCAATGTTTCTCTCTTTAAATTTTTTTAGGGGGAAAAATTAGGAATAAGTACAATTTAAGTACAGCCGTTGTAAAATTTTTTTTTTTTATTATTTTCTCTGTATTTCATTTTTTTTTTTTTTTTTTTTTTTTTGTGGAAAACCTACGGAGATTTGCACTATGAAAGAGGATAGCCGCAAAGAAAATTTATTTCATCCAAACTATTTCCGGGTTATCTGAACAAAAGGGGGCAGTCACTCTAAGTCTAAACTAGAGGAACGTTTAGAGTTGAGGCTGCATGACCCGGAATAAAGCAAAAGCTAGCCATACTGAAGCGGTCGTGAAATTGTAATTCTGGTGCGCAAAAAAGACGTGTGTACAAGAAGCAAAGAATTACCGGTAAGACAACACTTGACTCTAGATCTACTTCTCTAGATCTAAATGCGCGTAATTAGATTAGATACCGTCACAGCTTTCTTTATTCAGAGCTTCCTAAACTGCCTACACAAATCGTAACGGCTTTTTAAATTTTTACCGCTTTCTATTCACCCTGCCTCAAACGGAGACGTAAGTAGGCGGGCAGTGAATGACTGACTGTTTTCTTACAGTAAAGAACCGGAAGGTCTGTACGCCGGGGACACGTGACCTCACAATGCCTTCACCAGGACCTTTGTCACAGGCCAAAACTTTCATTAAACTCGGGGTGAGAAATGGAAAAATCTCACAGAATCGGCGGTTACGAGTTAACACCTTAACACCTTTATCTTCTTGATTGTATATAGATATATGCTTTGTGTGAACAATAACACCAAATCTTTGAAGGTGGCCTGCTTTTTGTGAATAAATAGCGTTGAGACAGTCTTTTCATCCGAAATTATTAAAAGCTTCGATAAACGGGTTTTTTTTTTACCAATCACCCAAAAATTACTTGGTAATATCTCTTCCAGGTTACGCTGCTCTCAGTGAATAAAAAAAAAAAAGATAAAAATTATTTTATACGCAACTCTGTGTGAACTATCACAAGTGAAGATCTATCTGGATGATAGAACAATCATTTGTAGATCATAACAGGTGAAACAATTTTACTCATAGTTTTAAATAAGAAAAACATTATTGCACAAAATAGCTACGAAAAAGACAACTGCTTCGTCAGAGGGATAGGGAGACTAACAGACAGACAAAGTCAATCATACAGACAAACAGGCAGACATATCGAGATCAGGTGACAGAGAGATTTATTCTGAATTTCATTCAATTGCTTAAATCTCCATATCTCTTGGAGCTGTTGGAAACACAGCGCTATTATTTCGTTCTTTGCATAAAGGCCATTGTTGTTATTGATACACAATCGTCTTATTGGCAAAATGTTGGCTACACATGGCATGGACCAGACACAGATATTCGAAAATAATAGATAATTTTTAATACAAAGGTATGGGGGTAGGGGGGATAGAGAAATAGATAGATAGATAGATAGATAGATAGAGAGAGAGAGAGAGAGAGAGAGAGAGAGAGAGAGAGAGAGACAGACAGACAGACAGACAGACAGACAGACAGACAGAGATTGAAAGAAAAATCGATAAAATACGATTCATTGCTATTTAAAAGCAACAAGCGCGATACTAGTTCATTATTTAGCAATTATTATTTAAAAAATTGTTTTCCTTTTCATCCAAAAAGGAATTTTTAAAAATGAAAAATTGAAGTAAGAATAATTACCGAATTTGACATCAGCCTGTGTTGTGATACAAATAGCCTATAAAAATTTCCAAAATTTTAAAGGAAAAAAAAGAATCAAAATCTAAAATTGTTCTTAAAAAAAAACAAACGGCCTGGATTTCACGTAATTATTTCGTGAAACTTCTTCACATAGATTCTGACCAGTCCATTTGAGAGAAGAAATATCGAATCCAGCTTGACAGGGCATTACACTGTGATGTAATTGAGGACACAAGCTGTAGAACGTGCGGCAAAATACAGGCTATGAAATGTGATATAAATTTTTTGAACGGATTCCAAAGAATCTTTCTTTGTGAATGAAAAAGCGTACGTTATTTGGCTGCAGCGTTTTGGTGATCTTACACAACAAGGCAGGCCTGGGAGGTTAAAAACAAACAAAAAAAACCCCCCACAAAATTTGTATAGCTTAGACATGACAGACAAGTTAATTACAAGATTCGATAATGATATTTTGAAATTTTCCTTCAAAAACAAAAACTGTCATCCAAAAGTTTGATTTTTTTTTTCACTTGTCTGCTTGCAGTTCATTGAGAAAAAATGTAAATGAAACATCAAAAATGAAAAAAGTGGCAAAAAAATGCAATCGTATAGTTAGCCAAACCTCTATCTAGATGAAATGTTAGTTATTTGTTGCTTTTTTAAAAATCTTTTTTCTCTTCATTTCAGATGAACCTGCACTAGTCACACTAAAGCTCAAGACATTTTTCTCCAAACACAGACATTTAGACATCTGAGGTAAGGTAGGCGCATCTGTAGTCTTCCATAGAAGTGGTTTTATTTATTTTTTTTTTAGTCTTTGTTGGTGAAGATTGTGATAAATATTCTGTCAGTGAACGATACCGCAATCAGTGGTCCTTTGAGTGTTACGGTCCTTCAGCACACACACACACACACACACATACACACACACATATATCTTTATCCCTTCGACTTCGCTTTAATTATGTTTTTTTTTTTTCTAATTATTATTCACCCGTTACATCCACCCCCTCACACACACATACGCACACACACACACACATTTCGCTGCTTATTGCACACTTTTATACCCGTCCTGTCAACTGATTGGTCCAGGGAAGGAGCAAAAGACTTCAAAGTATAATGGTCCATCAATACACACACACACAAACACACACAAATATATCTTTATGTAATCGCTCTAATCATGTCTTTTTTAATTATAACGCACCCCTTACACACACACACACCCCACACACACATACACACTTCTCGCTGCTTTTTTTGCATCCTTCAAAATTCCCCCCTGTCCGCTGATTGGCTCAGGGAAAAGAGCAAAAGACTTCAAAGAATTACGGTCCTGATAGCTAACATTATAGGATCAGCTCTGGGTTTTTTGACGGGGCCACTCAGCCTCTGACCAGTCAGATTACTCCGGCCACTGGTCAAGGAGGGATGACCTGTTGTCGAAGGTTTGAACCCACTGAGTGACCAGGGAGGGCATCATGTCCTGTAATTGCCCGCGAGACTTTGTGGCGCCCCGAACGTCTTTGGTTTCAATTCTCGTGCGGAAACGGCTCGGCCAAATTAAAGCTTACCGCTGTCTGCTCGTCTGGCTGGCTGGTAAATCAGAGACTGGTAAATACCAGATCTATGTGGTGCTAGATCTAAATACCATCGATTTTCTAACGGTCAGCTAATCTGTATATATCATTTGGACAGCATAGAGGTGTCAAAGTGTGCGGGCATCTTGCCGAGCATATTGTTAGGCGAGTCAAAACACCGTTCAAAAGTAACTCTTGAAAAATGACCAATTTAACACTGATTTAAAAAAAAAATCAAAATCTATTTATATATCCGTTTGAACAATCGCTTTCAGATTGGTTAGAACGAATCGGCAGATATGAATTCCCGCAAGGCAGCGCACCTTTTGGCACTTTTTTGCGGGAATTCATAACTTCATAACAAGCGTTAAAAGGATCTTAAAATAGATTGGGAAAGCACGGAGTTAGAAGATTTCCCATACTTGACGTGTAAATTGTAACTTGATTCTACAACAAGATACTAAAGGTAATTGTCGAACAATTGGCGATGGTCACTTAAGTTGTCGACCAATTCTGACAAGTGGCTTACAAACATGACTAGCTCTAAATCAGAGTAGAGAAGATTTGGGTGGTTCTACTCTTGTCATTTCAAGAAGGTTTTTCATAAAAAAAAATCACTGCTCCTGCTAGGATCACGAAAAAATTACTCCTTCCATAGCCGTTCAAGTATGTATCTTTTTCATTCCTCATTCTCTCTCTCCATCTCTCCCTCTCTTTCTCTCTCTCTCTCTCTCTGTCTCTCTCTGTCTCTCTCTGTCTCTGTCTCTCTCTCTCTCTCTCTCTCTCTCTCTCTCTCTCTCTCTCTCTCTTTCTCTCTCCAAATCCCTGTATATTGCCTTAGAAAAATATCAACATCAGTCTATCTTTGGAAGATTATTTCAAAGAAACTTAAATAATCATTATCTGTTCATTTACAGTTTGCCGACACATTCCAAGTAAAGGAGTTTTATTTCTCTCTGTCCCTCTCTGTCTTTGTCTGTCTGTCTGTCTGTCTGTCATTCTGTCTCTCTCTCTCTATCTCTCTCTCTGTCTGTCTGTCTGTCTGTCTGTCTGTCTGTCTCTCTCTCTCTCTCTCTCTCTCTCTCTCTCTCTCTCTCTCTCTCTCTCTCTCTCTCTCTCTCTCTCCCCCCCCCCCTCTCCAATCCCCTGTATATTGCCATAGAAAAATATCAACATCAGTATATCTTTGACAGATTATTTCAAAGGAACTTAAATAATTATTTACTGTTCATTTACAGTTTGCAGACATGTTCCAAGTAAAAGAGTTTTATCTCTCTCTCTCTCTCTCTCTCTCTCTCTCTCTCTCTCTCTCTCTCTCTCTCTCTCTCTCTATCTATCTATCTATCTATCTATCTATCTATATATCTATTTGTCTATCTATCTATCTATCTATCTATCAATCTATTTATCTGTCTATCTATCTACCTATCTATCTATCTGTCTATTTGTCTATCTATCAACCTATCTATCTATCTGCATGTCTATCTATCTATTTATCGATCTATTTCTCCGTCTATTGATCTATCTATACACAATCCCTCTCTCTTCAGCTCTGTGTACCGACATAAACAAATTGTGTGTTTTTTAAGATGAAGTCTCAAGGGAAACCCTTTTAGACTGAGTTGAAATCACTCTAATTACACCACAAGTTGCTTAGTCAACTTGTCTAGCCCGGTGCTTCATAAGGATGTCTCGACAGTGGCATGAGTACAAGGAAGCCGGAGAAAGAATGAGAGAAACAGAGGATGAGGGAGAGACACCATAAGGATGTCTCGACAGTGGCATGAGTACAAGGAAGCCGGAGAAAGAATGAGAGAAACAGAGGATGAGGGAGAGACACCATAAGGATGTCTCGACAGTGGCATGAGTACAAGGAAGCCGGAGAAAGAATGAGAGAAACAGAGGATGAGGGAGAGACACCATAAGGATGTCTCGACAGTCGCATGAGTACAAGGAAGCCGGAGAAAGAATGAGAGAAACAGAGGATGAGGGAGAGACACCATAAGGATGTCTCGACAGTGGCATGAGTACAAGGAAGCCGGAGAAAGAAAGAGAGAAACAGAGGATGAGGGAGAGACACCATAAGGATGTCTCGACAGTGGCATGAGTACAAGGAAGCCGGAGAAAGAATGAGAGAAACACAGGATGAGGGAGAGACACCATAAGGATGTCTCGACAGTCGCATGAGTACAAGGAAGCCGGAGAAAGAATGAGAGAAACAGAGGATGAGGGAGAGACACCATAAGGATGTCTCGACAGTCGCATGAGTACAAGGAAGCCGGAGAAAGAATGAGAGAAACAGAGGATGAGGGAGAGACACCATAAGGATGTCTCGACAGTCGCATGAGTACAAGGAAGCCGGAGAAAGAATGAGAGAAACAGAGGATGAGGGAGAGACACCATAAGGATGTCTCGACAGTGGCATGAGTACAAGGAAGCCGGAGAAAGAATGAGAGAAACACAGGATGAGGGAGAGACACCATAAGGATGTCTCGACAGTGGCATGAGTACAAGGAAGCCGGAGAAAGAATGAGAGAAACACAGGATGAGGGAGAGACACCATAAGGATGTCTCGACAGTGGCATGAGTACAAGGAAGCCGGAGAAAGAATGAGAGAAACAGAGGATGAGGGAGAGACACAATAAGGATGTGTCGACAGTGGCATGAGTACAAGGAAGCCGGAGAAAGAATAATAGAAACACATTATGAGTGAGAGAAACCATTAGGATTTCTCTACAGTGGCATGAGTACAAGGAAGCCGGAGAAAGAATGAGAGAAACAGAGGATGAGGGAGAGACACCATAAGGATGTCTCGACAGTGGCATGAGTACAAGGAAGCCGGAGAAAGAATGAGAGAAACAGAGGATGAGGGAGAGACGCCATAAGGATGTCTCGACAGTGGCATGAGTACAAGGAAGCCGGAGAAAGAATGAGAGAAACACAGGATGAGGGAGAGACGCCATAAGGATGTCTCGACAGTGGCATGAGTACAAGGAAGCCGGAGAAAGAATGAGAGAAACAGAGGATGAGGGAGAGACACCATAAGGATGTCTCGACAGTGGCATGAGTACAAGGAAGCCGGAGAAAGAATGAGAGAAACAGAGGATGAGGGAGAGACACCATAAGGATGTCTCGACAGTCGCATGAGTACAAGGAAGCCGGAGAAAGAATGAGAGAAACACAGGATGAGGGAGAGACACCATAAGGATGTCTCGACAGTGGCATGAGTACAAGGAAGCCGGAGAAAGAATGAGAGAAACACAGGATGAGGGAGAGACACCATAAGGATGTCTCGACAGTGGCATGAGTACAAGGAAGCCGGAGAAAGAATGAGAGAAACAGAGGATGAGGGAGAGACACCATAAGGATGTCTCGACAGTGGCATGAGTACAAGGAAGCCGGAGAAAGAATGAGAGAAACACAGGATGAGGGAGAGACACCATAAGGATGTCTCGACAGTGGCATGAGTACAAGGAAGCCGGAGAAAGAATGAGAGAAACAGAGGATGAAGGAGAGACACCATAAGGATGTCTCGACAGTCGCATGAGTACAAGGAAGCCGGAGAAAGAATGAGAGAAACACAGGATGAGGGAGAGACACCATAAGGATGTCTCGACAGTCGCATGAGTACAAGGAAGCCGGAGAAAGAATGAGAGAAACAGAGGATGAGGGAGAGACACCATAAGGATGTCTCGACAGTCGCATGAGTACAAGGAAGCCGGAGAAAGAATGAGAGAAACAGAGGATGAGGGAGAGACACCATAAGGATGTCTCGACAGTCGCATGAGTACAAGGAAGCCGGAGAAAGAATGAGAGAAACACAGGATGAGGGAGAGACACCATAAGGATGTCTCGACAGTCGCATGAGTACAAGGAAGCCGGAGAAAGAATGAGAGAAACACAGGATGAGGGAGAGACACCATAAGGATGTCTCGACAGTCGCATGAGTACAAGGAAGCCGGAGAAAGAATGAGAGAAACAGAGGATGAGGGAGAGACACCATAAGGATGTCTCGACAGTCGCATGAGTACAAGGAAGCCGGAGAAAGAATGAGAGAAACAGAGGATGAGGGAGAGACACCATAAGGATGTCTCGACAGTCGCATGAGTACAAGGAAGCCGGAGAAAGAATGAGAGAAACAGAGGATGAGGGAGAGACACCATAAGGATGTCTCGACAGTCGCATGAGTACAAGGAAGCCGGAGAAAGAATGAGAGAAACACAGGATGAGGGAGAGACACCATAAAAGAGAGAAAGGGGGGGGGGACAGACAGACAGATAGACATAGAAAGAATGAGAGAAACAGAAAATGAGGGAGAGACACCATAAAAGAGAGGGGGGAGAGAGACAGAGAGAGAGAGAAGGAGAGAGAGTAGGAGACAGGCAGACAGATAAACAGAGAAAGAGTGAGAGAAACAGAAGATGAAGGAAAGAGAAAGACACCATAAAAGAGAGAGAGGGGGAGAGACAGAGAGAGAAACAGAGACAGTGACAGAGACAGACAGACAGACAAACAGACAGACAGACCGACAGACAGACAGCAGAGGAAGAGTGAGAGAAACGAAGATGTACATCAGAGAGAGACAGAGAGGGAGAGAGAGAGGGTAGGAGACAGAGAGAGAAACAGAGGATGATCAAGAGAGAAGGTGTATGATCATAAGACACAGAGCTAGAGTGGGAGTATACATTTGAGAGAAAAATCAGACACAGAGACGGAGATAGATGCTCTGAGGAGACAAAATGCGAGATACATAGATAAATAGAGCGAGAGCGAGAGAGAGAGAGAGAGAGAGAGAGAGAGAGAGAGAGAGAGAGAGAGAGAGAGAGAGAGAGAGAGAGAGAGAGAGAGAGAGAGAGAGAGAGAGAGAGAGAGAGAGAGAGAGAGAGAGAGAGAGAGAGAGAGAGAGAGAGAGAGAGAGAGAGAGAGAGAGAGAGAGAGATCGAGAGAGAGAGAGAGAGAGAGAGAGAGAGAGAGAGAGAGAGAGAGAGAGAGAGAGAGAGAGAGAGAGAGAGAGAGAGAGAGAGAGAGAGAGAGAGAGCGAGAGAGAGAGAGAGAGAGCGAGAGAGAGAGAGAGAGAGAGAGAGAGAGAGAGAGAGAGAGAGAGAGAGAGAGAGAGAGAGAGAGAGAGAGAGAGAGAGAGAGAGAGAGAGAGAGAGAGAGAGAGAGAGAGAGAGAGAGGAGAGTCATGGACAGTAAAGCCTAAGTATCACCACAAGTGCACCATTAGTTTGTTACGAGCCTTTTAATTTTTATATCAGAAAAGATACGAAAATTAGGCATACATTGTTTATTTGTTTGTGCTTCAAACACTAAAAAGACAGAATCTATAATAATCTGTACTAATGAGTATTTTAGAGTTATGGGGTTGGGGGGGGGGATTATATCATGAAGCAGAGTCCATTACAATAATCGAAACAATGTCTAATTAGATTGAATATCTCTTAATTTGTCTGGTAGACAAGCTGATAGATTTAATGAAGCATTGATTGTTATATGTTTTCGTCTGGGATTTCATCGAAAAAAAAAAAGATACATGGAAAACAGAAAAAAAGAAAACGCTCTAGAAATTAAGTCTCAAGGATTGTTTTGCACAGAGTAGAAAACAACAGACTACCTTTAATACTGTTTTGGTATTGTGTAACTTAAGACTGTCATGTCCATTGTTTTGTTACTATGTAACTTAGGACTGTCATGTCCATTGCTTTGTTACTATGTAACTTAGGACTGTCATGTCCTTGTTTTGTTACTAGGTAACTTAGGACTGTCATGTCCATTGCTTTGTTACTATGTAACTTAGGACTGTCATGTCCATTGCTTTGTTACTATGTAACTTAGGACTGTCATGTCCATTGGTTTTGGTATTGTGTAACTTAGGACTGTCATGTCCTTGTTTTGTTACTATGTAACTTAGGACTGTCATGTCCATTGCTTTGTTACTATGTAACTTAGGACTGTCATGTCCATTGCTTTGTTACTATGTAACTTAGGACTGTCATGTCCATTGTTTTGTTACTATGTAACTTAGGACTGTCATGTCCATTGTTTTGTTACTACGTAACTTAGGACTGTCATTTCCTTGCTTTGTTACTATGTAACTTAGGACTGTCATGTCCTTGCTTTGTTACTATGTAACTTAGAACTGTCATGTCCATTGTTTTGTTACTATGTAACTTAGGACAGTCATGTACATTGTTTTGTTACTACGTAACTTAGGACAGTCATGTCCATTGTTTTGTTACTATGTAACTTAGGACTGTCATGTCCATTGTTTTGTTACTATGTAACTTAGGACAGTCATGTACATTGTTTTGTTACTATGTAACTTAGGACTGTCATGTCCATTGCTTTGTTACTATGTAACTTAGGACTGTCATGTCCATTGCTTTGTTACTATGTAACTTAGGACTGTCATGTCCATTGCTTTGTTACTATGTAACTTAGGACAGTCATGTCCATTGCTTTGTTACTATGTAACTTAGGACAGTCATGTCCATTGCTTTGTTACTATGTAACTTAGGACAGTCATGTCCATTGCTTTGTTACTATGTAACTTAGGACTGTCATGTCCATTGCTTTGTTACTATGTAACTTAGGACAGTCATGTACATTGTTTTG
This sequence comes from Elysia crispata, assembly GCA_033675545.1. NCBI lineage: Eukaryota > Metazoa > Mollusca > Gastropoda > Plakobranchidae > Elysia > Elysia crispata. The sequence continues at coordinate 174,999 of JAWDGP010001973.1, forward strand.
TTACTATGTAACTTAGGACTGTCATGTCCATTGCTTTGTTACTATGTAACTTAGGACAGTCATGTACATTGTTTTGTTACTACGTAACTTAGGACTGTCATGTCCATTGTTTTGTTACTATGTAACTTAGGACTGTCATGTCCTTGTTTTGTTACTATGTAACTTAGGACTGTCATGTCCATTGTTTTGTTACTATGTAACTTAGGACTGTCATGTCCTTGTTTTGTTACTATGTAACTTAGGACTGTCATGTCCATTGTTTTGTTACTATGTAACTTAGGACTGTCATGTCCATTGCTTTGTTACTATGTAACTTAGGACTGTCATGTCCATTGCTTTGTTACTATGCAAAATTCAAAGTTTATTTTGTGACGTGATTTGCTTTACAGCCATAAGGATTTCTCCAAGTTTGTACTGTTATTTATAAATTTTGAGCTCCAGATTAGTAAATTTTAAGCTCGACTTTTGTACCGTTATTTATAAATTTTAAGCACGAGGGGTTTTGCTGTTGTTTGTAAATTATAAGCTCAGTGTTATGAACTGCATGGTGTTGCTTGATGTGTGTGTGTTATGTTTGTTTGTTTCCCTTTTTTTCGGAACCTTGAGCCATCTGTGAAGATTTCAAGACCCCCTGCGACATGTCAAGATGAAATGTTATAATTATACTTCTCTTCAACCTCAATGGATGTATCTGCTTAGCACACGTAGATCTACAAAGTTGTGAAGCGGCAAAATTAGCTGAGATGGAAGCCACAACAGTATTAGCGTGTAGCTACTTCTTTTGATCTGTGATCGGCAAGGGCATGCTGAGCTTCTTGCATTGTGTAAGCGCCTTGCTCCGTTAGGGGATCGCGGCCTCTCTCTCTCTCTCTCTCTCTCTCTCTCTCTCTCTCTCTCTCTCTCTCTCTCTCTCTCTCTCTCTCTCTCTCTCTCTCTCTCTCTCTCTCTCTCTCTCTCTCTCTCTCTCTCTCTCTCTCTATCTATCTATCTCTCTCTCTCTCTACCTACCACCCTCTCTGTCTCTCTCATCCGATTTTGAGCTTAGATCATAAAAAAACTACAGGTTAAACCTGGAGTTGTGTGCATCATGCATAGCCTGATATTTGTGAGCATCTTGAGATTGTTATACTGGTGTGAGCATGGAGAGAGAGAGAAAGAGAGAGAGAGAGAGAGAGAGAGAGAGAGAGAGAGAGAGAGGTCTGTAGGTAGAGTTAATGATGTGTGGGTAAAGGGTTGGATCTTAAAAAAAGTAAAGATTCTCTAAAAGTTACAAAGAAAGATAAAAATAGGGCATAGCATGATAGAGATATACATATAGACAAGGAGAAGCATAGAGAAAAAAATTTTCGTAATAAATACTTTTTTGTTGTTATTGTTGTTGTTGTTGTTGTTGTTGTTGTTGTTGTTGTTGTCTTACAGCATCACCATTGTCACGTGACTGAAAAAATGTTCATTGTAAAGGACTCTGGGAAATTTTTTTCTCCTGATTTTAGTAACCACCCAGCATGTGCCCCCGTTTTTTGTTTTTTGTTTTTTTTTTGGCATTTATCCCTCTTTCTTTCTTCTTACGAGTATCCTTCCCCCCCTTTATTTTTCCACGTCTTTCATTCTCCTAAGCCTTGACTTTGTAAACTCCTCCTTCCTTTTTCTGATGCCGTTTTAACCCATCCTGTCTTTCGTTTCAGTGACATATCTTATTCTATCTCGTTATTTTTTTATATTTATTTCACTGCGTGCTTACTTATTTATCCCTAATATAAAAAAAATTGCACCAACCATCCAACGACTTCTTTCTTTCCTATATTTTTATATATAACCTTGTTCTTAGCCCCCCCCCCGCCCAACCTTTTCCTCCCCCCTTTTCCCTTAATACCTTTCTAGATGTCCCACTCTACCACTGGTATCGTTTGACGTGGTGACATACATAGCACCGTGTGAGAGTTAGAGCATTTGCTGTGTAAGATCTCTTTTAGGCCATCTTTAGCCAAAAAATTCCCGATAATAGGATTTCCCCTGTCTCTTAATCTTGTTTGGTGCGAGAGCAAAATGGCTTTCGGAAATCCCCGTAAGTTGCGAGTTGGGCGCTTTTTATCTGCAGTACAGTTTAGGCCCCTATTCCGAGGTGCGTGCGAATAAGGCCCTTCTTTTATTATTCATAACAGCTTACTAGAGGATACCAGATCGAATTGTCTAATTCATGTTTCCTTAAAGGTAGCCGAGAGCTGTGGCCATGCCAACACGTTACAAACATGAAAGTCATCAGCATTTAGAATTTTACTTTTGAAGAGCGCGCATGTCTGGCAGAGTTATGAAATTGTTAACTGAGCACATGGCAGGCAACGTTTGTAAGGCCTAAATTAGCACGAGTTATAAAGAGTGGCATGCTATGGCCAACTGAGTACATCTCTGAGAGGCTTCCAAAGGACGTAACACAGTCATGTTGAACAGCGTCCTGCAAGGGTTACTTGTGCAGATGTCTGACAACTTAACACTTGCCAAACAGCATTATGTTTATGTCAACTTAACACTTGCCAAACAGCATTGTCTATAAGCCAACTTAACACTTGCCAAACAGCATTGTCTATAAGCCAACTTAACACTTGCCAAACAGCATTGTGTATAAGTCAACAACACTTGCCAAACAGCATTGTCTATAAGCCAACTTAACACTTGCCAAACAGCATTGTGTATAAGTCAACTTAACACTTGCCAAACAGCATTGTCTATAAGCCAACTTAACACTTGCCAAACAGCATTGTGTATAAGTCAACTTAACACTTGCCAAACAGCATTGTCTATAAGCCAACTTAACAATTGCCAAACAGCATTTTCTATAAGCCAACTTAACACTTGCCAAACAGCATTGTCTATAAGTCAACTTAACACTTGCCAAACAGCATTGTGTATAAGTCAACTTAACACTTGCCAAACAGCATTGTCCACAAGCCAACTTAACACTTGCCAAACAGCATTATGTAAAAGCCAACTTGATAAATTCGAGGTACCTTAATGCACAAGCTAAAAAAAAATTAGCTCTTGAGACAAATAAAACGCTGTCTAACATATTAGTTATAGACTGTTTCATATTAAAACCATGCTCCATGCTTTAAAAACTAAAATCAGTTTCTTACCAGAGTTTTTTTTTTTTTTAATAATTTCCACTCTTGGCCAATCATAGTATAGAATAAAATACATACTTCATCCATCTCTGAAGGAAACTGAAGGAGTTTTATAAGGAAGGAAATTCTTAGTTCATAAGGTGAAACAAAAAAGAGCAATAAGGTGTCATTTCTAATTAATAATAATTAAAAAAAGAAGTTCTTGTTATTCTGTACTTTCACTATTTATTTCAAGATCCTTCTAAAGTACTATTTTAAGGCCAGAAATTCCCGCAAAAAATGCAAAGTTGTACATTGCATTGGCAAAGTTATTTGTAACTTTCGTGGTAATACTAGTTTAATAGGATTTATAAATAAATTGGGGTTTTCAGCACCCAGCTTACGTCATAATAAAATAAAAATTTCTTTTTTTGTTTTTTTTTTTGTTTTTTTTGTTTTGTTTTGTTTTGTTTTGTTGTTTTTTGTAGTTAAAAGCTTATACGTTTTTTTACGTATAGAATACGTTAAATTTGAAATTTAGATATGCAAAGGATTTATTATTCCAGTTAGGTAGATACTCTGCCCTTTAAATTTATTAAATTGGCCATTTTAGCAAACAAAGTTGTTGTTTTTTTCTCCTTGACATAGATCTAATGATGGGTCTCATCCTTGAATTAAAAAAATGTATATTTAATACATTTAATATTATATATACTACATTCTCAATTTTCGAAAATATCTTTTTTGCGGAGCTTTCTAGATCTAGGAAGATTTAAAACCTTAACCCTTTTGTTGTTGACATAAAAAGACATAAAATAAAAAAATGTTAATGTAAATTTTTCAGGAATAATCTGATTAGATGCCCAAATGAGAGCGTTAGAAAATCTGGTTAAAATTACCTCTGTCCATGTTTTTATGAAAACAACAGAAGTGGAAAAGGCAGATGCTGGTGGAAAAACTCTCAAGCCTAAATCTATCAGGTTGTCAAAGTAAGGCTAAAGAGTATAGTATAACTAGAGGCAAAATAAGGGTGGTTAACTAATTTTATAAAATATCATCCCTGTCCAAAGAGAGCCATAGACCTGGTCACCATCAGTTTGTATCAACCATTGGTCTGAAAGATTTTAGATTTTAAAATACTCGTGAAAATAGATACTTCTATAATAATAGTTAAAGAGATTTGTAAAATGTAAATCTATTTAAGTTTTTTTAAAAACATGCATTATCATGTAGGTTTAAATAACTGCGCGGTTAAAAATTCCCGCAAGGCAGTGCGTTTTTATACGCCTAATGCGAAAATTCGCAGCTTTCTAAAAAGCGTTTAAAAGGATTAAAAACAAAAACAGATTGGAAGAGTACAGAATTTGTCGATTTCCTTTATCAAAGACTTTTGGACTTTTGAAGTCTTTGTATCAAAGTACAGTGTTGTTCGAAAATGTTGTGATAATACATCAATTATATTTGGAAGTTTCTATGAAAGAAATTTGGAAAGCCTCCATGATTTCAAAATTTCTTATACCGCAAGATTTATTAAACTGTTTTGTAATTCGTAGCTCAGTTTTAGAACTTTTTTTTTTAGTTACTCGATGTACCTGTATCTAAAACAATGGTTTATGATTATAAAGTAACCATAAAGATAACCATGTGACTCTATAATGATTCTATAACGGTAATGATAATGGTCTTACCATATATTATCACAGCTATTCTCATAAAAATTATATTTTTTTTGTCTCATAATTATCAAGTTTAAATTTGTACTGAATTTAAACGGTTCAAAAATTGTGCGATTGCTCTCCATCAAATTTTGTATTTTATTTTGAGTTTTCTAGTATTTTAAAATTATTGTAAAAAAAAAAAAAAAAAAGAAATTCTCTTTACCCCTATAACTTTTCTCTCCCAAGCAGTACTCCTCTAGAGAGTGACGTCAAACCTTTCTGAGCGGGATATATCGAAGGTCTGTCAGATGGCCGGAAGTATGTTTTTATTTCCACATAGTCTTTCCATCTCATTAACCGAACAATCCTCCTCTTTCCAACTATTATTACTTGTACCTCTGGTTGACTTTTCTCCTCTTTTTCCCTCCTATTTACCATACACTCCTAGTTTTTTGCACTATTATTACTTGTACCTCTGGTTGACTTTTCTCCTCTTTTTCCCTCCTATTTACCATACACTCCTAGTTTTTTGCACTATTATTACTTGTACCTCTGGTTGACTTTTCCCCTCTTTTTCCGTCCTATTCACTCTTCCTCTTTCCATCTATTTCTTCTCTTACCTCTCCTTTAGACTTTCCCTCCTATTAACCACACACTCTTCCTCTTTCCATCTATTTCTTCTCTTACCTCTCCTTTAGACTTACCCTCCTATTAATCACACACTCCTCCTCTTTCCATCTATTTCTTCTCTTACCTCTCCTTTAGTCTTTCCCCCCTATTAACCACACACTCCTCCTCTTTCCATCTATTTCTTCTCTTACCTCTCCTTTAGTCTTTCCCCCCTATTAACCACACACTCTTCCTCTTTCCATCTATTTCTTCTCTTACCTCTCCTTTAGTCTTTCCCCCCTATTAACCACACACTCCTCCTCTTTCCACCTATTTCTTCTCTTACCTCTCCTTTAGTCTTTCCCCCCTATTAACCACACACTCCTCCTCTTTCCACCTATTTCTTCTCTTACCTCTCCTTTAGTCTTTCCCTCCTATTAACCACACACTCCTCCTCTTTCCATCTATTTCTTCTCTTACCTCTCCTTTAGTCTTTCCCCCCTATTAACCACACACTCCTCCTCTTTCCATCTATTTCTTCTCTTACCTCTCCTTTAGTCTTTCCCTCCTATTAACCACACACTCCTCCTCTTTCCATCTATTTCTTCTCTTACCTCTCCTTTAGTCTTTCCCCCCTATTAACCACACACTCCTCCTCTTTCCATCTATTTCTTCTCTTACCTCTCCTTTAGTCTTTCCCTCCTATTAACCACACTCCTCCTCTTTCCATCTATTTCTTCTCTTACCTCTCCTTTAGGCTTTCCCTCCTATTAACCACACACTCTTCCTCTTTCCATCTATTTCTTCTCTTACCTCTCCTTTAGACTTTCCCTCCTATTAACCACACACTCTTCCTCTTTCCATCTATTTCTTCTCTTACCTCTCCTTTAGACTTTCCCTCCTATTAACCACACACTCCTCCTCTTTCCATCTATTTCTTCTCTTACCTCTCCTTTAGTCTTTCCCCCCTATTAACCTCACACTCCTCCTCTTTCCATCTATTTCTTCTCTTACCTCTCCTTTAGTCTTTCCCCCTTATTAACCACACACTCCTCCTCTTTCCATCTATTTCTTCTCTTACCTCTCCTTTAGTCTTTCCCCCCTATTAACCACACACTCCTCCTCTTTCCATCTATTTCTTCTCTTACCTCTCCTTTAGTCTTTCCCCCTTATTAACCACACACTCCTCCTCTTTCCATCTATTTCTTCTCTTACCTCTCCTTTAGTCTTTCCCCCCTATTAACCACACACTCCTCCTCTTTCCATCTATTTCTTCTCTTACCTCTCCTTTAGTCTTTCCCCCTTATTAACCACACACTCCTCCTCTTTCCACCTATTTCTTCTCTTACCTCTCCTTTAGTCTTTCCCCCCTATTAACCTCACACTCCTCCTCTTTCCATCTATTTCTTCTCTTACCTCTCCTTTAGTCTTTCCCCCCTATTAATCACACACTCTTCCTCTTTCCATCTATTTCTTCTCTTACCTCTCCTTTAGTCTTTCCCCCCTATTAACCACACACTCTTCCTCTTTCCATCTATTTCTTCTCTTACCTCTCCTTTAGTCTTTCCCCCCTATTAACCACACACTCCTCCTCTTTCCATCTATTTCTTCTCTTACCTCTCCTTTAGTCTTTCCCCCCTATTAATCACACACTCTTCCTCTTTCCATCTATTTCTTCTCTTACCTCTCCTTTAGTCTTTCCCCCCTATTAACCACACTCCTCCTTTTTCCAACTGTTACCTCTCATACCTCCCGTTGACTTTCTACCTCTCTTTCCATCCCATTCACGATGCGCTCCTCCTCATTTCTAACTATTAAGCCTCCTCTTTAGCCTTTCCCTCCTGTTCACCATGGTCCCCTCCTCTTGCCAACTGATCCCTCTCGCACTTCTCGTTGACTCCTGTGAAGATTTCATCAATGTAATCAGCGGCGTATCAGATGGACCTGATGTGGGTCGCCGGCTCACCAGGGCACCTGTCCTGGGCCTGGCTGACACGCCTGTCACGTGACATCCGGCCGACAATCATGTGACGCGTACGAACGCTGTTACTTGTTCTTCCAGATTCTTCGAAACTGTCGGAAGAAGTTTAAGGTTATTGATCTCCCCTTGATTGGAGATCGTTACGTTTGACCGAAA